>JANIJU010000001.1:61217302-61277636 GCA_025504685.1 Leucosticte australis
ATATATATATATATATATATATATATTCATATGTAAATACAAAAAGAAAGACTATGGAAAATATGAGTCCGCAGCAGTATGGAAGGGGAGACTTACTGACAAAAGTAATGAAAACGAACCAAGTATTCAAAGCATTCTTCAAGTTATTTACTGGGAAAGCCAGCCTTCTTTAATCTCAGGTTTCCATAGTCAGTAGGAAGTTCTGGAACAAAGAAGATTTACCCTTTTTGCAGGAAGATGACCTTGGGGAACATTTAAACAAATTTGACTAATGAAAGTCCACCAGGCTCAGTGGCATGAACCCACAAACCCTGAGTGAACTGGCTTTGTGAAATGGATTTTTGAAATGAGAATGATGTTTAATCAAACCAATAGCTTTCTACAATCATATGAGTGATGTGGAGACTATTGTAAAGGTTGTTTATGTTAATGTCAGCAATGCCTTTGAAACTTTCTTCTGTGAAATCTTCACAGAAGCTGATAAAATATGGACTACAAAAATGGACAGTGAAGTGGATTGAAAACTAGAAGAACTTTCAGGCTCAGAAAATTGTGGTCAACCATGTAAAGAGCAGATGAAACCCAGTAACCAACGTTGTAGCCCAGCTGCTGGTACTTCACTACTTTAAGTATTTTATTTACATTGTGAAGCTATACTGAATTTTTTGCATCAAAACAATTATTGTTAAATGAAGAAATATTATGTAAGGAATTTTGACAATGTTATTTTAAAAATGTGTATTCTGCAAATTCTACTTATCAGTCCTTAAAATGGTCAGAGACCATTAAAGTGATTTTCAAAATAAACTGTTTACATACTTAATATTTACTATTTAAAAAATCATACCAAGCAACTTAACTAATACCTATCAGCTGGTGCAGATAGGGGAAAATTCACATCATACCAGGTATTTGGGAAAACTCGCTATATTTTTTCTGTATGTTAAGTTCTGTACAATGGTCTGTCTGTAGAAGACAATTGTTTTATTTATGATTAAAAGCTCAGTGTAAGAAAGCAAATACTAGTATTTTTCTGCAGTGCAACAATGTTCTCAAGGTGTTAAAAAATACTTTCCTTCAATAATTCAAATATGAGATCTCATCCCTTTACTTTTTATGGAGAAATATTATGTTGAGTCCGAAACTGAATAGTGTTACACCTGAAAGCAAGATAACAACCTTCTTATTTTTTGACATCTTTATGAGCACAACTGTTTTCATTGGAGAGAGGAAAAAAAAGTTTTCTTTGACTAGAAAAGGCAGATTTTTTTTTATTTGTTCCTGGCTCTCATGGGTAAAGAAGTGAAAGGACTGAGGTTTATGACACAGTTTCCTAAGCATATATTCCTCTAAGGATATAGATATAAGCCTTCTTGAAGTCAAATCCCAATGGAAAAATATGTCAGAGGATATAAGAAACAGCTGGCTATTGTTCATACTTGATTTTCAAAATAAAACAAAATCAAAACTCAACAAAACCACACAAATGCAGTAAGTTTAAAAGTCAGTCATATTTTTTTCTTTTTCCTCCTGATAATATCTAACTTTTTTTTTTTTAATATGAAAGGTCAATGTATTTTGACACTTATCCTCTTCTGATTTACCAAGATAGAGAACAAGAACAACTTCATCAAGACCAATAGTCCTACTATTTTAGAATCTGAAACCCCTATACCCCTAAAAGATATTCAGCTACATATATTGGACGCTAATAGTTAAATACATATTATAAAAATTTGTTAGAACACATTGTAGAAGGCAAGAAATGTAATTTTTGTGGAAAATAAAGTGTTTGCTTTCACTGTCAATTTTACAGTCACAGTACTGTGTGTTGTGCTAGCCTGACAGTGGAAAGATTTCACTGATTTGTTCAGATCTGGCAACTCTTACTAGAACTTTGTATTGCTTTCACAAAGAGAATATCATGAATGCAGGTTCCAGTTCTACCAGATTGCTTGTGAGCAGGGAAATGAGGCACATACCTGTACCTGGCTTGTACTTTCTGAAATGAATTGATAGCTTCCTAAAAGAAAAAGTGAATCAAATCTGTAGGATACCAGCTACACTGCAAAGCAGTATGCAATTTTGGCGCCTGCTCTTATTTCTATTGTATTTCACAAATGTTAAGTACTTAGTATTTTATCTCAGCTTCACAGGAATCTAAGGGAGAAAAGTTAATGACTTGGCAATAAAGGATAGAGCATGAGATATATGGCTTGAGTGCAGAAATTTGCTTTGTGTAATCTAATAAGTCATGCTGTTCATATGTTATTTAGATGCCAGTAGATCTCAGAAAGGCATGGAGCTCAGTTGGATGTGGCTGTAACACTAGGTTTATCAGGTTTGTTTTAGCAATCTTGGCTCCAAATTCTATGAACTAATCTGGGGGACCTCCAAAAACCAAGTCAAGGTTTGTCAGTTGTTCTCATAGACCCTGAAGAACAGATCAGGTGTGGAAGAAAGAGCATGAGGAGGGGAGAGTACTGTCTGATCTTCATAGAACGTAGATTTTGAACTGTGGTGTTAATCTGTGTGTCCAGATTTTTTTACACGAAAGATGAGATAGGATGAGATTTATCTTGACATTTTTAGTCCTCAAAATCAATCACACACAAGAAGGGGAAAGAAAATGAAGAAGAAGAAGAAAAAGAAGAAGAAGAAGAGACCAGACCAGACAGAAAGAGAAAGAAGACGAGGAAGAGGAAGAGGAAGAGGAAGAGGAAGAGGAAGAACAACAAAGAGACTGCATTAATATTAGTAGCACAGTATTTCTCTTTCCTTTATATCAATAATGTGCATGAATGTTGTCATTCAGTGAGTGAGTTCATCTGTAATATAGGAAGAGAGAATTTTCTGATGTGTTGTCTTATGGGAAAAACTAAGCAGAATTTGAATCACATTTTTGCCCTGCATTTGGCTGCAAGAGTACTGTGATATCATTTAATGAATTAGATTTTCTAATAAGATTACAGCTTCTTTAACCTATTAATTGTTGCTTAAGTAGAAAAAGGACATGTATACTGAGTTCCAAATAATTCTCCCAGAAAAGCAAAATTCAAGCTGCCATGTAAATATTTCTGCCAGCAGCTTAATAGCAACAAATTTTGTTATTTCTCAAGGTCAGAAAAAACATTTTCTATAAAATTTGGATACTGATCATATAACACATTGTTTTATTTCCTCCTGCACAGAAAAATTATTTCTTTTCATCAAGATTACCTAAGTACTAACGAGTCTCATTGTAAACAATAAAAAAAAACCCAAAACCTGTCTTTCATTGCATTTTCTATAAAGTTTAATCAATTTTTTTTTTAAGGTCAAGCACAACAGTGTTTCCAGAGGGGAAAAAATGTTAGAAAGACAGCATGAAATGTCAAACGTAATTTTAGGAATCAGTCTCTATGCTCAAAATTTATTTTTATTTAATGTTTTAGTCTTTAATTCCTAGTTTCTAGATGTTTAATGTCCTCCCAGAATTTGGAGCATATCTGACATCTTACATCTCTGAGATCAGTTGAGAAAGATAAATGAGGCTTCTACTCCTTGACTGGAATTATATAATTCTTTTTTATTTGAACTGTTTTGTGTCTAAAATGAGGAATGTAGTCATTCTTCAGTTAATTTTCACTCAGTGGCAAATAAAACCTGGGTGTGGAAACACAGAGTTAGCAGATATACAATAGAATTACAGAAACACAGAATAGTTTGGGGTGGAAGGAACATTTAAAGGTCAGCTTTTCCAACCTCCCTGAAATGGGCAGTGATATCTTCCACCTGATCAAGTTTCATCAGAGCCCTGTCCTGTATGACCTTGAATATTTCCAGTGATGGGACATCCACAACTTCTCTGTACAAGCTGTTCCAGTTTCTCATCATACTTATAAAAAAGCTCTTCCTCATATCTAAACAAAATTGAGCCACTTTTAGTTTAAAACCATTTCCTCTTGTCCTGTTGCAACAGGTCCTGCCACAAAGTTTGTTCCCATCTTATAAGAACTCTTTAAGAATGAAAAGGCCTTAGCAAGGTCTCCCTGGAACTTTCTCTTCTCCAGCCTTTACACCTAGAAGAAATGCTACAGCCCTCCAGTCGTCTTCAGGGACTTCCTCTGGACCCACTCTAACAGCCCTTCTAAATGCTGAGGTTCCCAGAGCTGGATACAATACTCCATGTAGGATCTCATGAGAATGAAGCAGAAGGGCAGAGTCACTATCAATCTGATGGCCACTCTTTTGATGCAGCCCAAATACAGTTGGCTTTCTGGGCTGCAAGTGCATATGGCCAGTTCATGTCCAGCCTTTCAATGAGCAGCACCCTCAAGTCATTCCTAGCAGGGCCACTCTCAAGCCATTCATTCCCCAGCCTGAATTGGTATCTGGGGTTTCCCTGAATCATGAACCTTGCAGTTGGCCTTGTTGAACCTCGTGATGTTCCCATGAACTTGCTCCTCAAGCTTTTCAGGATCTCCCTGGATGACATCCCTTCTTTCCAATGTGTCAACTGCAGAACACACCTTGATGTACTCTACAAACTTGCTGTGGTTGCACTTAATCCCTTTGTCATTGACAAAAACATTAAATAGTACTGATCTCCATATAGACTCCTGAGGGGTACCACTTGTCGCCAACCTCCATCAGAACAAAGCTGGAAATTCATTTTGTACACAAATTTCAAAAATCACAGAATAGCCGAAGTTGGAAGGGACCTTTGGAGGATACCTGGTCCCATCACCCTTCTCAAGGAGCGCTGTCTAAATCTGGCTGCCCATGATCATTTCCCAACACTGTTCAAATATCTTGATGGAAGAAGAACCCACAACCCAGGCAACCTGTAAGTGACATAGTGAAAAAGTGTTTCCTCATATTCAGATGTAACCTTTGTTTCAGTTTGCGCCCATTACCTCTTGTCTATCACTGGTCACCACTGGAAAGAGCTTGACTCTGTCCTCTACAAATCTTTTCTTCAGGTATTTATGCACATTGAAAATATTCCACCTGAACCTTCTCTACGCTGAAGAGTCCCAGCTCTCAGGCTTTCCTCGTAGGAGAGATGCTCCAGTCACTTCATCATCTTTGTGACTCTTTGACGTCTCACCTGCACTAAGGAGCCCAAAACTGGACACAGCAATCCAGCTGTGGCCTCTTCTGGGCTGAGTAGAGGGGTAGGATCACCTTCCTTGACCTGCTGGCCTCACTCCTCCTAATGCAGCCCAATAACATTGGTGGCAATGGCACATGGCTGACACATGTTCAACTAACTGTCCACCAGTACTGCCATGCTTTTTCCTGCCAAGCTGCTCTCCAGCAGGGCTGTCCCCTGCATATACTGTGCTGAAGTTGCTCCTCCCCATATGCAGGACTTTGCACTTCCAGAGTACACTGTACCATGAACATAGCC
This sequence comes from Leucosticte australis, assembly GCA_025504685.1. NCBI lineage: Eukaryota > Metazoa > Chordata > Aves > Passeriformes > Fringillidae > Leucosticte > Leucosticte australis. The sequence continues at coordinate 61,222,698 of JANIJU010000001.1, forward strand.
TCCTAATTTGTGATTCTAGGATATTTGAATTATGAGCACAAAAATGACAGGTATGAGTGAATATGTAAAAGATCCCCTTCCTCTCCTTCAGTTGTAGACTGAAGGCAAGATTAAATACCACTGATCACTTCAAATTACTCTAGACATTTCTTTTGTGCAACCAAGATCAAATCTGAGATCAAATCTGGAATGTAGACATGTAGATTTTGACATCTACATTTCAAAGTGAATATGTGAAAGATGTTTATAATTCTCACTCTATTCAGTGAGCGTCCAGGTGTGAATTCAGTTGCTTAAGCGTAGGAACTGGTGTAACATTGTATGAAAGTGCATTCCATCCAGCCCTTAGGTGCTTAACCAAAAGAGTACATGTCTGCTATTAAGCCTGCATCATACCTGCCAGATTTATATGGATATTTCAAGCATTTAGGAATTTGAAATAGCACTTGGTATTTATGTTTAGGCAATCAAAACCCTCTTTATATATACACCATGTATAATAGGGCCTTAGACACTTGGCTTGCCTGTTAAACCTACATTAGGTTTAATTTGACATGACTAAAGCATAATTAATGTGCTAATGAAGGTGATGTGTTAATGAGAATTAGTATGAATTAGTGCATGAACTCTTCAATGCAGTCTTTGGAGGCTATTTACAAGAGAGAGGGTTGCTGAGACTGTGAATTTATTCTAGACTCCATGGACTGAACCCCTAAACTAAAATATTCTATATGCCTAGTTCAGCAAAGTGCTTATGAAATGCTACAAAAATATTATATCTATAAACTGGCTGAAATATTAAAAATGTAGTTGTTCTTCCACCCAAGTTAATGTGTAAGTTCATGAAGCTTAATGTAAGCACATCAAATTAAGCATCCTGTGTGCTCAAGTGAATTGTCTTCACAAAACTGCACATACAGTCATTGGAGGTTGGCTTTCAGCCCCCTTTGAAATTCTGGTTGACTGAATTTCACAGTCTGAGTTGTCTTGCTTCTGTTGTTTAATAAAACATATGGACACATTGTTCCACAAGATAAATTCTGATTTACAACTGAATCCCCAGGAAATATTTTTTTAAAGTGTCTGGGGGAGAGTAAAATGAGACAGTAGCTGGATGAGTGACGGGAGTTCATCACTTGTCTCTTTGTACTTGAGGATCTTTTATCGTCTCACCACAGCAGGACTACAAATGTTTTTGTTCTTCTTTTTTTGTTCTTCTTTCACAGAGACTTTTATTTTTCTATCTGCTTTTACTGCCTTTACATTACAACACTAAACGACTAAGGAAAAATAAAAAAAATCTAGAAACATCCCAGTGGGAAAGATCAGTGAGTACTACTCTCAGTCAGAAGGGGTACCTTAAAATACATGGTTTGTTCATGGCAACTCCCTGTTCCCAAGAGTGCTGCTTGACTGTGTGCAGCCACAACTGTGGGCAGGAACTACCCCTCTGAGACACGAGAGTTTTACAGTCATACTGCTGGACCAAGTGTTTTTACCTGTCTAAGGAATGGAGAGAAGATCAGAGTAAGTGCTGAAGACTTTGTCCATGAATACTTAGAAAGTTCAAATCACAGATTTGAACTTTCAGAGTTACAGAATACACTGAATTGGAAGTCAAGGATCATCAAGTCCAACTCTTTAGTGAGTCCCTATCAATCTGCTGGTGAAGTATAGCTGTTAAATGGTCAACAGAGTGGCATTGCCTGTTATGGGATGGAAGACCCTATCTTTCAGCTGCATCAAAGACACTGTCACCTATGAGCAGCTAAAAATCCCATGCAATCTAAGATTCATTTGGTGAATTCAAACCTACTTCCATCTTGTTGTGTATGATTTATGTCGTTGAGGGTGCTGCCTGCATTTGATTTCCAAAGTCTGACTCTCTCAAGACGTTCATCCACTGGTAAATGGTGTCTAGCACCACTACACCATCATTTTGAACACTTAGTTCCTACTCCTCTCCTAGTCCCCCCATAGACTGTTTTTCTTTAAGGACCATCAATGTACATTTAAACTAAGATTGTACCATGTGTGGTGAGGGCAACCTTGGAGCATGCATTCTGCCAAAGAAAATGTCAGAAACTTTTTTCAGTTCTGGCAGTAGGGGAAAAAATGCATCTGTTCCTCCACATTATAGTGGAAATCCATAGTCAAGCTGCACTCTTTGCTCATTGATTGAAGGAAAAAAGACAATTGTTCATCTTTTCAGGCCTTCATTATGGTACATTCCCAAGATGTTCAAAGGAAAGAAAAGGATGGGAGAACACATGAGACAAGCAGACTTTATTTTTGATATCATTACTGGCCACCAGTTTTTTTTCTTTCACCACATGACCAACAATCTAAAAATAAATTATTTAATGTGTGTATTTTCCCCCTCTTTTTAAGCCTTTTCTTGCTCTTGCAGGGATTTTTTTCCCTGTCTTTGCCTCTAAGGTTGAGAGACAAGTATCAGATGTGCCTGTGGCTCTTTCACAAAAAGGAAAAATCATTAATTACAATTGCAATAATACAATCTTACACCGAAAAGTAGTAAATTTTAACTATTCAGTATATTTGTTTAATTTTTCAATGTCTTGAATTGAAAGAAAAAACCCAAACCACAAAACAAACAGAAAATCAAAATGACATTATGTCTGTCACTTTGCTATGCTTCTCTCTCAGGTGGATGAACAACCTTTACTGTCTTAGTAATCACAAACTCACAAAATGGATAAGATTGGAAGGACCTTTGAATGTAAACCTGGTCCAGCCATGCACTCAAGCAGAGCTACCTAGAGCTGGTAGCCCAGGACCACGTCCAGACACCTTGTAAATATCTGCAAGGACAGAGACTCTGCAACCTACCTGAACAACCCATGTTCAATTGCCCTCACAGTGAAAAAAGTGTTTCCTGATGACACAAAGCCTTCTTTATTTCAGGTTGTGCCCATTGCCTCACCTATCTACGTATTTTTTATCCTGTCCTAACCTAGATAAGGGTATGCCTTTTCACTGCTCCTGAATTTATATATTATGTACTTTGTATTATTCCTTTCTGGAATGTTATATAATGCAATTTCAAGCTAACTGGGTCAATAAGTAAAGACATTCCTTGAAAGTATATTTTTAGTGAAAATTCATTTGTTTATTTGCATGTGGAAACCCACTGAGCATCACTAATGCTTTTGTCCTAAAATATAAAGTATTGAGAAAGTAAACATGCCTCCCTCATAACTGTATGAGTTGACATTACCTTTTCTCTGCTCCAGCAAACTCCTAGACAGTGGACTTCACTATTCTTCTGAATTCTAGCAAAATAGACTTCAGTGGTATTTGACCCATTATGTTGTTGCTACCTGTGACACAGAGGAGTATATCTCTTTTTTTACTGAAAAAGAGTGGGAGTTTTTGCAGCTAATTTCAATCAGGTCTACACAGAAGCAGAAATTCTAGCTGGAATCTTCCAACATGTATTTCTATTATTCACTCAAAAACTACAGAGAGCAGTGAAAACATAAACTTCTATATGGCAAAGAAGAACAGAGGAGCTTTCCCAATTAAGTTTCAAAGAGAGCTTCGGTTATAAGACATTGATGTTAACTAAATTTAAATAATTAAAAATGTCAAATTTGGGGAGAAGGTGTTGGTAGTTAGAGGTTGTTAATGTATTCTGCTATTTCTATACAAATGGAATTCTGGAAAAAAAAAGATCTGCTGTCAGGCAAGGTTATAGATTTTTCATTCCTTTGTGTGTATTCAACTATGCACTGCTCTTATGATATATATATATATATTCCTTTAATGACATTTATTTCCTGTGCATATACAAAAAAAGATCTGTGGGTCTCTGGCATCCCTGGTGAGCATCTTTGCTCTAAAGAAACACTAATGAGCTATCTACTGAATTACTAAATCTGATTGTTCATGCAAAATGGATTGTTCATGCAAATTGATTATGGTAAAGAAATTACTTCTATTTCTGCTGTATGAATGACAGCAGATATAAAAGAATAATACTAAATACTCCATCCAAGAAACTAGGGTACAATCTTGCTGCAGTTGAGATTGAGAACAATATAAAATATAAATATATCACCTTCCTGAATATTAAGTTATCTGATATTTTTCATTATTCCAATTTTATTTTTTGGAAGAAATATATTAGATTTATTTATCTGTATCATTTGTTGTGCATATGCAAACTGATATTAAAAATTAATGGGCAAGGTTAACATATGCTTACATTTCTACCAACTGAATTTTATAATCAAATAATCAAAATGAGTTCTCTTTTTGCAAGATTTGTAGGCAAGATCTCTTCAAATGCAACGTGATCCAAAACCAGTATGTCACAATTGGTGTCCAATTTATGTAAGTTGTTCACATTGGGAGGGTCACAGTAAGTACATATCTACTTTTCACACAACAACTGGAGGGAATTCAAAGTGAAGAAATACAATGATTGGCACTCTGATGTAGGAGGGAAAAATAGAAGCACAAAAAGCAGAGAATTCATGTGATGACTTTCTTCACAATAAATACATTTACTGTTAACTCCATAGATACCAAAGGAAACTGAGGATACTGAGTGCTTTTTGAAATAAAACCAGTTTGTCTCTATTACAGAGTCTACTTTTCTACATCATGTTCAAGTTAGGATAAAGCTGTGACAATCAAAATATTTCCGTAGTAAGTGCTAGTTGATATATATTTCTGTAAGTCAGCTGAAAAATTGCACAGAATACCTTGAGGATCATTTTAAACTAGCAAAGTAATCATTTAGGGTCACAGATATTTTTGGACATTTTGAGTTCAGGATTCCAAAATAGTCTTCATCCATTATATATACAGTTACTATTCTGCAAGCAAAGAAAGAAAACAGATTCAGGGAAGGAAAATGCAAATGGTACAATTGTTCCAATTGGTTTCATTTATAAATGTCAGAGGACTTGCAAAAAACATAGGAACATTTTTTAGGCATAGTCAAACTTTACATCTTTTAGCATTTTAACAATTTTAAAATCGTTTTCCTCAGCTGACTGAAGGGCATTTTTGAACCAATGTTCAGCAGCAACTTTCTTCTCAAACTCTTACTTTCTTTGCACTATGCTAATATAGTATTCAGAAATGTCCTTATTCACTGAGAATTTATAGTGATTTTTGGTACTGATCTGTTGCCTAGTGTCAAAGAAGTGTGCAGTTATGAATGTTTTACCAGGATACTTAGATTGATGCTAAAATTAAGAGGCTTAAGAATAAGTTGTTCATTCAACATCTTTGTTTGGAAGCCCCAGACATCACAGTTAAATGGCGAACAAATAAATTCTGTCTTCAGAGAAAATGGAAAGCTTCTAGTTAGGAATATCCCAAGAGTGTATTTTGAAAACTTCTTGAAGTTTGTTTAAAACTGATTGATTTTTATGGGTGGAACATCCTGCTTATTTTCATTTGGACCATAGCCGAAGTAGAGTCCTGTTGCACCCACAGCAAGTGAAGAACTCTAAGACTTAAATAGGTGTGTTTGAACCCAACCATAAGCAACTGATAAAACATGTCAAATAAGCACTTTAGAGGCCCAATTGTCCCATGCTAAAAAACAGCCCTGGCCTCTGTTTAGCATGAAGGACTACTATGCCACAGGAGTTGTGCCATGAAGTTTAAGCATAGGGTAATGGCAAAGGCCCTAAAAATAGGGCACAGGTTGAAAACAGGAACTGTAATGATGAACTGAGGCTTGAGAACTGGGAAAAATTGATTTTACAGTGAGAAAAGAAGCATCTAAGAAAATGAGTAGCAGTCTGTGACATCTGGTGGGCTGGGAAAGTCATATTTCAACCACTGCATAGTGTGTAGTCCAGGGACATAGACAAAGGCTGGGAGCTGAAGAGATTCAAACATCATATAAAAAGAGATCACAGTATCACAGAGTGGTTGGGATTGGAAAGGCCATTGGAAGATTATCTGGTCGAAAGCCCCTGCTAAAGTGGATTCACCTAGAGTGGGTTGCACAGGATCACATCCAGGTAGGTTTTGAATATCTCCAGAGAAAGGGATTCCCCAGCCTCTCTTGAGTAGCTTGTTCCAGTCCTCTGTCAACTTTGGAAGTAAGGAACTTCCTGTGGTTGAGTTTGTGAGTCTGGGGTCTGGTAAAAAATAAAAAAGGAGATGCTGAATTTGGCTCCACTTTACTTGTATCAAGAGTTCTGTGGCTTGGTCACTGCAATGACTAACAACAATCAAGGGTCACAGTTGTTGATGCTAACTTTAGGACATCAGTTCTGTGGTACTCTTTGCTCTCAAGTAGTCTAGCTTAAAACATTTGGAGATTTTCTATTTTGAATGTGTGACATGGTATAGGAAGCATGACTTGAAAAAAGTAACAGTTAACATCAATTATACTAATAAAGACCTAGTAAAGTTTTGATTTAGAGGTTGAAACTGCATTGAATTATCAGTTTTGTAAATATTTTAGTGATCTAAAATTCCCTAAGTGGCATATGGATATAATTTGTAAACTTTCTTACTTAATTATTATTAGTTGCTATTACTTGATTCATGGTCGGAGGGAATCTATTGATAAGTAATACGGCAGCAGCAATACCTGAACTTTAGACAGGCTTCACATGGCATCTGGAAACTCAACACTAGAGTTAAGAAAGCTCATCCACCTGAAAGTTGCATACAAGACATTAGATGGTTTTTATCAGATCTATTAGGATCAGTAAGCATGGGGTCTCCAGTTCTCAAAAATGGTTGGGAACTAGATTTGCCTCAAGGAAGGTCTTGGACACCTTTTGGCTAGAGTAACCTCATATTGAAAGCATAAATCCTCCTAATTTTCCACATTTTTTGTTTTAACTTAGAATGTTCATGCTTTAATTGAACTGGAACAAATAAGTCAAAGCACATAAAAGAGCAAATGTAGTAATTTTAAATTGTTGTGGTGGTTTATTACAGCTGCTGCATATGTAGGACTATATAAATTGCCTTGTTGTATTTACAAGGTTCACGTGAATGCTTGCAACTTAGCTCTTTAAAGAACAGTTAAAAATCAGGTCTCTGTGTTACATTTCATATAGCAAGCTCTGAATAACACAATCACGGCATTATATCATAATCTGACAGAGGTCTTTCATCAGTACTGTTCTCTAGTACCATTTTTAATAAAAGCTTAGTTACACATGAATTTTTTTATCCCTTCTTTTATTTCCTATCTCTTGAATATTACCTATTTTTCGAACCATTTTTTAAAATATTTTTTTTCTCTTTGTACATATGTGGGGTGCACAGGGAATATAAGAAAAAAAAATATAGATAATATATAAATACATTTACACATTTGTTTTGGTGCCCATGTTTTGCCTGAAAATCAGATGGCATCTCTTAACAGAACCATCCAAATATTGGAAGGTAATGATGGATAACTACTCTTTGTTCCTATATCAATGAGTTAGAAATTTGTTAACAGCTGAACACTTTTCAAGAGAGAAGTCTTCACTAAAAAGAGATAAATGCAGGTTTTAAAAAAACCACAAAAATATTAAAAATGGATTTTTTTATTGACTTCAGAAATAAAAACCAATATTCTTTTGGAAACAAATGAAATTTTTTTCCTAATTTATGTATCTTTAAATATAATTTCTTGCATACATTTTCATGATAAGAAATTATTACACTCTAAATATTTTTTATGGGAAATAGGGAACACACTTTAATACGCAAAATATTTTTCTAGCATCTACCTATTTTTCCCTGATGTTATGCTCATGTTCTTAATACCTTTCTTTTATATATATATATATATATATATATATATATATGTATATATATATATAGAGTATATACACAACTTCACAGAGATGTTGTGTTCCAATGAGTTTTGCATTGAAAAATTATTGCTTGCACCAATTAGTGCAATGTTTGATGTTAATTAGTTAATGGTTAATTAGTACTGTTTCAGATTGCTATGTGACTATCAGCTGACTTTGTAAGAGAGCATAAATGTACTCTGTATTGTTTCCACAAGGCCCATGTGAATATCTCGCATGCTAGCAGACACCCTACATGAAGATGCATGGCTGTGTTCAGCAAATAGTTGTGGGAGGAAGATTTACATGCAGAAAAAAGCACCTCACTGTAAGGATTTGCTCATGGCTAAATAAGAAAACTAGGTTGGTAAGTTTTCAGTAGTTGCCATCCCAAAAGGGCTTATGTACAGAATACTGTATCCATAGTTCTTAAAAAGTCAGGTTTTCATCTTTCAGAAATGAAGAGAAACAGTATTTGATTTAAAGATTGGGATTTATCACTACTGTTTTAAAGTGCTGTACTTTGTGCTTAGAGACATAGAAAGTGATTATTTATCAACACTGCTTTTTTTACCCCTCCATCTGGTTGGGATTCATTCTTAGGGGCTTCAGTTATATACTTGTGCTGTTTCTCTATTAAGATGTCACGCATCTGACTGCAGGGTAGGAAGCAACTAAGTGTGTTAATCAATGACTATCAAGTATTCATTTGTCTGTGGCAGGAATCTTTGACATCATGTTTGTCTGATAAACTTTTGTCAAATTGACTTCTACTGTGTATTTGTTTGGTTTTTTGTTTTTGGACATACAGATATCACACAGTGGGAAAGGTGAGGGGAAGAGTTGAGATGGGGAAGTTGACGAGGGGAGAGAAGGAGAAAAAAAAACAACATAGCACAGGGGAAGGAGAATGAAGAGACTCCAGGCTGTCGATAAGTGTCAGCAAGCAACGCCACACTTTAATTCCCAGGCGAGACCCAACATATGAATTCTTTGACTTTTCATGCAATGACAGTGATGGGGAAAGTAGCCTTGTAGTCTTAATCAAGACTGTTGGAAACTACATACTGACTTTTACACGGTGCTTCTACAAAACAGATGCTGCTTAATTAATTCTTAGATTATCTCAGATTAGTTTACAGAGCAATTTCAAAAGACACCCTAAAGAGAACATTTTTTGAAAGTTGGTTAGTAACTATTTTTGAAGCTTTTTGCCTGTTAATGCTTGGATTTGTAACTGAGGTTTGTTAGTTTTAACAGTATAGTGGTATTTTTCTTAGATGTTCTTCAGTATGGTACAGCTATGAGCTTAGTCTTACCTGAGTTTGTTGCCACTGGATGAGCCTCCAACTTAGAAGCTTGCCCAGAATTTCTTAGTTTACCCCTTTACTGAATAATGTAACAGTATAAGCTACTCTTGCCATTCTCACATATTTAGCTCTAAATGAGCCTTTTTTTCTCTCATGCCACCCCCATGTGTATACATGGGCAAGGTTTCATTAGGATCTTCAAAAACTTAACAAAATTCTGTATGTTAATCAAGTATCTGCAGAAAATGCCCAACTGTGATGTCACTTTTACTTTCCTCTGATTCTGAGATCCACAAACTCTCAGCCCACTGGTTTCTAATCCCACAAAAGTTCTTCATAATTTGAGCTGCTGTTTTAGAGGTATGGATCAGGTGGAGTTTGTCTATCCCCACCAGTCCTTCATCTTCAAAGAAGTCTTTAGGATCACAAATGTCAAATCCCTGCTGACCACATGACCTGTGCAACCAAGAATTGTCCTGTAGAATCCACCTGCTCCTCCCCATGTCTTGTTCTTTCACCAACAAGATGGAGAAGAAACCACTTGGACCACCATGCCCACCTTTACTTTATTCCCAGAGCTAAACAGGTGCTTTGGTTACCCCAGAGGTCTCTGCCAGCATTATCATTGCTTCCTACCTTAGTAAGATGATGCGACCAATAATATAAGACCAGATGAACCACAGCTGATTCTTTGCAACATCTGCTTTCTGGGCACACAAGCAAAGCAGCAAATCTCTAGAACTGAAATGCAGGTTTTCAGATGCTATTTTCTCTGACTAATTTCATTGTCCAGTTCTCATCTGACTCATACCTTCTCAGACACAACTTCTTCTCCCATCTTTGGGACCTGGTCACAGGACCTATGGAGATTAATACCTACAGGAGGAGAAGGTGGCTTTTTTGCCTGTTGACAGATGTCATGATTTTGTAGATTTTCTCTGTCTCAAGAACTTTTTTTTTGATGCTTAATCTGGTCTTCTGTTTTATACACAATTAGACATTCAAAACTTCATCTCTCAAGGTCTCTGTGAGACTCCTTTCAATTCTTACGCCTTGTGTGGTACTGTTCAGTCTAATATTTAAATATTTTTTTATACTTACCATTATTTTCACAAACAAACAGAAAAATAATAGTAGCCTGGAGCAGCAAAAGTTATCAGCAAAATATACAGGAAAAGTAAATTAGATGGTGGCAGTAAACAAGCCAGAATCTATGAGATGAGAAAATGGAGGCATTATAATACATGGTTCAATATGTCTTGTCAGTAGGAACAGGTTTAATAAATCTGCAATTAATGAACTCATCTTGCTTCATCCTGTCATTATAGAGAAGTACAAATTGGACTCTCAACCCATCATGCTATGGAGGAGATCACTTGATTCATTCAAAATACTGACAAGAATAATGCGTTTAGAGGAGATGATCAGCACAAATGTCAGGTTTCCATGTAATTTCACAAAATAATCAACTTCATAGACAGAAATTACAGAGATTCAATTAACATCATGCTACTCAACAGGTGTGGTAAACCTTCAAAAACTATATAATATTCAGGAGCATTTACATAAATATTATCGTTACCATTCTAAACTCTGCTAGATTAAAACCCAAACCCTTGCTAGTTCGCAAATCTTGAAGGGAAGAACAAATAACAGAAAAAATGGAGATGTCTATGGAATCTGCATCTGAGTTAATTAACTTTGACTCCCTTCTCAGTTCTCTCAGGCTATGGAAATAGATACTGTTGTGACATTATTCATCTCACATAGTTTAATAATTTATTTCTGGACAAGACAAATTGCACCACAGATTATTTCTCTGTGTTTACTGTAAAAAAACTAGCTGCACTTCAAATTCATCTCATTTGGTTTTGTCCAATTAAAAGTGAAAGATCTTGTAAAGAATAGTATTCAGAACTCTCTGTTGTATTACTCTTCATCCAGAGTTTGGTTCTTTGTGTCTGTTCTATTCTAGGATTGGATGAATCACCTTAATTATAGCTATGTTTTTATACACATGGATGAAATCTAAGTGATATATCTAGAATAAGCCCCCCAAAACTGAGGAAAAGTATCATAATATCTAATTATTTTTTATCACTGTAAGAGTGACTAAGTACTGACACAGGTTCCCCAGGAAGGTTGTGGAGTTCATTCCATGCAGATATTTAGAAGTCATATGGCTACAGTTCTGGGCAATCAGTTCTAGGGGGCCTGGCTTCTGCATTCTGGTAGGCTGCATCTGTTCTACTGACTCTTTTGCATTAAGAAAAGATCTATTAATTTTGGAGCAATCTCTCACAAAAAAGATAGTACAGACTCTTTGTGAATAGGGAAGGTCCTGCTTTTTACCAGAACAATACCCTAAAAAAGTTGATGTAGATTGCAGCTTCTTATTGTGAACAAGTCACAGCATGAGTAATTAAAATAATTAGGTTGAGATGTATAAAAGGGTTTGAATTACTATACCTGATATATAATGATGCCACATGTGCCAGTAAACCAAAATTTAGATCCTTAAATATCTGTTCAACAGTCACATAATTTTAAACCTATGTAGGGTCTCTGAACTTCACCAGTAAATTCTCTAGATCCCTTAACAATCCTTAACAAAATAGATTAATTCACTTTCCTCTCTGTTTCATGTTTTGGTTCAATGGCAGCAGCTCTCTCTCCAGTATGTCAGTATCCCAATTTCAGTTCTTCCTAAAAAAAGTATTTCACATATGATTGATCTCTCTACCCTCTGAAAGAGCTGCATCTTCTATGAAGCAACTAATGGGATGACAATATAAGACTGATTCTGCAGTTGGTTTTTCATGGCAGTTACCTGCTATGGTGAGAAAAGAATTTTACTTACACCTCCAGTGAGTAGATAACAAAAAATCTTTACAGATAATTTTATGACCAATCCAGGCCTCAGCTAGAATATTTTGGATCTTAGTAGAAAGGTGACTGAAATTTGAGCCCTACAAATTTCGGTATAGTTTGTACTGAAATGTTAAAATCATTTTCAGATTTACCCTTAGCTTGTTTCTTATAGCTTGAGTAGACATGAGTAGTCAAAAATGTTAACTAGGGAGACTTGGCCCATAAAAACTCCCCTATGGTTAGAAAAGAAAAGTTAGTAGTTCCAAATAAGCATGCAGAACATATAAAATAAAACTCTCTAACAGCCCTTGAATAAGGTTCTTTCTCTCTTCAATAATGGAGAAGTCTATGGAGACCAGTTGCATAAGAAAAATTCTCTCTTGCATACACACACAATGTTCTTTACCAAGTAATTTGAACATTAGCCTAATATCTAGTAAGAATTTGTGATGGTAAATGAAAATACTAACAAACTATATAGTTATGAAAATTTTTAAACATCACCAGCACAATTGTTTTATCTCAGTCAATTTCCAAAAAGAAAATGTTGGTCTTCTCCTGTCATTCTTCCCTCCTCCTTTATTCTTCTTCCTTTGGTCATTACATCATTTAAGAAAGTTGTATAGATTCTTCCAAAAAAGAGCCTGAACCATGATCTCCCAAGCATCATTTTAACAGCAAAGCTAGAGTCAATGAAATAGGTATAACATTAATGATACACGTGTTGTGAGCTCATATGAATAAAAGATTAAATTATTATTAAGAATAGATTAGCTGGATACTGCTTAAATAAAAAATAAGCCAAACCCCCCTTGCATTATAAGTATCAGAGTTCTACAACAGCCTGACAAATCTAATATATAATGGACTTCCCAGAATGAAAACATTACATGCTCCTTCTGTCCCAAAGCTCTCGAAGAAGAGAACAAATTGTGGTACTTACTTTCTTGCTCTTTGAGAATCATGTAAGCTAGTGAACAAGAAAATGTACTGGGTTTGAGAAGCATGGATTTTATTCTATGTGACTTCATGGAGAATGAAAGTGTAGACAGCATAAATACATTCACAATTAGATATTTCTCCTTGTTAGACAGAAACAGATCTGATACCTTGAGGGAGGAGGAAATCCCAGGGAAATAATTATTTCATTGATTTGCAGATACCTGTTAAATAGGAAGCTATCAAATACATCTTTAGACTGACATTTTTTCTTTTTATTTTATAAAATGTGTTTATTTGATGACATTTTGGATAATTACTCACTATTAATGAGGACCAAAATAAGTCTTCAAACAAGATCATATATAATTTATGACTACATATGTTTCAGCAGCTGCCAGTATTATGCTGCTGTACGTGTTTTATATTAGCAACATTCTCCTTTATGTTAGAAAATATGTCTATTTCTCTTTGACACAATCTTCTCTCCTCAAATCTTTACAGCATAAAAGTTTTTCATTTGCCCAGGAATTCAGATGAATCACATGAAGTCATGCTTTACATAAGAAACAATATTTTATGCAGAAAAACAGCTGCTTCAATTTTAAGATTGTGAAGTAGAAGTGATATAAAATGTCTCAGCTTTATACCTCTGTGGAGAACAAAATATATTTAAAGTATTTTTCTACTAAACTATAAAACCAATAACAAGGTAAAAAGGTCTAAATCAGTACAAATTGTGCAATCAAAAATTAGGAAAATATAGCCACTAAAGATTTATGTGCCTAATTTCATTTTTTCTTTCTTCATTAGTTGACATGCAAACAGTGTTTACTGTTACTCTAATGAAAAATATCAACATTCTAAGATTTTATCTCCACAGAAAATATTTAATATGCCAGTTTCAAACTATGACAACATTATCTGTGAAAAATAAATACACTAGTTATGAACCAAAAAAAAAAAATACATTGAAGAAACATAATATGTTTAGAAACAGAGACTTTCTGAGAATAAGGAAAATTTTTAAGTGTCCCTGTGAGAACATCTGATAAGCTGTGATTGTCTAACTTTTTCTCTGCATTAAGGGTGTGCTAGTATTACTATTCCTGATTACAGTAATATTCTAGACCTCAAAAACTCAGTGTACTGATGAATAATTGTAATGGGAAATGTGAAATAGCCTAAAGCTGAATTAATTATGGTTTTTATATCTGCATGCTAAGGATATGTCCATATAGGTATGTAGTTAAAAGAATACCAAAGTTGAAAAATTAATCATTAAAGTGACTTTGAAATGTGAGAATAAAGGTTACACCTGCAAATATAATTCAACCCCCAGGCAGATAAACATCATGTAATGTGGCATAATAGTACCATTAGTAGCTATTTTTTTGCTACAAGGCAGCCAACATTTATTTCTGTTTTTCCTAACTTTTTGATTGCTTTGTAACTCTAATACTCACCAACGTATCCTCTTATGCACCAAAGAGAAGAATGGCAAAAGTAAAAAGCCAACCAGCATGACTATACTTCAAATATGGAGAACAAGATATTTTCCTAAAATTTCATTTAAGAAAAGAAAAGTGCAGTCACTGCTATATCATTAGGCAAATATCCAGGATGGGAATTTTAAGTTTAAATAGTTTAACACTGGCAAAATTAAGAGCAACTGAAAGCATTCTTCTCCTACAGGAAGCATCTAGCAAAATAAGAGGTCTATACTTCCTATAAATGGAAGATCATCTCTTTGCAGTGAAATAAATTTTGTTTAGAATTAAGGAATTGTTGAGGAATTAAAATTACAAGGTATATCTGAAGATTATTTAACCCATTTTAACCCCTTGTGTTAAAAGCACAGTTAATTTCAAAAACAGGTCACATTGCTCATGACTTTTCTAGATGACTTATGAAAATATCAAAGGGTAGAGATCTCACAACGCTTCTGGGCAACCACCTCTGATGCCCAGCTTCTTTCACTGTCAAGAATTTTCTCCTCAAAGTCAACCACAATCTCATTTATTTAGTTGTTTTCTAATCCTTCTAGATACTTCACAGGAGAAACTCGTCTTACAGAAACTCGTCTACATTTATGTAGATGAGGCCTGTAAGTCAATCCCCTCCTTTATCCTTTTATTCTTCAGACTCAGCCCCTTTAGTCATTTCATTGCATTCTCTAGTTTGTCAACATCTGTCTTATGCTAAGGCATCAGATATAGGATACTACTTTCCTATCACATTTCAGTTTCCAGCCTCATAAGTAACAGACTGAAGGGTATTCCCCTTTCCCTGATATAATGGCTGGACAACATCCTTACAAAAGTGGCCCAGCATGCAGCTGAGTGTCATCACTGCAAATGCACAATGAACTGTTTTACTGTACAGAGCTCACAGGATTCTGCTTAAATTGCACTAAAACTTATATAATTATTCTAATTCATTCGTTTTGTAGTAACAATTTTTAAAACATGTTTCATTCAAGAGCTTTGGCCAATTTTCCCATTTATATGAGTATGAAATTATTTTCACAGTTTAAATATTATGAATTAGAACAATTTCACACTTTTAAAAAAATCAATTAATAAATAGTACATGCTATTTCCAACTACATTTAGTAAAACCTGCAGTTTCAACTGCAAGAAAAAGGGTTTTTGGAACATGCAAGTATTCTTTGCTATCTGAAGACAGTATTCCCAGGCTGGTACCTACATGGAACAGGCTATAGGTTCACTGCTGGTTTTTTACCTCTGTATTGCAGATATCACAGCAGCCTGTCAGGGTTTAACCTCAGCAGACAGCTCAGCTCCCTACTGCTGCTCGCTCACTCCTCCACAGTGAGGTGGAGAGAGAATGGAGAGGCTAAAAGTGATAAAAAAAGGGAGTTGAGATAAAGACAGTTTAATAGCTAAAGCAAAAGCTGCACACACAAGCAAAGTAAAGATAGAAATTAATTCACCAATTCCCCATTGGCAAGCAGGTGTGCAGCCATCTCCAGGAAAATAGGGCTCCATCAGGCATAACAGTGACTTGGGAATACAAATGCCATCAGTCCAAGCATCCTCCCTGTCCTTCATCTTCCCCCAGATTTATATGCTGAGCACGACACCATATGGTGTGGGATATCCTTTTGATTAGCTGGGATCAGCTGTCCTGGTTGTGTCCCCTCCCAAATTCTTGTGGACTCCCAGCCCTATAGCTCATGGGGTGAGGAGCTGGAAAGGCCTTGAGGCTGTGTAAGCATTGCTTAGCAGTAAATAAAACTTTTCCCTGTTATTAATACTCTTTTACTCACAAATCCAAAAGACAGTAATATATGGGGTTTTTTGAAGAAAACAAATCCTGTTCCTGTCGAAACCAGTGGAGAAACACAAACTGAAATCCAGAGAAGGCATGGGTAAGAGTCATCTTCTATCTTACTGTCATAAATAAACACCTCTTTCCTCGCCTTTCCTTCTGTCTTTCAATAAGAACTTTATCTATCATGGATAAGGAATTAATTGTTAAGCATAATTATGATGTCATATCAGAGCACTAAGAATATTTTGAATCTCCCTCAGTTTACAGAATAAATGTCTACTCCTCTTTTTGAATAAAAATAAAAATGTAGGGAAGCTTCTGGCTATCTCAGTAACAGATGCTGCTGTTGATTCTGATCCAGTTGTTGGCACTGCCTTCCCTCCCCACTGTTACCACAACAAGAGGAAAAAAAGAAAAGTTTAATTTAGTTCTTAACCTTCAGCCCCTCTGAGAAATGTGTCATCATTTCCATGTCTTATGCCAATTGATTTCATATGCATTATTTTGCTTACATCCCTGAAGTGTTATTGCCATGTTTAAAGCAATTAAAGCAAATAGAAAATAGAATTGCAGAAATCTGAATGGAAACTTTGACATCAGGGAATAGGTAATTATATGCCTTGGGGCAGGATCCAGCGGGAACAGAGGTACTTGAAGTGGGACTTAAGTGACATTTATTTGTATATCTCAAAATTCAGTTTTCTGTCTTCTTCAGCAGCTGTCTGCTTATTATAATTTGACCTTTGAGCAGTTTTAACAGGCCTAAGGATCCTAATGTTAAGCTATATTCAATTCATGAAACAATTATGCTTCTACCTAATTCCTGTGAGAGACCTTATTAAGATCCCTGTGAAATACAGAGAAGGTTATCATTTTAAAAAATATCAAAATATATATATATCATATGTGGCAATCAGAGTTCACTGAGCAAACATAGCCTGCATTCAGTTTCTTCCTGTTGCAAGAAATTTAACCCATTAGATTGAAGGCAGTGCACAGGCCCTAGGAATACTTCTATCTATTTAATGAGACTTTTATTGAAAAAAGCAGCAAGACTATTCTGCAGTCTGTTTGTCAGGGAACATTACCTGTGTAAAGAAATCTTGGTTTGCAGTCACTTAGGTTTTACTCTATAGACACCTGCAGTATTAGACTAAAAGTCTCAGCATTAGATATGAATAATCATCTATCTGTCACTTAAAACCTCTCCTTTTCTTTCTGTTTCAGTAAGAAATATTCAATTTCTTATCTAGTAAATTCCTAATCTTTAGCAATCATCCTTGGTATGTTTCCTCACGTTTAGTAAGAGCAGTGATACAGCATAGATGGATGTGTTTTATGTACTTTAGATAGCATTTTAGAGGACATTTTTTAGTGTGGGACACATTTCAGAGGAAACTTTTGCTCAGTTTTTGTCCCATGTTGGTCAGACATGATCCATACTAGTCTGGCACCGGCTGGTTTTGTTAGCACAGTACTTTTGTCAGGATAATACTCCAAGAATAAAGAGTACAATGAAGTGAACCCTGCTTCTTCTTGAAGTACAAAACTCTTTTTATGCATTTCTGTAATGTGGAAAGGGGAGATTTCTTTGACCCTCAGTATTTGATTTGTCTTCCAGTGCCCCAGGAAAGCTGAGACCCTCAGGCTCAACCAGTCTGTCAATGTTAAATTGCTAAATTTAAGTTCTTTACCAAATGCACTTGAATCTTTTCATGATTTACGTGTAATCATAGAATTGTATAGATGGGAAAAGATGTTTAAGATCACCAGGAATTAGTCCAACCATTAACACAGAGCTACTATGTCCAGCACTTAGTCATTTCCCTAAGTGCCACACCTACGCATCTTTTAAAGACCTCCAGGAATGGTGGCTTGATCACCTCCCTGGGCAGACTGTTCCACTGCTTGATAACCCACTGGGTGAAGAAGTTTTTCTTATTACCTAGTTTAAACTCCCCCTGGTGCAACTTGAATCCTTTTTCTCTTTTCCTGTCTTATGCAGTGTATAAACATAAAAACTTTAAACTCATTAGGCAAATGTTCCAGAGCAATAGCTCATGTCAAACTCTGAGTCAGAGTCTACTTGCCCTCTTTCTCACTTACTGAGAAATCACTTCCTGTGCAGAAATTAATCTGTGATCACAGACAGGAAAAACACATTGTGATCTGATTTTCTGTTACACCAATGAGTTGTTACAGTGAGAAATAGGGTTTCTCACTGCAGCTGGTGTTAGAAGCATGCATTTGATCTAATAATTTCTAATCTTGTATCATACAAATATATGTATGATACAAGATTAGAACCCAGTATCTCTTATGTCCAGGTTCTCAGAAATTTGTTTAGGTGCCACAATACACAAACTGAACATGATTTATTGTGAGATTTTTAGAGATATTTCTATGCAACTTCTCCTGAAATCAACAGGATCTCCAAATTAAAAAATACAATAGCAATTAAAATAATAGCAAACCCAAACAATAGCAATAAAAATAATTTTTAAAAAGTTATTGTGGTTTTAATGACATAATTATGAATGTGAAATATAAATGATTGCTTTGCCAGAGGTCATTAGAACACCACAGGTTAATTTTTTTATTTAATTACACAGATAGTACGACCACTTGGTACCTGGAATTTAGTTTATCATAGAATAGTGGTAATTTTGTATAATTTCACTTGTAATAACACAGTACATACAGCTACTGACATTTCTAAAACTGTGAAAACAATCTTGATCCCAGCTTTCAAGATAATATTATTAGAATAATATTTGCATTCATGAATACTATCCATTTAATGGTTAGCATTTATCATTTCCTTACTATTAAACGTAAAAAAAAATGTTGAGGCATATTAAGTATATAAATGCTTATTAAATAATTCAGCATTTCTGTAGCAGGAAGACAAATACTATGCCTGCATAAAGGACAGATAAATCTGGGTTTTTCTTCTTTTTCCAGAAAGAAAATGCTGAGCTAGAAATAAAACAACAATCTGAATGCCTTCCAGTTCTGCTATATAAAAATATATAGCCATTCTATCGAATAATTTTCTATGAAAGTTAGTCTGCTTTGTGAGGAATAAAATGAAATGTTAATTTTAAGTTTCTAACTTCTTGGCATGCCTACTGTTTCACTTACAAATTTTATAACAAAAGAGAACACAACATATAAATGAATATATACTTTGTTTTTTTTGTTCTGGATAATGATTTAGTAGTCTAATAATCCATATTGCCTGATTAATTTAGAAAAGTCTCATTAAAATGAGTAAAACTTGCATATGAGACTTTTCTCGTTGGGTTTGGTTTTGTTTTTGGTTTGTTTTTATTGGTTGGTTTTGTCATGTCTGTCCATCCACCCCTCTCCCCACAATTAGTTTTCAGCTATCAATTCCTTTTCCCCTGTATTTATGTTCAGTGTTTCTCTGGGTCCCTACTAAGAATGACCATTGTAGGCTCCTTCTAAAACAAGGGTGAAGGATTACATTGAGTTTTAGCCACTGGCTTCTTTGTTGGGCTCATGGTAATTTCTTCTTTCACCTCAGCCTTGGGCACATCTGGATATAGTTTTATAATTTCTTAACACAGTGAATTTGCTTCACCACCCCACAACTGTTCATCTGAACTGGATCCAGTCAGGAGTTCCCTTGTGGTGTCTGAACAGATATTCATCTGATGAGTCTCTAATGTCAAGCACATGAACATTGCAGGAATTTGTAACCAATACTCCTAAACTTCAATTCCAGAAATCTGTCTTAGTTACTGCAGTAAAGAAAGTGAAAGACAGTCTTGTTATGGAATTCCCTTAGAAACTTGTACTCATGAATGGTTATAAAATCTGAAAATCTGAAGCCCCATAACAGCAAGTCAGGTATTTTTTTCTTTTCCCTCTAGT
Source organism: Leucosticte australis (assembly GCA_025504685.1). NCBI lineage: Eukaryota > Metazoa > Chordata > Aves > Passeriformes > Fringillidae > Leucosticte > Leucosticte australis. The sequence continues at coordinate 61,242,808 of JANIJU010000001.1, forward strand.
TCAACCCATGTTATTTTCACACAGTATTAGAGTGCAGGATACAGGCCACAATCACTCCAAGAAAAGCTCCACATAATACAAAGTTATAAATGAATAAACACTTTCACACTTTTACAAACCACATGTGAGAATGTACTCAAATGTTCACTGGCACTTCCAGCCTGCATAAATTTTAAACCACCCTGGCATTTTTTCCTGCCACAACTTCAGCATTCCCAGCAACATGTTATTATTTATTTGGTTGCTCCTATGGCTAGTTATTCAAAGGAAGTTCAGGAAAAGAAATTGCTTCTTCAAGTATTTATAATATTAAAATAATAGTGAGAAAATACATTTTAGTTACTGCCTTCCATGTGCTTTAAATATTATATGTCAGAAAGTCAGAAAATTCTCTTTTTGTATTCATCATAGTTTTTTATATAAAACATTATGGAAATTATAAAGTGAGGTTTTAGTTCTGTTGGGTTTGAAAGTCTTTTTCAAATCTTAGTCGTTTTGTAAAACTTCAGAAGTCCTATAAAAACAAACATTATCTAATACACATACTGAAGTAAATTATAATTTTCATAATTCCAACAGTATAGGATTTTGTATCCTGGATTTTAGCAGGGACATGGGGTTTTTTTTTCCATTACAATGACTGCAAGTGTCTTGAGAACAGTCTTTTGAACCCAGAGATATCCAATCTCAAACACAAATATCTTACTCTAAGATTCTACTTTTCCTTTTGTATTTTAAAAATTATTATGATATTCATAGTTTTTTGATCATGATCTTAAGTCAAGAATACTGAATAGGATTTGAGATTTACCCTGGTTAGAGAAAGGTTTTCAGACATCCAAGAGGAAAGGATCTGGCTTAATAACTGAAAACCTAAGAGCAGATAAACAACAGATAGGAAATAAAGAAGCAGATACGTTCTAAGATTTAGATGAGCTCTGAAGGCTTTTGGTTCATCACCAGTGAATCCTGTATAACCAAACACTGTGGCATGGATGAAGAGATGTGTGGGCTGCGGTCATGACCCCCAACACAAGTGTCACTCAGGATTGCCTGGGCCATTCTTGGATATGCTGACAGTCTTGAATGGTACCGGATGACTGATTTATCTTTTATATTAGGAAAAAAAGTCTTTATTGGCAACTGAAATATGAGTCACGTGCTTAGGTCATCCTTGCAAAATATTTCTAGACCAACATCAGAAAAATGTCATACAGAGTGTGAGCACTGTTATTTGGCATTAAATTAATAACCGGGTGATACCCTGGTGTCACTTATTCTTTGGTGCAAATTCTTTACATTCACTGGATGTGATTTTGCTCTTTATTTATTTATGTTTTCTTTTCTAGATGCAGAAGGGAATTCTTTTAATTTTCTGATAATCATGTCATCCATGATTCAGACTATCAGCTCAATTTCTGCCACAGCAGGTGATTTTCATAAAAACATACACTGGTTTTAAAAACTCTTGGGGAAAATTAAGACTTCTCAAGCTGCATCCTCTTGATAGTGAGGGGGAAAACAAAACAAAAATAAACTGAGAGGGATTATATGTTGGAGTCTGCATTTTCTAAAAAATCAGGAATTTCCCTTTCGCATTGAATAGATGGTATTGTTATGGAGCGGGTGAGAGTGTTAGATAAGCCCTGCCTTAGGCTCAGATTTTGGCAGTAGCTCTGCTTTGGTGACCTGCACCTAAAGCACTCTGGTTTGCAAGTTCTTAGGAATGGCAAATCAGGTCTCTTATGAGTTATTAATTGAATAGACAGGAGATTACCAGAAAAAAAAGGCCTTAAACAAAGTTACATAAAGGTACCTATATTATAACTAGCAAAGAAATTGTATCATTAGGAGTCAATGAAACTTATCACTGAATTGATGATGGGGTGCACAGAGTCCTTCACTCAACCCTTGAGAAAGTTACTTTTAGTTATAGGTTTCCCAAACTTTGAGAAGAGATCCTCACACATTCCTAGGGAATGTGCAGAAGATTTCTGATTTGTGAGAGTTTGCTTTTATATAGTTTTTATAGTTTGTAAAGTGAAGTGTCTGTCAGTCACAAATTCAATGTTGTCTTCCTATGATGTTGCTTTCAAGGCAAGATGTTTATTGTCAGCTGGAAATGTCACCTCCATGGCCCTGAAATAACTCACTTCCAGACAAGCAATCCTCATTGAACTATTTCACCAATTAGCAAATTCATGTGAGGAGGAAGATGTCTTGAGCAATTGAACCAGCTGCTAGGCAGAAAAGATAAGGTTTCCTGTGGCAGGGGAGACACTCTCCTACAGGTATGGAATAAACAAAACTCCACCCCTATCTCTGTGACTAGGACAGAATCCTTTATCAGTATATGGCTTTACAGCTGCATTTAGCAGATCTTAACAATGGGATTTCCCCATATACCTAGATTCTGGCAAAGGCATAGAGTAAGACTGTCCTTTGTAAGGACAGATTATCTAACAAATGGCTACTGAGAAAAAAAGTACTATGATAGTACTAGAAACTGTAATTGTTTCCTGCATTAAAGAGCATTTGCAGGACACCATGACACTGTAATGCTGGGGGATTGGGAATCATTATTATTATTATTATTATTGTTGTTGTTGTTGTTGTTGTTGTTGTTGTTATGATTATTAGTAGAAATATTAATATTGCTAAATAGATTCCTTTTAGGGCAAATTGACCAGAAATACTTCCAGTCATCATTGAATAGAAAGAGAACAATACAGATTCCTTCAGGGCAGCCATCCTAATGGTATTTAATTTGCCATCATATTGTTTTTATACACTTTATTTTGGAATGATTTTACTTAATGAAATAGTGGAAATGACAGATTGTGGAAATTTTGAAAGAAAAAAAGTTAAAACCAGAAAAACAGCTTTATATGGCTATTGATTTTTATTGGCCTTTATTCTGCATTCAGGTACTGATTTTCAACCAAATAGAAAATTTTTCTACATATTTTACCCTGCAATTTTGGTCATGAAAGAAAAGTAGGGGTAACTTACAAATCCAAGCTTAAAAGAACCTGCATTCTCCTTTCTTTGCCTTAAAGAAAGAAAGCAAAACACTTTGGAAAGTTTTACCACTATAAGATTATTATTATTTTTTATTTGCAGCCTGTGATATAAATTAATGGATGCATAAATAAACAAACAAACAAATATACTTTTTTTTTTCTGGTCTTTAGCTCAGTAATCACATGAATCTCAGATGCAAGAGCTGAAGGTGTTGCTTATGAGACAGAATATCACAATTCGGTCTGTTGTGATTTACTGTGTGAATGAATGCATGAAATTGCTCTTAGCCTGTGTCAGTTCAACTCTGAAAGGTCTGTTCCTGTTTAGGAGCTGGTGTCCCAGACACAAAGAGCAGCACAAGACATTTCCTGCAGAGACTTGAACAGATAAAGTCCTCCCTCAGGACCCTCATTTGGGATGAGCTCTCTAATTTGCAGAGACATACTGTCCAGCTAGTGCTAGGAACTGTACTCTACTGCAAGTAATTTATTTTGTTTTACTGTCTCTCTCTAGCAGTCCCATGCTGTCTGAGCAGCTCCTCTAGGGTCTCTTCCATGCCTTCTTATGCATTTACTGTCAAAGTTTTGTTTGCTCATCCAGGTTGCCACACTCATCATTCCACAGCGCTCCCATACGGTTGTTGTATGGGTGTCAGACACTGCCTGATCACCTAGCTTGGGAACCACTGTGTCAGGAAGCAGCTGAAGCAGAAAACTGGCCTTGTTTTCAAACAGAAAATGATTTTCATACAATCAGACCATAGTCATAAAATGGTTTGTGTTAAAGGTTCTTTTCAAAATCATCTACTTCCAGTGCTCCTGCTGTGGTCAGAAACATCTTCCACTAAGTTAGCTTCTCAATTCTGGTACAACTTTTATCAAGAATCTTTTCAGGTATGGATTATTCACAGATTCTCTGGGAAATTTTTTTCAGTGTCTCAGCACCCTCATAAAAAATAATTTCTGCTTTCATCCTACCTGCTAAGTCCCGGCTCACCATGCTCCTCATCAGAAACATATGGACTAATTTTAATACCCTCTATTCAAATAAAACTGGACAGAATATTCAGACCTACTTTTCATAATGATATCTTTTCTAGATAAACTTAACAGCAAAAGTTAATGAAAAGAATGTGGTTTCCTGTATTGATTTGCTACATATATTTCTCAATTACCCTTGCTTTGAAATTCTAGTTTTATTCAATTCAGCAGCACTACTCAACTTCTATTATGTTAAGATTCAGAATGTCCAACACTTAATCCTAAGAACTCACTGTTGAAACAGTGAGAAATAAGAATAACATAAAGCAAAACTTTAAATTCTAATTTATTTTTCTATAACAAGTTCAATTTAGTTTCTGTTTTTAATACAGTTTTCATGATCCCTGATTTTCTTTTTTAAACTTTGAGACAAATGGTGGCTTTTTCCAAGTATATATTTTGCACAATTCTTGCAATTTCAAGTACACAAAAACCATCATTTTACTAATATAGATATCTATGCATAAGTACTTTTAATAGAAAAAAAATTCTAAAATTACAATGAATCCTTGAAGTGTTTGTATGTTTTGTGAATAATGAATGACTTTTCATTTTCAGCACTGCAATATCTCATGAATGAATTTTTATCTTTGCTCAGTGGGCTGAAAATCTTTGCTTCACTTCCTTAACTCAGCATTGGCATCATTTTCTTTCTGAAGCTGTTGGAATGGATGTTCTTAGAAATTGCCTGTGCATTAAGTTTAAATTAGCTGTGATTATTATTCAGAAAATAATGAGACTGAGAGCAAATCATGCCATTAGCAAAAGCTTTTGCATTAGTATCATATTTTCTACTCTGTTTACTGCTAAATGTACAGTTTACCTAAAAATGGACTGAGAGGAGAAATACAGATAAAGGAATTAGGAGCAAACATGTAAAATGATGGGAATATTACTTTTCTGTAGCACAAGCTGTTTTCTCAGAAGTAGGCTATATGACCTTGTATGTAAACTATTTTTCAAAGCTTACTGTAGGACAGTGCTTTATATATACATATCTGACAGATTCCCTAAGAAAGAAATATCAGGTTTTTTCTTGATTAATAGAGAGACATGAAAGAAAATTTCAATTTGGGCATGACAGTATTTGTACTGCTCATCATACTCTGAATACAAAGGGAGACCTGAAACAATTAGAAAGACAAAAATAGCAGTAGTTGGAGAAAAATTAGAACTTCAAGGATTTTATTAATTTCACCTTTATCACCTATAATTGTATAATTTTCTAATATTAGCCATAGATATGTCTTGCTTTCTTCTGCTAGTTTTAAAGTAAGATTAAACCACTATTTTTAAGTGCAATGTTAACATTTGAGCTACATCAGAAAAGAGCAGAAGATGAAGATGGAGAAAAAGATGTCAAAAGCAGACACTTTGGAATAAAAGGCCTTAACAGAAGGAATGCAATTCTGGAGTGGGGTCTAGTAAAGATGGTAAGCTTGGGAACAAAAGACTTTTAAAAGCACAAAGCCTTACAATAGTGGAACTAAGAGAGACTATAAATGAAAATCAGAACCAATGTGTGATCAAAGTATTAGAGAAAAAAGTAAAAAAAAAAAAGTTTAAACTAATATATGAATGTATGTATATACAATTCTTGCTGCTTAAATTATTAAAGATATTATGTCTATGTTAGGGCAAAATTTAATCTTAATAAGCTGTCTATGTATTAAAGTGTGATTCTCTGTAAGAAATACTTCATTTTGGACATTTTTATTATAAGTTTTCTTCAGAAAATACACTTCCAAATCTTAAATATATAGCTGTATATTAAAAGGGGAAACAGTGTTGTTGTTTTTTTATTTCATTAAAGAACAAAAAATTAAGTCACTATACTACTTCAAATTTTATTCATTTTACATACACCAGAAATTCCTGTAGTCTGATGCACAGCTATTCTCAGTTTCCTATGGTTTCTCACTCTGGAAGGCATTCCAATATCTCCCTCTACCATTAATTCCTGAATTTAAACATGTAAAGACTACCTTTCCTGCTACCAGTATGAAATTTTTATTTTTAATCTACCGAGCGGGGAATATTTTCATTAACGCTTCTTCCCCAGCACTCTCCTAAATTCTAATGGTTCATTACTCAGGCACATTTAAGCTGCTATGAAAACATATTTCTCATGAGCAACTCAAAGGAGGTTATCCACCAGTATTTGACTACTAAATTTGATGTCTAAATGTCATTACAATTGATTTATAGATACATCTAGACACATGGAAGTAATTCAAAGCTCCCTAGCCTAATACATCTCTGTGTCAGAAAAATAAGAACATAGAAGAGACCTGTAACCTGACATAGCAGGAGCTGAAGGTCAGGACATAATAATGATATTGGAAAAGCCACCTGATAACTAAATATTGGAAAATGGGTCAAAGCCATCTTGTAGCTTTAGGACTAGTTCACATAGTTCCTTAATTTTTCTGTTTTTTTTTTTTTTTTTTTTCCAAAACTTCCTAATAATTCTTAATTGTACAAGCTGTGTGATGATTCTGACTCAGGTCCAGATTCATGCAGTTAGAAGCTCACCTGGAAAGGTTTTCACATGAAGTAGGGGTCTTAACTCTCATTTTAGCCAGCATGCATCTATTTTGGACATTCAGAGATATCTATGAATCAGTTCAGTTTAGATTTTTGGCAGTTAGAAATCAGTTCAGCTGCCTGAACACAGTATTTTTGACACATCTGAGGTTTTCTAAAAGGTTCAGAGACAGTTGGCACATATGATTGTGGAGACAGAAATCTTTCTGAAGTGGCAGCTGGAAGCCAGGTGGGATAATGTAGGACATCTCAAATGACATTTGTTAGGAAATACATGGGCAACTGAACTGAGACCATGATGTCTGTATGGCTTTTCTTCAGCTGCCTTTTATGTTAGCACATTGAAATTGTGTAGGTAATTAAAACTAAGAATCAAAACCTGTGATAGTGGATAGTGCTACAAATTCTTCTGAACATTCTGAACATGTTATAACGTTATGATTTTCATATCTACTTTTTCAGAGTTCATTTGTAAATCTAAAGAGAGGAGTAGTTTTAGAGCAAGATAAAAAATAAGAAAGACAGTCAATGGAGAAAAAGATATGTTTGAAATGTAAAATGAGATGGCAAGCTGATGAAGCAGGGAAGCAAGGGAATGTTGTTCCAAATGGCAATAGTTAAAAAGCTTCTAATACCTGCATGGTAAGTGCAGATGGAAGAATATAAGCAGAGTAGACTGTTATTGAAGGGGAGAAAAAAAAGATTATTCAAAAAGAAAACACTGAAGAAGTCATACAAGGATCTTAAAACACTGTCGGCAGAATATAAGTGGGACAAAGTAGAGGAAAATTGGATTGAATGCAGGAACAATAATTATCTTTTAATGTGAATGACTGTGATTACTGTTCCTTGTGCATGTATGAGAAAGGGATAATTGTCTTAATTTCTTTATATTAGGAGTTTAACCAGTTTGGAAAGTCATTGGAAGAGGAGGTGATAATAAAGAGCATAGAAAATGATAAGTCTATGATACTTCAGGGATTTACCTACAGCATAAAATAGAAAAAGAAAATATAGGTAAAGACTGTACAGTACTTGTACATGCTCATGTGGCAAGCAGTAGTAAATTAGGAGAAACTTGTGTTTTGGAATCTGAATGAAACTCAAGCTGAAAGCTCTTCAACTGTAATTTCCCCTCTGAAATTCAAAGCATTCTGTATTTATGAGAGTTATCTCCCATTCTGCAGATCCTTTTGAGACCATCCACCCACTGATTACTCTTCTTATGAAACAGGACTTTGGTTTATTTCATCAGTTGAGTACTTAGGCAGTTAGTTGAGTCATTATGCAGTAATTATATAGCGACTGTGTAACTTTTAACAAAATCTCCATAAATGGTTAGAGGAAGTATCTTTCCTGATTGTCCCCTTCTTACATCCTTCCCAAGATGTCCTTTGGTGTCATGGGCCAGATGGACTTATGATTGTCCCGGGAGAAATGGTTTCCATTCTTTGTCACTGTTGCCCAGAATTGTATTTTATAGTGTTAATCACCATACAACCTAAAACAAGAGTTCATAGCTTTTTCTTCATGCAGGAAGAACTAATTACACAGTCATAGTCATAATCATAATTCTAACATGATCCACTTCATGTGTTTGTACATTACACGTATTTCTAAATGTATTTGGTCCTAACAAGAAAGGTGTTATAATAGAAAATATTTAATGAGTATTGCAGAATCTCCTGGCAGTTAAAATACTTGGCAAACAGGTGATGTGGATGCAAGTGGTGCATGCAGATGCATCCTCAGAACATGGAAACACTTCAACCAGAATGATTCCATGTGCAGTGGTGGGTAAGCATACAACTGATATCTGAAATGCAGATAATGTATATTCAAATCTCAGATAGTTAACTCTCTTCTCTGGTGACCAGTGAAAGGACCTGAGGGAATGGCATGTAGCTGTGTCAAGGGAGATTTTTGTTGGATATTAGGAAAAGTTCTTCATGCAGATGGTAGTTGGGCACTGGAAGAGGCTTCCTAGGGAGCCTTGGTGATAGCACCAAGCTTTACACAGTTCAAGAAGCATTTAAAAAACACTTTCAGGCATACAGTTTGATCCTTGGGATGGTCCTGTGAAAAAACAGGGGTTGGATTCAATGATCCTTGTGAGTCTCTTCCAACTTGATATATTCAATGATTCTATGAAATTATATGTTCCTTAGTGTAGGTGGTGTCTAAAATTTAAGTTTGTCTAAAATATAGGTATTTCTCAGGTAACTAAATAATGAAGTAGTGATCTATGCTTCATAGGTTCAATTTGGAGCAGCCCCATTTAGAATTTCAAAAGTCTGAATCTGAAAAAAAAATACCAAACCCAAACAAACCCAAAACCAAAACAACATGTTCAAAATGTTCCTTGCCAGGAACATTGCTTTTCAAATACATAATTTAGACTGATGCTTGAGCAAGATATGAAAATAGGAGTAATACTGTCTAGGAAGTTTACTGAAGGAGCAATGAGCCATTTAAAGCTAAGATAGTGTTAAAAGAAATGTGAAGGAGAACTAGCACAAGAAACTTAGATCTAAACTAAACAGTACCTTGGTCTCTAGCTCAAAATACCAGACACCTACAAAGAAACCTCATCTGTATTTACAAAGGCATGTCAGGAGGGGATAAAAGGTAGCAGTGGTGGGAATGTGACTGCATTAAAACTGATCCAACTGGGTTTTTTTACATTTTGTATTCCCAGGAAAATTCTGATAATATGATAAAGAAGGTTGGAAAAGGGAGCTGGGTGGGGTCATTTTGCTGTTGGCCTGTCCAAATGGAAGTGTTAGGAAAAATTAAAAACGTGTTATTTATGAAGAAACTGAAATAATCAAATACATATAAAAGTTAATAACTGGCACTACTTATAATGAGAGAAAATTTTGTGGAAATTGTGCTATTTTTTTTTAAACTTGATGGTATTTTTACTGATACCATCAGAAAAAAACATGCATATATGTCCTAGAAGAGTGTTTTGACAGACAGACATGTGTGTTTTGTTAGCCCTCCAAAAATTATATAGGAAAATAAAAATAAATACTTCACTGTGCAGATAGTTTTATGTGCAGAATATCTGGGGGAAAAAATGCTGTGAGGAATGGAAAAGGAATACATTTATAAATAGAAACCCTAAAAGATCTTGGAGTATAACATTTTTAAGGAAGAAAAATCAAATGGTAGCAACATGCATAAGAGGGAAAACAGACCCAGCAAAATTTATACATCTTAAGAAGAAGTGAGTAAATAGCCCTAAGAAAAAAAATCTTTAAAAACTAAAGGTACTCATTCTTGAAATCCTTATTTTGAGGCAATACTGCATTACACCCAATTGTCCACCTAAATTTGTCTTCTGGGACCATATTTTCAATCAACTACTACTACTTCAATCTCTGAACATCTTATTGCTATTTTTTACATTGATTAAATTGACAAAATTTGGCTCAGATTTTCATCTTAGGCATTTGTACTGAAGATGGGAATTCTGATGTATGAGTTACTTTAATAAACAAAGATGGTAAAAGACATTTTCCTTGAGAAATGTCTGTTGACAATATAGGCTGCCTTGGCTTACAAACTCAAAGCAGACACCTGCATTTTAGGAGAAAAAAATCAGTGTATCAAGATGCTTACATTCAGAGGAAAATTTTCTTCATAATGAGTATATAGTTATTTTTTTTCTTGATTATTTCTATATTTTTAGTAATTCATACAAAAAAAGTCGTTTTAACTCCAAAGCCATGGATAGAAAAAACCAACAAAACAAAAAGCTCTATTCAGAATTTTATTTCTTTCATTTTCCAATCACAAATTTATAGTCCTCTAATATAAGCTAAAATTATATAGGAATTTGAAAAAAAAAATATAATTGTATATATATTGTTTAGGTATTTGAAAATTCTTTTTTCAGTATTGCAATACTTTAACAGTCAGTGGATTCTTCCAGATTTGAAAGGGTGAAATATTTCAGAGTTGTGCTTTACACATAAAAATTTCATGCCCCAAATTATGGGAGTCTTCATTTAAAATAATTTCCTACTTTGTCATGTTAAATAGAAGTCATCAGATAATTTCTGTTATTGTCTTTATTTGTTAGTTTTCTTTCTCTCTTATGGTGCCTGGGCTTTTTTTAGTAACTGCTACTTTAGAGGGCAATCTTGAAGAATGAGTATAACCACAAATATAACAGATGTCTCATAAAATTAACTTCAATTGCTTCTATATGACCTCTGTTGAGGAAGTAAGACTCAAATTGAAGTCAGCAAGAGCAGCTGTAGATTCTGCTGTTAGATAACAGTGACCTGCATTCCCCAGGGTAGTGCCCATAAATAAGAGAATTGTGGTCCTGCAAACAATAAATGTGATTAATGCCAGAATAACTTAGCAAACATTGCTTCAGCCACGTAGTGTTGTGACATCTTGGGTCAGAAAGAATAGATTCAGTAGCAACAATTAAAATTTATCCACTAGGTAAGCAAATCTCAGCTGTACTCAGGAGACAACCATATACTGAGTTTAATGCCATAATGGTTTTATTATCTTTAAGATTGTTTTTTTTTTCCTTCTCCTCCACTTCTTACATTCTCTCTTGCTGAGTTTCTCTCAGCATCTTGTACTTATATATTTAGGCAGAGTATATTTATTTATATAAATGTATCAGTTTTGCTATCTTATGAATAATCTAAAAGTGAAAAAAAAATTGAAAAGTGCTCTCTTGCCCTTTCATCTCTTTTTAAAGAGTTGAATCTAGTGGAATGAGAGATTGCTGAGAAGGAGATACTACTAAAATAACTGCACAGCATAAGTGTAACTATGGCAAAATGGGGCTGGCATCATCACAGTGATTCAAGTATTTACTCAGCTTCTTGAGTAGGCTTTGCAGATCTTCGAAAGCTTTTTGCTTTTGCCATTATATTTCTCAAAATATGTGCATATTAGGTGAGGTGACCAAAGAATAGAAATATTCAGACTTTTGAAGCCACAGTAGTCATGAGAATACAAGGACAATGCCCATATAACTTACAGATTTAGTTGGACCCATATATCAAGATTATCATCTTTCTTTTGATACTTCTCAATCAATTCAGTGCTCAGAATTTGGTAGGCATGCAAGGAAAACAGAGATGTTATACTCTAGTCAAGTCTTTACTGTAGTAATGCCATTCTGATGGTATCCTCTCACGTATTTTTGCCCAAATATTCTGAATCACAGATAAAAGCAGGTTCATCCTTATACTGATTTACATTTTCACTTTAAAATTTATTTTATATGTGGGCAAGTTTCCAGAACTGATTAGGAAAAATTGCAGATTCACCATTTTTTCCAGACCTCTTGAAATCCTACTATTACTCTTTTAAACTAGCACCAACCCCTGTTATGTAAAATCATCTGCTGGTGTCAGATACAATTTAATATAATATGGAGCAGTCATCAAATCTTACTAGAAATAATATTTTTATTTAGCAACAGAAGTCACTTGTGCATATCCATTCTGCTTAAATTTAGTTGCTCATCAAATTTTTCCTGGTTGCTGGCAATTCTTTGGGTTATTAAAAAACATGGACCTTTTCTTGGAAGAACCATAGTCAGTTTTATTAAAGAATTGAGGCAGATTAGGTCTCTCAAGACAGACTACTAACATAAAAATCTGACATGTGTCCAAGAGCTCCAATGACATTTTAAGGTACCATGGCTTCACTGTGTATTTAGACTGACTGTGTTGCATATCTTTATGTCCTCCAGCAATAAAAATTAACATCCTACACAATATAATGAATGATTTTTGAAAATAATTTTCATTCTTGCTTGAGAAATCAACAGAGAAAAACATAACATCCCATCTTTCTTTGTAATAGATAGTATAAAACCAAAAAGTGTAAGGCTGCATACTAGATGCAACTTTCATTCATAAGCAATTTTAATTCATCAGGCAAATGATGGAAGGGATTCTTATAAAGCACAAGGAGGGAGTACAGGGTGTAGCCCTGCAGTCTGATAAGTATAATACCCTCTATTAGTATCAACTGACAGGGTTTTTATTAGCATATGCTAGAATCTGGATTTGCCAAGCTCTGACTGAACTTGTGTTAGCTTGCTTGCAGTTTGTTTTAGCTTGCTTAGTTGTAACAGTTGTCTAATGACCAGGTGGCTAAAACATAATTTGTCCAATTTTTGCTTAGATTTCTATATTTGGATGCCCTAATGCTTCTTGTTAATAATTTTGATATAAATGCCAAAAAAAAGTAGTTATGCTGTGGAAAATGACCTACCTATAATCCTTATAATGATGCTGAATCAAGGAGTACAGGCATGGGATGACATCAGGGGTTTCAAATATCTGAGCGTAGGATGATGTGGGAAGTCACAGGGTGGCCAACAACTCAACACTGGTCACAAACTAAGAAATTGGGTGAATAATAATTTCAGGGATTATGAAAAGGACAAATATAACGTATCTAATATTTCTAGCATGCACCAGGGTTCAGGGTGATGAAGAAAGAAGGTGTAAAGAAATTTAGAAAAGACACAGAAATTACTCCAAAAAAACTCAGCCAGAATACTAAAAAAAAAAAAAAAAAAAAAAAAAAATTCCTAACACCCAAACCAATCAACCCTAAAACCCCTCAATATTGAAACCGTGCTTCTGTTGACAAAAATAATGTAGTAAATCTCCACATTAACATCACAGTCTTCTTGAGGAGGATCTCAAAGATAGTGCCAAACTGATATTCCTGTTAGTGTAGACAAACCCATTAGGCTTGGGATTAGGGAAATAATGAGAGTGGGCATTAATACCGGATTGAAGACTTTTCTTGCATAATGATTTTATTTGCATCATTCCTAGCAATTTGCTTTGTTTGTTGTTTTTGTTTTTTTTTTTTAACTTGGGTCAATTTAAGGTAATTGTGGACTGTCAGTATTGATTTACTATATCTGGATTAACAGTACCAATAATTTGTGGCATTTCAACTGCATGGTTGTTTTTTTTAATTAGACTGACAATAAATTCCTGATGTCACATATATGGTTGTTATCATAGTTTAGCCCCAGCTGGGAACTAATCCCCAGAGAGATGATTGATCACTCTGCCCCAGTGGGATGGGAGGAGAATCAAAAGGGCAAAAGTGAGAAAACTAATGGTTTGAGATAAAGAGTGTTTAACAGATACAGCATGCCAAAACAAGAAAACAGGGAACTTGTTCATTAATTCCCATGGACAGGCAAGTGTTCAGACATCTTGAGAAAAGCAGTGCTATATCACATGCAATAGTGACTTGGGAAGACAAACATCTTTGCTCCTAACAATCCACCTTCCTTTACTCCCAATTTTTTTTGCTAAGCATGACATCATAGTGTCTGGAATATCCCTTTGGACAGCTGAGGGCAGCTGTCCTTGTTGTGTCCTGTCCCATCTTCTTGCGTACCCCCAGACTCCTCAGTGGTCATGTGGAGTGAGAGGCAAAGAAGTCCTTGAGGCTGTGTAAGTGCTGCTCAGCAGTGAATAAAACATTCCTGTGCTATGAAAAATATTTCACAATCACAAATCCAAAACTTAGGTCCATACATGCTAATATAAAGGAAATTAACTCTTCCCCAAACAAAACTTGAACAGGTGTTGTCTTACTCTGCCCTATCACAAACCAGGTTTGAATAAATAAATTAAAATCAATGGGGTACTGAAATTTAGGCTATCCTTGATATATATATGGCAGTGAAACTGAACATATATGGATATGAGTATATATGGATATTTCTAATATGCTGTCTTCAAGTTTTACTAGACATTTTCTGCTTTCTTTCAGAAAATATTTTGAGGTGAGCAAGAAGAAAAAACATAATATCAATTCAACAATATCTTTGGTAAAACAACAGATTAAATTTCAACCCAGTAGCAAAGTAGCCTAGAGCAACACATTTAAAAGTGCAGCTAGAGTGTGAGTAGTTGTTGTGCAAAGTGTTTATGCTTAAACAAACATATTTGTCATAACTGGCAGATTAAAGTAAGATTCACAACCTAAAATGTTTATTATGAGCAGTTCAAGGTGGATAAAATTAAACAATGTTTCCTACATTAAGCTATGCATGCTCATCATTTATCTTAATTTCTGACTAAGATTTCAATATCCATTTGTTAAACATTTCCATTTTTCAGTCCAGACTATCCAAGATCTTGTTGATTTTATATAAAAATGAATTTAGCATTAAACCATTAGAACTTCCTTGTGAGGGGAAGAGGAGGGGCAGACACTGATCTATTCTCTCTGGTGGACAGTGCAAGACCTGTGGGAATGCCCTGAAGCTCCCCTGTCAGAGGAGGTTTAGGTTGGATCTTAGGATAAGGTTCTTCCCCCAGAGGGTGGTTGGGCACTGGGACAGGCTCCCCAGGGAAGGGGTCACAGCACCAGCCTGACAGAGCTCAAGAAGCATTTGGGCAATACTCTCAGGCACATGGTGTGACTCTTGGGGATGGTCCTGTGCAAGGCCAGGGGTTGGAATTGATGATACTTGTGGGTCTCTTCCAATTCAGATTATTCTGTGATTTCCTAGAAATAGTTCAGGTTTTTTTTGTAGGGTTGAAAAAGTTTATACTTTTCAAGTGATACAATCTTACTTTCTATACATATGTAGATGGATAATGGTGTTTAGAATATTCCCATGGCAAACTATAAATTCATGGTCAGTTTGCAACACTAACTCCTGAGAAATACAAAGTCAATAAAAGCATACACTAGACCTCATCTTACAGGAGATTTTAAAAATATTTTTAAATCCATTTTTGTCTTTCCAGTTCTAAAGATATGACTTTTTGTCTGCCTACTTACTGTTTTCTCCCCCTGCCTTATTGATAAGTTTATTAAAAAAAAAGGATAAAATTTGTGTGCGTGTGTGTAATTTTAGATATTCTGAGGATCAGCAAACAGAAAAAAAGTGATTTTTCTTCTCTGTCATTTCTTTCTCATCTGTACTTCAATGGTTTAACTCAAGAATAGCAGTTATTGTTTGTCTACCTTTCATCATGGAAATTAAAATATGTTGTAAAATGTTGTTTTAAAGTATATGAACCAGGCCTTTAATCTTTTTTTCCTATAACAAAAGAACAAAAGAGAAGTAATCTTACCTGGAATTATATTAGTATGGTTTTATTGATTGATCTGATATAAAAAAGCACATCACCACGTGTCTCTAATATCATATTACCATGTGGTTTTAAAGATTAAAAAGAATTGCCTGAATTTTAAATGTTTTCCATTGTCTTTGATGAGAAGATTTAGGTATATTCATTAATTAAAGGAATGTAAAAATAAGAAACTGGTTAAAACAAGGCAAGTTGTAAAGTGTATGCATTTATTTTCACTGCACAATTTTTATTAGTGTAGATGAAATCTAGTATGGTCACAAAATATAAGTTTCTTTTTACTTGTTCTCTAATCTTCCTGAATTAATTTATGCCAAATTTGTTCCAGTGGGTTTGCCACTATATATTCTGTAAAATTTTCATAGATATATTTCATAAATTATTTTCCATATAGATATTTTGTTTTCCTTGTTTTATGTTAATTTTTTTTTTTTTTTGCTTTTTTTTTTTTTTTTTTTTTTTTTTGTCCTGGTTATGGATGTTTTAGAAATGCCACAAAAAAGTACCAGATGATGAAATGCCTGAGCTGCTGCTTCTGAGGAACACTTTTCCTTTCCCCTTACAAAGAGATTCTATGAATTGATGGGAGTAGCCCACCCTAAACCTTTTTTTAAATCCTGCCATTCAGCCACTTGGGGTTTGGGTCCTCAATAGTGTTGGCAGACCTGGGAGGAAGGCCCAAGTAAATGTTTACTCAAAGTATCATATAAAAATTACTGAACCATAGTATCTGTACATTTTATCCCCCATTCTCCCCCATGTTTAAGGTCATTAAATTCTGTGTGAGGATATGTTCACAAACCTAAATTGAATGCCTGCTGATTTCAGAAATTAAAGCAAACATTAAATTGTATCTTCAAAGGTTTGATTTTTATGTACGCCTACCAAAACTGAATTTGAGCATTTTTAAAATAAATATCTTAAAATATGGTATTTTAAAGTAAATTTCAACATCACCTCCAGTCATGATTATACAACATAACCAGGCTGATATTTTACCTTTTGTCTCCCCATTCTGAATGTCTGGGAATTGGTGAGTTTATTTTTATAACAAATTTTAATGTTTTATTCATGCTGAGTGATAAGTTATAAAAATGTCAAATTGCAACTATTAAAATATTGCTTTTCAAATTCAGTGCATTACTATAATTATTTATAAGTTAAAAAAAAAAAATGTTTACAGAAGCCTAAAAAGGATAACAATATTTTGTAAGAATTCTGAAAGCAAACCAGATGAAATAAATATAGAAAACAGCAGTCATGATAACCAGTTTTCCATATAGTATGATAGAAACTTGACTTAAAATGAAAAACTATTCTTTAAAATTACATTCATTCTCTAACACAAGAAATTCATTACCATCACTCACCAATCTAAGATCTACCAATCTACCATTTCAGGGCACATCTGAGTCCCTCAGCCAAGATGATGCTGCCTTGGGGAAAATGTTGCTAAGAAAGGGTAAAAACTCTGTGCAGGCACAGAGCCCACCAGTTCCCTGGGCAGTCTGTTTCAATATTTGACAGCTCTTTTTGTGAAGTTATTTTTCTCTTAATAGCTAGACTAACCTTCCCCAGTGGTGCATCTTGAGGTCTGTCATCCTGTCAGTGGTTACCTGGGAAAAGAGACTGACCCCTCTTTTTCAGGTAGGTGTAGAAAGCAAAAAAGTCACCCCTCAGCTTCCTTTTCTCCAGGCTATTTAGCCCCAGCCCCCACAGCTGCTCCTTGTAAGAGTTGTGCTCCAGGCTCTTCACCAGTTTTCATTGCCCTTCTCTGGACATGCCACTGATGAATGTATGTCCCAATGGCATGGGAAGAAAATACAGACAAAGCAAAACCACATCATTATTTCTGAGTTTCAGTTACTTGTGGTAGGTGCTGTAGAGGAAGATACAGGGTAACATGCAGGAAGCAAAGGTGGCATACCATAATAGGAAAGAAAAAAAAAGGTGTCAAAAAACTAAATCTTGGGAAATTTTATTCCCAAATCCATAGGATTTGTAATTAGCTCATTTTCAGACACACAGAAATTTCTACACCTATTTAAAAAAAAAAAAGTTTTTACAGTACTTCTGCATATTCTCTGTATTTATATGAATACTTGTCTTTTCTTGGGCATTGAAATACCTTGCATTTAATTACACACAATGCATAACATTTGAAGATGAATACAGATGCACCATTTGTTTGTAAAACATCCTGAGAACAGTCAGATTTATAAGCAATGAAAAAAATGAAAAAAAGATGACATCGAGAAAATACCTTGAAACAATACATTTGGAAAGACACTTGGATTTTTTAAAGATATTTTCAGTATCTTTAAAGTATGTAATAGTGAAATAATGTGTAATTAATAGTGGGATTAATCTGGCCTATAGCTATATAGAAGTTACACTGGTAGTGCACAGTAGTCATTCAATTACCTACAGAACCTCCTGTAGAAAATGATTCAACCCTCCTTGCTTTGTCAATTGCATTTAGTGTGAATGCTGCCTTCTGCAAGATGCCCCTTTCCATTGACTTTAGAGGACATCCAGACAAATAGCTTATATTATGTGCTGAAGTTTTAGACAGCATCTTGGCAGATGAATGTCACTTTACTTTGCTAATGAATATTAAACATTCTCAATTACTATGTATTTATGAACTAATGCTTGATACTGACAGATGCTTTGAAACTTAAGCATGTTGACAGGAAAGTCTGTAAGGGTGTGAAGCTTCCAGTTCTTGCCAGAATACTTGTCAAAGTTGTGGTACCATCAAATAAATTACCTTTGCAAAAATAAGAGCAAATGGAATGAACTTCATTTTGTTGCCTAATTCTGAGTTCTATAAAAGGCTTTTTAAATTTCATCTATAAGGCTTTTTTTCATTTAAAACTCAGAATAGATTTATATTCAAACTTCTAAATACCTGTTTAAAAAAGTTTTAAAAGATATAAATGTATTTTGCCCTGACTTGAGAATGAATATATATACATATATATATATATATATATATATATATATATATATATATATATATAAAGCCATGTTTCCTGCACATTATTGCTTGTAAAATTGTTGTTACCATCATTTAGATTTGTGTGACAATAAAAAAAATCATTAAAAAAATTGGCTGTTCTACAACCAATTAAACTTTCAGTCATAATGAAGATGATATAGTAGCACTAAGTTCTGACATAGAAGTAACATATTAATAAATCAAGTAATGGGAAAAAAATTGCCTTTCACACAGAACTGTAACTTCCAATTTTTCCAAAACAAGTAGTTCAGCATTGCACCCTAAAAGACTGTTTGGCAGACATGTATTGTTTTCATAAAGTGTGAATAGAATCAGAATTTAAAAAAAAAAATAGGTGGAAGCTAGGTCTCCTCCAGTTTTGGGGTTCAGTTTCTGTTTAAAGTCCTGACACATAAAATTGAGATTTGAAAAACTCCTGTTAACACATTTAATTCCCTAGAAACATAAATCTTTGCCAACATCGTCTCCTACATTTTTTCACACAAGTCTAGAATTTGCTAAATACTGGAAACAAATGTTAAATTTAAAGGAATTTTCAATACATGAACACTGTTGGACTTAGATTTTTTTAATCTCTTGTCCCTTTTTTAAATGCATTCACCCTATGCAGTCATAGGAATCACTCAGTAAATTAGCAGAGAATCCCACACAGCCGCTGAGGGAAGTTAACAATTTGAGCAGGAAATATTGAGGAAAAGTGCCTGTGCTGAGATATTCAGTGATTTTTTTGAGATAAGTCTAACTGGAATCCAATCAAGAAAATTACAAAATTAATCTGAAACAGGGTCCATGTTCTAATTATCTTTCAAAATTTTTAATGAAAGGAAATAGTTAGGATGACACTGGTTTCCCACAAGACATCATCTCACCCACCCAACAACAAAATAGGAAATGTGAGCACAGTGAAAGATTAAAATTTATTGAAATTACCTTTTTTATCTCATTATAGAATTTCCTAGCCATCAGGTTAATATTAGGAGGTATGCTTGGGAATGGAAGAGTCTGTGCCAAAGCTGTTTGCTCAAACAGTGGAAGAGCCAGTTGTTTACATTTTAGCTCTTATACTGCCCTGCTAGGGGAGAAGCCTGGGGAAATTGGGAAGCTGCTGTTGTATCAAAACATATTATGCAAGAGGAATTACTTTTTCCTGTCTTAAAATAACAGTATCAAAACAGCAATACAGTCAAACACAACATCTTTCCACCTTTTTAATTTGAATGTGGACACTACAAATGATAAAACCCTCATATTCTGCCAAGACACAAAATAGATTTTTTTTTTTTTTTGACATTTTAAACTGGATGTTCAAATAATTCAATCAGAGTATTCTGGGAAGGGAGTTAGACAATTGGCTCTGAACTCATCTCCGAAGAAATATTTTAGCAAATGCAATTTGCTCTCGATTATCTCATTCCATTTCCTTGTATTGGTGTATGGAGACAAAATCTTATTTCCCTTTTATTTATGCCTTTATTTTCTTTTCCTCTCCCACTACTTCAGTACCAACAGGCTGAACTAGTATGCGAGGAAATCAGACAGGTCTCCATTGAAAGTAAGAAATTATTTGACAAGCAGAATAACCACAATTTAGAAGATTATATATTCATTACATTCTGTCATCTGATGTTTCTTGTTCTGGCAAGAAGAAATGAGACTCAGTTATGGCAATCTATAGGAATTTTGCTTTTCAGTAAAATTTGAATAACTGCTGCCAGAATTGTTCCCTTGACACTTTATAAAGCACTAGGTAACATAGTAGCCAGGATAATATAAACTGTAGCTTGTTAAACTATTCAAATTGGTAAAATGGAAGGTGTGAAAAAGATAAATAAAAACCGTCAGTCTTTCTTCCTTTAAAACAGAAAAGACTCTGCTTGCTCCCAAGCCACTTGTTACATCTAGCCAGCAGCCTGACAAGATATTTTTAGTGGAACTTTTGAAAAAACACCAACATAGATTTTCGTTGAAGCATTGTGTAGCATCACTTTTGAGATATGAACTGTTCATCAAATACAGTTCAATTTGAAGTGAGAGGACACTAAAAATAAGAAAGTAATGAAAAAAGTTATTTTATTCTCATGTAAAGATGTGTTCCAGGAATCTAGGGAATAAAAGAGATAGTTTTTTAGTCTTCCAAACATTGACTGCTATGTTTGCTTCCTAACTTGAATATCTGTATCTACAGCTTGGCCAAGTATCCTAATAGGACACTGAAAACATATAATTTAAATCCAGTCATCTCCTTTGTTATTAAGCCAATTAATGCTGTCCATCAAACATATTTGCTCACTAGTGTTGCAACATATCCACTAATTTTTAATTAGCAAATTTGCCTATTATTTCTAGAAATTTAGTAAAACACATAGCAATCACTCATATGTAATCAGAGTAATTCATAAGGGTGCACATGAAAAAACTCTAAATGATCTTACATATTCATAGCTCATACTTTGAAGGATGTGACATGCATAATAAATCAAAAATATTGAAATCAAATTACTGGAATTTTTGTGATCAAACTGAAAGACAGCAAAATATGATAACATTGTTCTTTAGGACAAACACAGTTTTAAGAAATGCTGGAATCTATTTGAAATTTTGAACTTCTGAGGAAATTATAGTAGTGCAGCTTTAGTTGTGATGTGTTAGGCTATGTGCCATATCTATCAAAATCACTGTAATACTCTAACTGATTTTTACTGAATTCAGATGAGAAATTTTCTAAAACTTTTTCATCTGTAATATACGTTTAATAGTCTAGCAAGGCAAAGTTATTGGGTTTTTTTTGTTTTTTTTAATTTTAGAGGCTGTAAAAATAATAGGATGCAGTATTTTAAGGTATCCACCTATACCCCTAAAACTCCTGATTAAATTCTGACTTTTTCGAGGTTGTAGATGTTATTCCTAAATTATTATGGGCTACAAAAAAGATGGAAATCCCTATCATGGGAAAGAAGAGAAAGAATTTAGCTGTATAGAAGACTCAGACTTTTTTTCATCATTCTACCAAAATTTGTTGCTTAAGTGCCTGACTCCGGTTTCTCCCTTCCTGGACCCCTCTTGACAATTCTGCTTTCTTTTCCATTCTAAATTCTGACTAGAAAGATGCTGTGGCCTAAATGTGAATGATACATAATTCTCTATGCGAGTTACCCAGTCACTGAGAACATTTGCATACAAAAACAAATAGCCTTTCCACACAAGAGAACAGATGAGGAAATATATGCAGCTAAGCCAATAAAAGTTGTCTTCTGTGTTGCCAAAAATTATTTTGAGTTACAAAGTAACTCACACCATTACACTGCATATGGAATTATAAGAAATTAATTACCAACAATAAATGGACCCATTCAGTATTCCATTCAAATTCTACTTGAGTGGTGAGCCAATATTTTCTCCACTTGCTTGTTTTAGATAAACAGCGAGGTGATAAAGCAACTATGACAATCTAAAATAACTGTGAAACTGCTACTGAACAACTGCTATAACTCTTAATGTGACAGTAATTCTAACTCAAAAGGTGAACTTCTCCTAAATTGTGGAATATGCTACAAATATTTTGAAAAAACCCAACAAATGAATGAGAGATTCAGTCTCCTAAATGTAGGTGTCTGGCACAAGCTGAGCTGCCCTACAGTATCCTCTTTGGCTTCCAGTTCCTTGCTCAAGTACTTGCTCCAGAAGTACACATATCTCTTGTGCCAGGGTGATTGGCTTTCCCAGATTTGTTGACATATTCTAAAAGCTACTAAAAATTTTTCAGTTTGAAGTTCAGAATATATATTAGGAAGAAATTCTTTACTTTAGGGTGGTGAGAGACTGGAACAGGTTATCCAGAGAACTTGTGGACTCCCCATCCCTGGAAATGTTTAAGATTTGGTTGCATGGGCTTCTGACTAGCTGGTCTAGTGGGAAGTGTCTCTCATGGAAGGGGAGTTGAACTAGATGATCTTTAACCTAAAGATTATTTTAGGCCTAAACCATTCTGTCATTCTGTGATCATGCCTTCACTTGCATGCTGGCAATAGAATCACTACCAAATAGTCCATTTGATATTTTTTAGAAAAATAAGGTTTATAAAATCTTAAATAAAGGCCCTTTATTTTATAAACCTTAAATAAGGTTTATAAAATCTTAATTAAATGTATTTTGTACCTCTTGTTTAGTCCTCAGAATAGAATTGCATACACAAACCTGCATGCAGAACTATAACATCAGGAAAATTATAAAATAACTTTTTTGTTTCCTTGCCAAGGAAATATATGTGGTAAAATCTGTATGATCAACTAAACTGATAAAAGACTTATTCAGACAAAAATCACATATTCTTCTTTGAACATTAACTTTTATAGGTAGATTTGTGTCACAAAACATGATTTGTTTTCAATATTTATAAAGCATTTGAAGAGATTAAGCATTTTTTATAAATCAGAGATAAAAGTCATAATTTTAGCTAGGTAGAAGCTTGTCAGTCTACTTCCTATCTATAAATAAAATCACATTGATCAAATTGACATTTAATAATTGAATTCTTCATAACTGAAATTATTGACAAAAACTTATTTCTCCTGTTACTTATATGTCAATGCCATCTGTCTTGCAGAGTTTTTGATTACTGACAGTATAAATTCTATTTTGGGGTTTTGGGTTTTTTTTTAATGTGTGTTAAATTTGAGCATAGTTTTAAGTGATTATTGGTATTTTTGTATTTATGGAGGTAAAATAAAATTCTAAATGCTTCCAGGTAGTTAGAGAGCTCGTAT
This sequence comes from Leucosticte australis, assembly GCA_025504685.1. Lineage (NCBI taxonomy): Eukaryota > Metazoa > Chordata > Aves > Passeriformes > Fringillidae > Leucosticte > Leucosticte australis. The sequence continues at coordinate 61,266,338 of JANIJU010000001.1, forward strand.
CAGAAATAACAATAAAATAGCTTCCATGATGTTGCACAAATATCTGACACACCCTTCAGATGACCACAAGTATTTCTTTGCTAATGACTGTCTACAAACTAGCAATTTTGAGTTTTGAAATCAGAAATTCGCTGTCACCTTTTGCAATGAATTCAATAAATGAAATAGTTATATATAAGACTCCTGGGTACACCAACAAAAAAGACAAAAGTGAGAGTTTTAATGGCAGATGCAGTGCAATAGGCAATTAAATAAGATAATAAAGATACCAACTTTCTTGAAAAATAATGGATGGGGCTGTGTTGGTGTTTATAACACTAGACTGAACAGGGGGACTCTTCATCAACTACACATTACACCTGATAAATATTCATTACGTATTTAGTATGGTTTCCAACTAAATATTACACAGAATATTTGAAAGCAAGTGCCAGTGACACTGTTTATTTCACTTATAGAAGAAAGTCTTTATTTCCAGATGAATAGATAAAGCCACAAAAACTTAAAAAAAAAAGAAAAGAAAAGAAACAAAAGACTGCAAGACTGCTCACAACTTGAAGACTGTCCATCCTCCATAAATCTACCATCATAATCCTCTCAGGTTTATTTTTATTTGTTGTTGTTGGGGTTTGTTTGTTTTTTAATTTAGAGTAAAACCCATGAGTGCCTGCTGTTATAGCTGATGAAGGACACACACGATAAACTTGTAGAACCATCTGTTGCTTAATAAAACACCATAGGAGTGTCAAGAAATAATTCTGTCTTACAATACATTCATCTAGAAACAAACAACAAAAGAAAATTGCTACTGTAGAAAATAAAAGTGTTATTCTTAAATCTTTATGAAAGATTGCTTGTGCATCACAACTAGAAATTAGAAAAAAATAACTCGTGGAATTATCAGTACGATTGCCATTTCCTTAGAAGAAATAATATCTCTTCTTCTAAATTTCACTTACAAATTATAGAGATGATAAAATTATAATAATGAGATTATGCATGCAATGTCATACAGGCTTTTTTTGAAGACTGTGTATAGTATTTTCATCTTCATAAGTTTACTATGTGAAATAATTGTTTATTTGGTTCATAGTAATAACTATTATTAATAATAATAATCATAATTGGTTCTTAACACTTTTATTATTCCAGAAGTTTACTTTACAGTAAACGGACAAACAGATAGAAGACCTTAGGCAAAAGTACTTATATATAATATAAGTATTTCATTATCTAACTTTACCACAAAACATTATATGAAACAGGATTTCAGTAGTTTATGACACAAATAACACGTGAATAAGATTTATACATGAAGTATTTAGGAAATATATATTTGGTGCATAACAGAAGTGGAATACTAGAATTTTAAGAGTTGAAAGGGATCCTAAAGATCATTTGGTCCCAACTATCTCCCATCCTGCCATGGGCAGAGACTCCTCCCTAGAAGAGGCTGCTCAAGACCTTATCCAAAATGCTACCAAGGTGGGGATATCCAAGACTACCTGAACAAGTTGTTTCAGTATCTCACCACCCTTAAAAATTTCCTCTGTATATCTAACCTAAATTTCCCCTCTTTTAGTTTGCAACCATTATACTTTGCACTATCACTAGAGCTCCTGATAGAGTCCCTCTCCATCTTCTCAGTAGGCTCCCTTCAGATTCTGGAAGGTTATTATGAGGTCTCCAAGAAACCTTCTCTTCTCAAGGCTGAACAGCTACAACTTTCTCAGCCTGTCTTTGCAGGGGGTGTGCTCCAGACCTCTAATCAGCTTCTGGCCTTCCTCTGGACTTGCTCCAACACTTATGTGTCCTTGTTACGTTGGGAGCATCAGAACTGTACTCAGTATTCTAGGCGGTGTCTCACCAAAGCAGAGTAGAGCAGAAGAGTCACCTCCTTTGATCTGCTGACCACTTTCCTTTTGATGTAGCCAGGGATTCTGTTGGCTCTGCAGGCTGTGAGCACAAACTCCAGGCTCATGTTGAGTTTTGCATCAACCATCACCTCCGAGTCTTTCTCCACAGGGCTGCTCTCAATCAATTATCCACCCAGCCTGTAGGTGTGTCTGGGACTGCCATGATCCAGTGCAGGACTGTTGAGGAGAACGTTTGGTACAGGTATCTCAGGGTACAGCTGCAGTGCAGGTAGCAGTTTGAGTTCTAGGGGCCGGACATTGGGCTGAGGAAAGAGGATTTGAACTGCTGATTATTTGCATAAAAAAGGGCACGGGAACCTGTGGCACAGCCAGGTGACTGAACACTCACTGATGTGTCAGGAGCCAGCAACCCCCAGACTTTACTGCACTTAGACAGTCAGGGTATAAAAGCCCAGGGATTCCTTTATTCAGGGTCCATTCCCAGAGGCATCCAGCTCAAGATGATATTCTGTGATTTTATCATTTAGTTATGGCACCAGAAGTAAATTATTTTAAGGACAGGGACATCTGAGGCTCTGCTATGGAAAACCTAAGATCAAGCTGGTAAGGAAACCTGATCTGGTTGTGAGTTTGAGGTGCAAAGTGGCTTCAGTCCCAGCTCAGATGGTGCCAGAATGACAGTCAGAATGGCTCCTGGATTGTCACAGAGGGAAGCTTCCTTAACAAGGACCTTGCATTTCACATTAATGAACCTCATGAGGTTTGCATCAGCCCACCTCTCAAGCTTTTCCAGGTTCCTCTGCATGGCATCTCTCTCCTCCAGTGTGCCAACTGCACCCCACAGATTGGTGTAATCAGCGAACTTGCTGAAGGTGCACTTTATCACTGTTCACTGTTGTCAAAAAAGATGCTGAACCTCAGCAGCAGCCCCAGCACTGACCCCAGGAGACACTGCTCATCACTGAACAATGATCTATCTATTCTGATTTCTTAACTATCTGATAGGTAACAGAAAGGAATTATTCATATGCATTTCAGCAATCCAATTGTAATATTGTGGGACTGTTGAATCTCTGTGTCTTGGAAGTTCAGTCATGCTGTGGACATCTGCATGCATAGTAGGAGATATCCAAAACTATTTGGAGCTAAGATAAATAGTTTCACACACTGGAATGTTTTAGTGAGGCACCACTGTGAATCTGGCTCACCTGTGTTTAGGAAATTGTTGGTGATTTGTGAGAAAGCTAAGGCCATATAAAAAATTTCAACACATTTTTTGAGATGGCAATATTTGGCAGGTCAAGAATTCAGGAGAGAAAATGTGGAAAAGAAAACATATAAATACCTTAGAAATTAGTAGAGAATCAGAAAATGGAATGTCAGCTACATGAAGGTCAGCATGTTCACTGTAAACTGCCCACACAAGTCAGAGACAGGCTGGTTTAAAGGACAAGTAATGCTATGTATGCATAATTATAAAAGTATATAATAAGAAACAAATTATGAATAAAATTACAACTACAACTGTAAATTTCCTCAGAGGGGTGAAATATTTTCTGTGAATGTTTCTGTGGATGCACCAGAAGAATCACATCAAGCACTATGAAAGACACAACAGCTCGACCCAGCTCTCTCTGAAGTAATTTACCTAAATGGGGATTGAAGTAGAACTGGAAAAATTAGTCAATGAACACAAAATAGGTAATTTCTACATAGTTAACCATTGAAGAGGATCTTTAAAAAAGAAAATTCACAGAAGAGTGGAATACATGGGACTTTTTTCCATTTTTAGGTTAAAATGCTTAGAATTACTCTAGTATCTAAACAAGAGTCTACTTAAATAAAAGGTTTGCGAAGTTATTAAAAAAGCAAACTCATTGTTCATTAAACATTGTAAATAAACTGTTTTTTCCCTTAAAGAGCGATATCACATGAAGCTAAAGATTGTTATTGAAAACACATTAAAATAATTATTGTCTTCTTCTGCCTGATGAAAAAATACTTTTTTGCATTTTTATCCAAAACTACTTAATCTCTTGGTAAAAAAATTATTCTCTCTATTATCAGCATGGATTGATTTTCAAGAATTCAAATAAGCTTAATGGAGGGAAGCAGACAGACTTTGTACTTCTGTATTTCAGAGATGACTGAAATTCTGTACATATCACAAGTGAACACATTAAGCACTCATTTAAATTTTAATATTTTAAATTTTTACACAGACAACTTATTGTTTAAAATATATCAGAATTTGTATAGCTATAAAGCAATTCTTGGAGTCTTTTTAGCCAGAACTTACCAAACTGATTAGCTCCTGATACTAGTATATTGAAAATATATGCATTTATAATTACTTTAAAAATAAGACCTGTGTATGAGGGGGAAAAAACCCCAATTACATTGAGCATCAAAATAATACAGGAAATTGTGCAGCCATTTGGAACTTTGTTTCTCCCCCCAGAACCTCTTGATTTCTTTCCTGGTTTCCTGTCATAGAAATGCTGTACTGATGGGAGATTTCTTATGCCTCCTTTTTTTATGTGTCAAGCAGAGAACTTTCTGGAGATGTTGGTCCTGAACACTCTCAAACTAAAATAAGAATCTATTCTCAGGTTCTATAAGCATTTCATATAAAGGGTAATAGCTGTTTTTTTTCTGCTGTTCAAAGAAATAAGGAAATATCACTGATTACTTCCAATGAGGGAGTCCATTACCATTAGTATCTGTCAGATGTGTTTTGAATGTGTTATGAATGTGTCCAAAAACAAAACAGAAGACTGCACTTTTTTTTTTAAATTGAGATAGTGTTGAATTTTTGTTGAAATTTAAAAGATTGACATTAACAAATGCAAAAGTCTCAGACAATGAAACATCTTAAACATTTCCACTGTTATGCAGAAACAAAGCTTTACAGAGATCCTTTACTTTACAGGATTTTATTTTTTTTAATTAGATGCCATAGTTCTGCTTGTACTAAGTATTATTGTTTTATTTTGTTTCCATATGCAGGATTTAAACTTGTCATAATATATCACAGTGTGTTCTCATAATGAAAAAAGGGATATATATGTATATATAAACAATATTGTACATTTAATAGAAAAATGCTTTGGTGTTTTTTACAAGATTTCAACCTCCCTGTAATAGAGCTCTTCAAATTCAGGCTGGCAAAATTCCAAAATCTGCTCATTTATTTGATTATAAAGCAGTCATTCTGAAAACAAAGAACAGTCCTCCAAGGCTGTTGCTGAAATCTGGTATTTGAAATTCTTTAATTTCAGGCAAAAAGAGTTGTTCATAGACCCAAAATAATTTTGTAAATACAATATTTGTGCAAGAATAATGGAAATAAAGAAGTGTGGGTATCAATAACTTTTCCATGATTATCAGTAAGAAGATAGGTTAGAAATACAAACAAAATAGATAATCTGGCAACACATTAGGTACTCAAATTACAATTTTTAATTCATTCAAATGGGTAGGGTTTTTTTCTCTACCATATAGCTAGCTTTATTCGTATAAATCACAAATAAAGCTAGCTATATGGTAGTGAATATATGTTGCAGTGAGAAAGGTAAAGTTTCACACCACTCAGTTTCTCTTCAGGCTTCTGAAAGGCACTTTGAACTAAATGAAGCTCAGTCAATGTGTTTCACATGATTAAAAGGATGAGCACAATCATTAACAAAACTGACTAATGGACTCGAGGGTTCTAAAACTCCCAAATGCCATCATGATGAAATGAAGGCATTTTCTTATTAATTTTCTTGCATAGATCTTAGCTGGAGAACCAGGAATGTGTTATTACTTTGGAACTTCCTAGGCTGTGTAGGTGTTGTGGGTGCAGAATGATATTGCTTATCCTATGACTATCAGTCTTTCCTTTGGCATTCTAGTTTTAACATATAAGGGTAACTTCTGTTTCATATTTCAAAAGTTAAAATATAAATTTGGAGAACAAACAAGAGAGTGAAGATGGATACATATGTACATTTTGTATGTACAATTGTACACATGTACAATTTCCAACTGCTTAAGGTTCTATAGGATAGAAGTCAAGTTTCTTATGCAGACTCTGTTTCTAAAGTTAACCCATACTGCTGCATTAAATATTAGATTTTAAATATAATAGGATGTATCAAATACTTAATTAAATAAAGATATATACCTCCATATTCTAGAAGAAATATCTGCCAGATTTTGATTATATTTATATGAGTGAATATGATTTATCAAAGAAGACCCACAATAAATAAGGTAAATGTCTGAAACCTTATGAGTTTATTAACTCTGAAGTGAAAATTTCTATTTTTAGTAGCAAAGATTGCAAAGTGTTTTCCCATATACTTAATCCATCTACCTACTATGTAAATTAAAAAGCTGATTATCAAAAATTTATGGGTCATAGCCCTCAAAGTTTTTTGGCTTATTCACCTTGTGGCTATGATTGTATCCCCACCACATGAAGAGTTAAGGATTTGCCTGTAATTTATTCATAACCTATGTTTCCATCAGGTGTTTTTTTAAATAGAAATGAAATACTGTTTCTTTGCCTTCATTGATAAATTAGTAATAGCTCCTAACAGAAGAGTTCCTGCATACCATGTTTGTAGCAGGTTTTCTTAGCAGTAGTGTCCAGCAGGACCATTTTTATAGTGATCATCGGCATTGGTGAGGCTGCAACTCAAATCCTGCAACTCATCTGAGCCCCTCACTATGAGAAGGACATTGAGGTTCTGGAACGTGTCCAGAGAAGGGCAATGGAGCTGGTGAAAAGTCTGGAGCACGGGTCTGATGAGGAGCAGCTGAGGGAACTGGGGTACTTTAGCCTGGAGGAAAGGAGGCTCACAGGACCATGTGTGTGGGGGGGTCTGTGTGTGTCTCTGTGTGTGTGTGTGTGTGTGCACGACATGATGACACCACCTTATCACTCTCTACAACTGCTAGAAAGGAGGTCTTAGTGAGGTAGCAATTGGTCTGTTCTCCCAGTGAGCAAGTGACAGAACCAGAGGAAATGGCCTTAATTTGCACGAGGAGAAGTTTAAATTGGATATTAGGAAAATTTTTTCACTGAAAGTGTGGTCAGGTATTGGAACAGGCTGCTCAGGGAAGTGAGGATATCACCATCCCAGGAGGCATTCCAAAGGTGACTAGATGTGGCACCAGTTTACTGCTGAACATGGTGGTGCTGGGTTAGCAGTTGCAATTGATAATCATAGAAGTCTTTTCCAATCTTAACAATTCTATGATATCATGAATAATGAGTCCTGCTAATAATTCCATTATCCAAAGAACTTGGCAATTACAAGACAAGAAACATAGAAAAGAAAAAAATATTTTATTGGTCTGTTTTGTAATTCAGTCTTGGGGAACAGGTATTCTAGCCTTAATCATCTCTATATTGACTTTATTTCAAATTATTCCTCTGCTGTGGATTAGGAAAATGTCTAAACCAAATTACCTTGATGACATATGAATATGTTTTCAGAAATCTAGTTACATGATGATCCAGTGTCAGTATTAGCAGAATAATCTGCAAATGGGATACCAATCTATGAGTTTGCTAGTGACAAATGCAAATATAGGATGATTTTGGTAATCTGGACTGGAATCAACACCCCAAAAAAAGTGCTCACAAATTATAGCAATATCATAAAGTATTAGTTAATTGTCTCCTTAATTAAATTAAAAACTCAATGTAAACTTTTTTAGGTGAGAAATAATTTGCTTCTTATAAAGAAATTACTTTCATTATTCATTAAAATTTGCTGTAATGACAGAATTCACTAAAAATTAAAATTAAAAAAAAGAGAGGAAAATAACATTAAAATACATTAATTTTTTAAAAATTAATTTAAAAACCCAAACAAACAAAAACCCAAAACTTTTTCATATATAGTCTAAGTTGAAATGTTGAAGGAGTCAATAGCACTAAGTTTCATTTTTCACTATTATTATTCCCCTAATAACAATAACGAATTTCCTAAAGTGTCAACACAGGCAATCTGTCCATCTGCAGAAGCAGACAAGCAGTAACAACATCAAAAAATTTCACTAACTCAGTCACAAAATAAACAGATATGATTTGCAAAATACGCATTCTGCTGTTCAGCACACCTGAGAGACATTATTAGATCATATTGATAAATCATGTTTAATAAGCTATTTGAGAACACAAAGCTAGTGAATGGAAGTGGTGCTTCTAATTCATAAATGATTGGAGCAATTCCATGAAAATCTGGAGAATTAAGTAAAAAAATCCCACCTCCTCTGTGGTAACTGTAGTATACAATTTCTAAATTTCAGGAAGATATAGCAGTCCCACGACTTTTGACTAATCTGGGACAGACATTTCTCCCAAGGATTTCCATTTTGCATGCAGTAATTAAATATACCTAGATACAGAGTGAGATCCCAGCTGGAGAGAAGAAATATCCCAATGAATATATGTCTATTTTATTCAAAATGGAGTGGAATCCTCAGATATTTCAGAAAACAGTATATTTTTATAGTGCTCTATTCCCAGTGTTTCTCCAATCATTATTGGGTTCTCTGCTTGCAAGGTTGTTGGAGCTTTGACACAAGGATGAAATATTATTTTTAGTATAGATTTTTTTTAGGGAAAAAAATTCATACCAGAAGATGAATCAAAGAAGCTATTAAGAAAAAAATAGAAAATCACATTGAATACTAAAGCAGAACTTAATGTCTATGTTCAGAACAGCAGTCTGAGAATTAAGGTCCCAACAAAACCTATACAAACAAAAGCCTGTAGTTCCACCGGTAAGCAAGTCCAGAAGCACATGTCTTAATCATGTAAACAGAGCTGATGAGAGAAACAGGACTAACTCACCCAGTTTTTGAGTTCTACAAAATACATGTCAACATTCAAACTAGTTATCTTCTCAAATCATGCATTGGAAACCTTCATTTATTTGCATTGACTAGTTTAAGTGAGACGTCTAAAGCCTACATGTAAAATGGTAAGCAATTTGAATGCTATGTTGAGGGTCTCTATTTCTATATCTTTTGAAAGATTCAATTTGCTAGACATCTTAAAAGAACACCTCACACTGAGAGCATTTGTCAAAACAAAATTAGAGAAGATGGTGTTCCTGTGACGACCCACCCCTCTACTGCTTCTAACATAATTGTCTAGTAATTTGAGCTTTCTGTCAAGAATTGATCTAGAGAAAATCAAGCAAAATGAAACATGACTTGACAGCCTACTGCTTCAGTCACTCTACTGATTGTAGAATCTCTACCCTTTCACTGTGTTCTGTTTTATTCTCAAAAGGCGATGAGGGTTATTTTATTTTTAATCTGAAGACTCTTAGGAGGAGACAAGTGTTTCCTCTTTCCTTAGTTTTTGTGAGTGAATATGAATAAAAAGTCCTGGGTTTTTTCAGTTTCTTTCCACCTGCACATGGAAGCTTTCTGACATGCTGATTTTCAGAGTAGGCATTTTCTGAGTAGTCAAATTCCTCTCCACTCTGCCCCCATTTTCACTCTGTACTCCACTTTCTTTTGCAGACTGCTGCCCAAAGAGATTGAGTGGGTTTGCTATAGTTCAGAATCACTCTTGGGCATTTCACAGTTGTGACTTCTCAGACCTGGGATTCTAGAACTTCTTAAGTGTACAACACTGAATATTCAACCAAATGTGGGCACTGCTTTTGTCTGGGGTAGAGTTAACTTTCTTCACAGTGGCTGATTTGGGGCTATGTTTTGGATTCATGCTGAACACAATGATAATATAGAGATGTTTTTGTCATTGCTGAGCAGGGCTTACACAGAGCCAAGGCTTTTTCTGCTTTTTGTAGTGCCGTGCTGGCAAGGAAGTTCAGGGTGTGTTGGAGGTTGGGAGGGGACACAGCCAGGACAGGTGACCCAAACCAACCAAAGGGATATTCCAGATCATATGGCATGATACTCAATATATGAAGAGAGGCAAGAAGGAGGAAAGAACAGGGGCACATTTGGGATTATGGCATTTGTCTTCCCAAATCACTGGTATGTGTAATGAGGCCCTCGTCTCGTGGAATTGGCTGAACACCTGCCTGCTCATGGGAAGCACTGAATTAATTCCCTGTTTTGCACTCTTTGTGTGCCCAGCTTTTGCTTTCCCAGTTAAACTTTGTCTTTATCTCAGCCCATGAGTTTTCTGGCTTTTACCCTTCCCATTCTCTCCCTAGCTCCTTTGGTGTGTGGAGCGGGTGAGTGGTTGTGTGGGGCTTGGTGGCTGGTCAGGTTTAAACCACAACAGTGAAGGAGGAAAAAAAGAAATTGGCCCTCAGTTTCTAAAAAAGCAGATATGAAAACTTTGCCTAAGCATTGTCAGTAATCACCTCAGACAGTCAATACTATTATATTCAGATTTATCTGTAGTGAAACTCTTCCTGTCACTTATTCCAGGCATATGAAGGTCATAATAATTTGATTTTAAAAATATAATTTGATAAGCACTGTGCAACTTTTGTGACATGAGGTTTTAAGTCAAAACAATGACATACCAGAAAAGAGATGAATCCTCTAACTCATGGCCATGGAGTGATTTACTTATAAATGATCAGCCCCTTTTCAAGTAATACAAAAAATACTCAGCACTTGGTCAAAATAGTTCATGTTAAAACACCTAACAAACTTATCAATTCATTGTAGAAATAGAGCCTATAAACGTACTTAACCATATCATCATGGCAAATTAATTAGATCATTAAAATGATGTTGAGGATATTCTAAGAATACAGTCAATATACCAAGACAATTTAAAAGGGATAGGAATTGAAATATCAAAGCCTATCACCAACTTGTTTCTTATTTCAGCATAAGGTTGCAAAAACCCATAGCAGGAACATTTCTATTGATGTAAAAAATGGCAATGTGGGCTGAGAAAAATAAGATTGTCTACAATGTACTGTACTGGCAAGTGTTATTTGTTGACAGTATATTACATGTGAAGCATATCCCAAATTTAATTTATTTTGAAAGAGGAGGAGAGGAGCTAAAAAATACAAACTTTATTCATGAGATTATGCATACAGAAGTGGTATTTTGCAGCAGTTCTATTTATATAGAGTAGGTTGACATTACATATTTGTTATGTAAAGTGCCTAAACTGATCCAAGAGCAGACACAGTATTTCAGGGCTTTCACAACAACCAAGTGCTCACCAAAATACCAATCTATCTGTAATACAGATATATGAATTTTTGTAATATTTACTTTCTCTCTAGTGTTGCAGTATGACTCAGCGATTACTTCTTAGCTTAGAAAAAAGCTAATTATGAGTCATAGCTTTCATAAGTGTTTGTAAGCAAAACAGAGGAGACAGAGATGGAATCAAAGGAAGGAGGGGGGGAGATGGAGGAAGGGTGAAAGAAGGGAAGGGAAGGGAAGGGAAGGGAAGGGAAGGGAAGGGA
>JANIJU010000001.1:61278036-61323605 GCA_025504685.1 Leucosticte australis
TGCGGGAAGGTTGCGGGAAGGTTGCGGGAAGGTTGCGGGAAGGTTGCGGGAAGGGAAGGGAAGGGAAGGGAAGGGAAGGGAAGGGAAGGGAAGGGAAGGGAAGGGAAGGGAAGGGAAGGGAAGGGAAGGGAAGGTCCTAAAGCTCTACTGTCTGTAAGATTCCTCTTACAAGGTCATGCTTCCACACTGTCATTAGTTTCAGCTAGGATAGAGCAAATTTTCTTCATAGTATCTGGTACACTACCATGCTTTGGGTGTAGAACAAGAATAATGAACACTGATGTTTTAGTTGTTGCTAAATAGAGCTCACTTTATTGATTCAAAATTCTTTCATTTTATGGTTCTATGGAAAAAAAAAATAAACTTGTCAGCACATCTACCTCACTACCCAGACCAATATAAGATATCCCCATAAAAAAAAGAAAAATCAAATAAAAATCAAAATTGGTGTCCAGATAATGTGAAAAGACAAAATGGAATATATTTTCCATTAAGTAACTTTAGTGAGAAATTCAAGACTCTGTAATATGACGAATGACAATATGCTTAGCAGAAGTGGAGAAAAGTTACAAATACAAGTTAGGCCAATCAGGGTATGTGGAAATATCAAGTGTTCTTTAAGAAATTATTCAGTCTGATAGTATGCAAATTATGTCTAAAATTTTTCACAATTTAAATAGTTTATTGATCTAAGAGGTGGTAAATACAACTGAAATAAACTATGAAATTGTATACTTAATAATAAGCTCATATATAAAAATAATGCTTGCATTAGTAAATAGCCAAAAAAAACAAACCTGCAAATTAACAGAACACAGACCTATTTTCTTTGCCCCCGGAAAAGAAACTGGACACACTAATAGTATCTTTCCCCACTGAACAGGAATCGTTTCTCATTTTACTTAGCTTTTTACTACATTTGGTACAGTAATGTCTATCAAGGGGTAAATTTACTTTCCTTTTACAGGTCATTAACAGCTGCAATCAGCCAATACAGTTTGCATGAAGTGGTTCTAGATTGTCCCAATATTCAGACATGAGTTCATTCAGCATTGTAAGGCACACTAAATAAAAGGAAATATGTCCTTGAACAGTAATGCACAACTTTTGACTTGTAACTACAACAAATAATTTTCTATATTATTTATTCATAATTTAAGCCTTTAATTTGTAAAGAATTTTTGTTTTGAAACACTTTAACCATATGTGTCCAAACAGTATCTTATGATACTCCATCAGGAGTCTAATCCACATTATCTGTAGCTGTCATCATAATGGCAAGGATCAGTCTAAGCATTTGGCTGACATTGAACAAGTACAAGTTTGACTTCTGAATTAACAAAACAGGAGTCAGAGAATGCTACACTTTTTCTCTCCTTTAGGTGAAAAAAGTTCATTCTAAAATTATGATGGTCAGCCCTTTGAAATGAGCTGTGCTTGTATGAGAGTGAATTTCTTAATGTGTATTCTCTTCTAGAATTCAGACTCCAATATGGTTACACTTGTAAACATATAACAACCATTTTTGCTCTTTTCCTCAAAAGTTTCACTGAATTATCTACACAAAACTGAGAGCTCTGGAGGTGCATTTTTTTCACCTGAATGCAAGTTCCTGAATGGTAGACCAGTACAATGCAATTAGCTGGCTTTTGACATAGGGAAAGGAAGGAGCGCCTGCCTCATCAATTTGTTGTCTCTTTCTAAGGATTTGTTTCTCTAAAAATATAAGCACAAAAAAAAAATCTCAAACTAAACAAAAGATGAGAAATAGGAATGGCTTGGTTCACTTTAATCTCCAAAAAAAGTAGAATTATTGAGGTTGGAGGGGAAATTATCTGGTCCAACCAAAGTGAATCATATTGTGCAGGCCTTTATCAAATTAGTATTTGAAAGTTTCCAAGAACGGTGCATCCACTGGCCCTCTGATAGATCATCCTCGTGGTACACAGTGTTTCCTAATATCTAACTGGAACTTTTCATAACACATTTTAATTTCTGCTTTTTACCTATGCACACTCAGTAAATTTATGTCTGTCTTTTTATTGCCTTTTCAACTTGTTTCAGCTTTCATAAGCAAAGTCTCCCATGCCCCTGTTTTGGAGCACTTGCCTTATGTGAACAAAAAGAATTGGGGTTGGAGACCCTAGAAGAGAGATACATGGCTTTGGGAGTTCCTAACAGGAACCCCACAGTACTTAGGTTGGGTTTATTAAGAAGAGGGAGCCAAGCAGTTCACAAAAGTGTATGACTGGAGGAAAAGAGACAGTGGGCATAAGTTGAAACAAGACAATTTCAAAATGGATATGAACAAAAACTTTCTCACCATGAGGACAGTCAAAGAGTAAACAAGTTTACCAAGGAAAGTTTTGCTATATCCATCTCTGCCAGGGTTTTGGTCCTGTCTGGCTTAGACTCTGCAAAACCTGCTTTAATTCCACCACTGAGCCTAGTAAGTATTTGGCCTATATTGTTGTGTGGGGTGTTTCAGTGTGTCATGTTTTAACAGCTTGGTTTTTAGTTAAAGAGAAAATCCAACAGTGAGTCCAAGTGAGGACTGCTAACAGCTTCCTCTGGTCTCAGCAGAACCAATCAGCTGGCTGGTTTCGAACATTGACACTGTTCTGGTTCAGTTAAGCAAGCTGAACAAACCTCTATGAAATCACACTTAAAAATGACCAAACCCTGGCAAAAACTCTCTTGCTTCTGGTGTTTGAACAAGTAACGACACTGGCAGGGCCAGGCCCAGCTCTGCCACACGGGCTGGGGTGCTGCTCTGCTGCAGCGCTGGTGGGGCTGGATCCCGCTCCACTGCGCAGCCCGGCCAGCTCAGCCACGGCGCGGCTCGGATGAGATTCTGCAGCTGCCAAGTTCTAACCCGGGCCAGAGCCGAGCCAAGCCCCCCTCTGTCTGTCAGATGCCGATCCATCCTGCTGCACCGTGGAAAATCATGCAGCTGAGAACAGAGGTGGCCCTGAAATAAACAGGGCAGGAGATATTTCTCCTTTTCAATGCCTTTATTAAAGTGATCAGCTCAGAATGGGGGTTTTGGCAGGTCCGCGGGTTCCTGCCGCCGCTCCTAGCAGTGACCCAGAAGAGGAGGATTTGTGCAGCTCTGTCCGCTAGGGGCAGAGCCAGGAGTCCTGTCCTCGCAAGGGCAGTGGGGGTATACCCAGGATTCCATTTCAGTAGTTGGTCCAGGGGGTCCTGGTAATCAGGGCGAGGACTGACCGAGGTTTTCAGCGTCTCTGCCGGCTTCGGACCTTGCCCCTGCTGTCCAAACACCACCCTGACCTCTCAATTCTGCTTTGGCTCGTCTCTTTTGGGGTATTTTCCAGGATTTGGTGGGGTCCTTGTCCCAATGCAGTCTGGGTTTTGAGATAAACTTGCATGTCTCCTGAGATGCAAATTCCCCCCTCTCTCCCCACCGTCCGGGGTGGGGGTTGTCATCCTCCTGGCAGCAGGCAGGGGTGGTACTGAAAAACAAGAATTCTCCACAATAGAGAGTTAAAGGTCGATACTCAAGGATACTCAACAGGTGATTACAACATTTAACTAACAAAAGATCTCCTCTCTGCCAGAACTGGTTAAACCTGTAATTCTACAACTTTTACCAAAAAATGGGTAACTCTTTTTTTGTTCGTAACAGCCCTGAAGTCCCACGCAGAAAGCAGCCCCAGCCCCGCAGCTGGGATTGACTGAAGCAGGGGCTGGAAAACAGCCATGCAGCCAGAGCAGCCATCACCCAGCAGAGAGCAGATAACCATCCGTAGGCCCAGGTGAGATATTAACTCTTTCAGTGCACAGATGAAACTTGCAGGCATCAATCTTCTCAAGTGGGAGAAAAAGGAAAGGCTGATGACACAAAAAAAACCAAGATGGAGACACCGAGGTCAGTGAAGAAGGAGTCAAATCTCAGATGGGAGGAGAATGAGGAGATGCCTTAGTTTTGGGCTGAAATTATCTTGTAAGGCTATGGTGAAGATATATTTGATACGTCAGACTCTTTTTTCCCCCCTGTAACTCATGGAATGCACTGGGGGGATGTAGCATTCTAACCACAGCTGTGAGGAGAGGCACCCGTGTTGAAGCAAGCAGATGTTGCAGTAGCTGTGATCCATCGCGAAGCTTGAACAAAGATGAGAGAGATGAGAAACCTTGCCCTAGGGATGGGAGAAGAAAACTTATTTTCCCTGAAATAAGGCAACTTTTTTTCTATACTAGACGAGCTCATCCTTAAAACTCCACCCCAATAAGCTGAAATGACCCATGGTGGTAGATGTGGGAAGACAACTAAACTGTGGGAGGGATTTCACAATTCCAGATTTCTGGGCAGCTGCTATTCATGAAAGTTAGAATAATGAGAGAACTATTGTGGAAAAGTCTCAATGGCATGGCAGGAGAGACTCCTCTCTCTAAATCAACTGAAGAAGGATTATTTTAGAAGGGGTAAACTGACTGAAAATACCAAATTTTATCCCTTTACTTTGTCAATAGGAAAGGAAAGAACAGCTGGGGGAGGAGAAATGTTCTGAAGGTTTATTCTGATTCTTATTATTCTTCTTTTAGTTCTGTTAATAAAGTTTTCTTTATACTCTTTAAAGCTTTGGCCTGCTTTTGCCCTTCTCCTAATCCTTATCACAGAAAATGAGTAAAAAATTCTAGTGAGCACACTGGCGTTTGGCCAGCACTCAACCCACCTCCCAGTCATAACTGCATTTTACTTTGTTAAGCTTCTTGGGGTTCCTGATAGGTCATTTCTCTATTCTGTCACGGACTATCATTGTAGCATCATTTAATGCTCACATTGGCAGCACTTTTTGATACTATCCACAAATTCCTTGAGGGAGATTTCCTTCACATTATCCTGATACAGACATAAAACCCTTATAACTGCCAGTATCAAAAAGAGGTCTAGATACCTTTGAAGAACATCAATAATTATTAGCCTCCAGGTGGACTTTGTTCTCTGATTACTACAGCACCCAATTTAAGCCAAACATTGAATTCTCACACCTTAAAGCCACATGTCCAAACCATACCTCACTAGTTTTGTTATAAAGATACCACAAAAGACAATGTCAAAATTCTTGTTAAAGGCATGGTAAACAACACCATTTTGTGAAAGATACTGCTAAACACAAGACCTACAATTGAATTGAACGTTTTGTTCTTAGTTTAATCACATTCAGAACTAACTCAGGAGGAATACTATTAAGGCATGCTCTATATTTTAGTAGCAAAAACAGGTGATGATTTTGTTCACCAGTTGATAAGAGAAGAAGTGAAAAAAAATTGCTTTGGTTAAGCAGAAACATAAATTAGTTCTAGGTGACACTAGGCATAATATTGACCTTTTTTTTGCAAATTAATTTTTTTCACAAGTTTGTAAATCAAAATCATTCCTTTAGAATTGATACATTGAACATATCACAAAATTATTCTCTGAGATTTTTTCAAACATCACCATATTGTAAATAAAACTGATTTAAAGAGTAATGCTTTTCTCTGAAATTTTGCATTAAATAGTCCTTTAAAGAAATCATAACAGCATCAAAGGATGTATAAAAAATTATTCTTAGTGTAGTTTTGCAGCTCTTTAACACGGTCAAAAAGATTTTTATAAGCAAAATATATTTGTGTTTACAAAATCACACAGATTCTTAAGACATAACTGGAAGTAAAAAGCTGTCTTTAAAATCTTCTGTATTTTAAAAAGTTCTGACAAAGGCAGAAGTATTAAACATAAGTGATGTACAGCTGGGAAAGAGTAGAGTTCAATGTAGCATAAGCAGCTATCCTGGAAGAAAAAGCACAGAGGAACAATGGAATAAATTGCAGTTGATTGTAAAATTGTTTGAATTGTTTTACATTTGCTCTTAGCTAAAAACTTGTTCTAGTTGCTTTACTACCTTATGAGGAGAAAAAAATTCAGGTGCTTTTTATGTATGGCTGATATTTTGGAAGAAAAAAATCTTTTCCAACCTCTTTCCTGAATGGAAATAACCAGGATGAATTTACAGGAGTGGTCCAATCTGGTCATAAATTTCCTGTGTTTTATCATGAACATTATCATGACATATTCTCAGCTCAACAAGAGGTTTTTGCTCCAGAAGTTCATGGCAGTTCTGGTCCACTATAGATTACCCATACCACCCACTTATGGCAGTCTATCAGTTAACGCATGATTTTCTGCCTTACCCTAAAGGACAAAAAAAATAAAAGAAAAAAAAAGAAACATGAAAAAAGACCAAAAAAAAGGTAAGTAGATAAGTTTTTCTTAATGGGATGGAAGCTCGGAAATTTTGTTACTTTACAGGTCTGTTTGATTTTATGTTATTCTCAAAATGCAGGAATGCATGCATGGGGTACTTAAAGTGCTGCTGCTTCAATGCACGTTTTGAAGAGATGTGTTATTAGTCCTGCAGTCCCCAAAGTACAATATAAACCCCACCTACTATAAAATATGTAGAAATGAAATACTTTTACTTGGCTAATGAGAACATGATAATGGTGGGAGCAAACCACAAAAAAAGTAGGCAGTTTAATATTTTGCCTGTAATAATTTGATTTTGTAGGCCCCGTTTTATAGCCAAGATAACTTAAATGTTTCAAGATACTATAATTATAATGAGACCTTTCTGCAATTAATGTCTTTTCTGAAAGTCAGTTCAAGGAGGCTTCACTCATTAAAACAGTTTCAAGCAGCTTCAGGCTCCTCTTTCACCCCTACTTGCTGTTTGCAGATGAAAAGTATGTTAAAAGATCAAGTAATAACTATAATCTCCTGAGATGCAAATCAGCAAGATACACCAAGGACTTTCTTCTTCTAGAATGTTATTAAACTTTAAAGGTTCAATGATCCATCACTTTCAAGATCACTTTCAGGATCTTCTAGTCAAGCCGTAAGCATTACCAGTGATGATAGATAGAGCTGGTGGGACTTGGCAAAGCAGCAGCATATGTGAAAAATACAGTCCCTGCCCCTCTGACTGCTACTTTCCAGGACAGCAGATACTCTGCAGGTGTATTATAAGGACTGAAGTCTGTTATAGGGAGATGTAGTTCTGATCACACTAATTTTAACCTAATATCTCATTAAATCCCTTAAATCTCATTAAATCCCTTGCTGATTGTGTACCATCAAATAGATTTTCACTTTAGAGTTTTGAATTGTTTACAACCTACTTTAAAGTATCTCTGCACTCAGCAAAAGATGTCTCAACTGTTCCATACGATGGGCCATAACTTCTCTGTAAAATCTCTCTTACCTTTTTGATGTAACTGCTGAAGTTAGTTGTATCATGTAAACAACAGGCCCTCTGAGACAGTCTTTCTCATAATTAGTTAACACTCTTGAAACTTACACATCCTACATAGATTTGTTACGATGTTTTCACTGCAATTAAGCCCAAACTGGTATATTAATTGTCCCATATGTTCTTTGATTGTACTAATTTCCATAATTTCATAAAAGATGACTGGTGATCACATGCATTCTCCCTTCACACACATGGCATATTGGATTAGATAACTCCACCTGAAATTCTGAATAATTTTCCATGGGTTTTGGGAATAAAAGAAGAAACTATTTAATATTTTTATTAAATTTCTTATCTGAATCATTCTTATGAATGAAATCTGTGTATTCTTCTGAGTGAAAAAACCAGCTATATCAAATTTATATATAAACTTAATGGAATTTCTGAGCAACATTAGGGTCACCATGCTACTATCCCAAAAGTGTCCACAGTTATTGAGAAACATGTAAGTAACTATGGTAATGCCAATTTCCCATACAGAACTTTGTAGAAATATAGTAAATTTAGTAAAATTAAAATTAAGTCTCATATTTTGTTAAGCCTTCTCATGTCTTATAGGCTGCTCATGTTTATGTACCAGCAGAAAAGAGAGCAGTGTATTATACTGATATTCATGTTATAAATGAAACCTTTTAATTAATACATATTCTCCAAGGAAAAAAATCCTCTATTATTTTAATAAGAATCATAAAATACCATTCAGATCTAAATTAAGCAGTTAGATCAGCCTATACAAGCAAAATAATAAGCCAGTCCTTTGTACTCAATATTAAATTATTGCAATTGTTTTCAGTGTATGTCAAAGAACCTGAATCTCCCCTGCTGTAAACCATTCTCATATTAATGTGGCTATATGAGACTTATTATGTAATTTGTCCAGAATATTTTTAATCATGGAGAGTATTTTTCTAATGCATAGCATTTCATTTTCTGTGTTGATTTTTTGTTACTTTCTTGGAGTTGTGGGTTTGTGTTCTTTTCCTCCTTAATGTATGCTCTAGATTATTAGTTTTAGCCTATTTTCTTTCTTCCTTACAACTTGCTTAAATATTTAGAATTCTCAGTTCATTCTGCAACAGAGAAAGGTGCAGTACTCCTTTCAACCACGACAAGAAAACTATTTGTGTGAGAATGCAAGCACTATGAGAACTGAGTTACTGTGCACCAAAGGCAGGGCTAAAGCAACAGTGAGCTTGTAGTAAAGCATTTGCATTGAGCAGAGTCTAGCCCCTTCATAGAATCATTAAGGCTGGAAAATACCTCCAAAATCACCAAGTCCAAACTTGGACCAAATGCCAAGCACCATGCCAACTCAACCATGTTGTGAACCTGGGTTTGTGTCTGATCAGTTTCTTATTCCAGGATTGTTTAAGTCAAAACTGTCCTAGAAGCTGAAATCAAAGTAACTGTTTCTAATTAAGATCTCTAATTGACTGGTGGGAGGTGGTTCCTACTTTTTTATGCTTTCCGTGTTTTTTCATTCCTGGATTCACAAAAGCTCAGGTTAAATAGAAGAAATCAAATAGATTTTAAAATAGTTTTGTAGATTAATTTTACGGAAGTCTTGGGTGAAGTGCAAATTAGAAACAACCTAAATTTTGAGAAACACTTGTTTGTCTTTCACTATGAAGGATCAGTTTTAGCAGCACCCTGTCATATGCAAACATTGCCTCTAGACTTATCTGGAAGATTCTCAAGCCTATTTAACCAGTCCCTCAACCTCAGAGGCACCTCTGTCCTGCATTCTGATAGGATGTATGCACTCAATCTTAAGTTAACGACCTGGAAATCCTATGGTAGTAGAAATTGAGCCATTCAGCTGCTGTCTAGATTCCAAAGTGAAGGATGGGGAATTGATCTGTATTGCTTGTGGAGTTATACAATTCCAAATATTATACAAATCTTATTTGCCTTTAATGCTTTGTAGGCATCCCCACAAATGGCTGTAAACATGTACAGGATGTTGCAATAAAGGTACCTGTGTCTGAAAGCAGCAAAGCTCTGCATCATGGCATAATGCTCAAGCCAATGTGTTTTGCTTTTACTTCATATACCTTTTCTGCCTCCAGTATTTAATTCCATGATAATGATTTTATTTCTGTCATTGATTGCCTTTCTATCTAGATTGAATCTGAGCATGGCAAACTTAGACTGTCTAAATCCTCTCAGTATCCTGGCTCTGCTTATTTCCCTGTTTGTCTGCATTGCAACATCTTCTTTTGAACACATATTTAGATATTTTGAAACATAATTTGACTAAAATATTTTGAAACTTAAGAAAATCAAGATTTAACAAAATTTGATGCAAAGATTTCTAAGGCTAGAAAAGAAAGATAGTAACTTCGACAAGATCACAAAGACTCCAGGTATTCTTAAGCTTAATTTACATTTGCCATGGAGTTTGAACCTAATTATGCTATCCTTTTCAGCCTAATTTTATATATATATATATATATATATATATATATATTTCTAAGTACATCCCTTTTAAGGGAATATAATTTTTTGTTGGTATCTCTTCCATGCATGACTTTTCCCAACTGCAGCATCAGTTACGTTAAATTAAAATAAATCTAAAAAAAAAAAAAAAATCCCCAACTGAAATAAGGGGACTAGACAGACAGTTATTTCTTTTCCTTATTATTATAAAGAATATTTGTGTATCTAATAAAATCTCTTCTATTAATAAGTTTCATCTTCTTTGATATTAAACATTTTTCTCTTCTTTCTTTTTTTATTTTTTCTCTTAGTTTAATCACTGAGAAATAATACCTGCAAAAACTAATTGCTTTCCAGTTTATATTCTGGTCTAATAGTTTTCTTCAAGAAATACAGCATCTGGCCTTTCCTTATATTTCCACTTACTCCTGGCATTTGTATTTGAATGGTTTAGGTCAGGCATGTTAATGCTGAATGATTTAATATCTGATTGCATCCTCCAGTTTTCACAATGTTTGTCCTTATTAAGGCTTTTTATACCCTTTTCTAATCTTGATTATAGCCGCTGAAGTTAAAAGAGATTAGCATCCTAGTTCAGAAATCTAATTCCCTTCATATATCCTCTAACCCCTCAATGCTCTGCTTTGCTTATGCGAATCCAGATGGCTCCAGGTTTCTACAGCTTTTACATGGTTCCTACTTAATTGAGCTTTAGCACTTTTTTCCACTTGACCACAATATTTAATTGACTTTAAACATATGTATTGAACTAGATTCAAATCAGTGGAGCCACAGTAACTTCCAAAGTTGCCTCTCTTTATTTCCTTGCAAATTTTTGCTATTGGAGTTGAGTAAAAAGCTTTTTGTCTGTCTCTTTGTTAACTTTTGCATTTGATAAAACTCCTTTGGCCTTTATTTTTCTTTTGAGTGGCAAGATTTCTACTCTGGAAGCAATTGTTTAGCACTTGACTCCATGAAAAAAGACAGTTAAAGAGTTTTATTGCTACTGGGTAGCCTAAGTTCAGTTTTGAGCTACTAACAATTGGTACATTGCTATACATTCTGAAGCTCTGAACAACCTAACATATACAAATTTTGATTCATTGAAGTTTTATTACTTTTTAAATAGAGCAGCAACCATCCTCTGAAGAAGAAAGAATAATCACTTACAAATAGCTGGTAGTCTAACGATTTTGATCTGGAATTTCAATATAACAATATCTAATTTTACGTCTCTTTATGTGGTATTCATGGGAAAGAATGAATGAATCACTTAAGGACTATTTCACAGTATTTCTTGAAATAAACTATCTTTGCAATTGAACAACATGGCTTTTTAAATGTAAATACAGTGCCACAGGTTCCTAAGAAGACTTCTGAAACAATAGGAGTGATCATATGTTGGCATTTTCAGTGACAGACTCTTGACAAGATGATTATCCCCCCCTGTGCTTGCAGCAGTCACAGCCTGTAATAAGTAAGAGGCTGTAAATTGTATGGGCCACTCATTTTCCCATTGCACTGTCTGCAGGAGCTAGTGAAAGCTGAAAATCTTCTATTCTGCCCTTTCATGTCAGTTAAGATAATGGCCAATTTTTTTTTTTTTTAAGCAGAATATAATTGAGAGATATGTGATAGTGCCAGAAAATTGAGATCACTTAATCAAAGGCCAAATTAGTTTCTCACTTCATACACCCACCTAATCAAAAGCTCTTTTTTTCTTTTTTTTTTTTGGTTACCTGCACTGGAAGTTCAAAGCTAGCTTTGCCATCTACTTGTGTTGATCAGGTATTTCCCAAAGGAGCTCTGTACATGACATCCTGTTAACGAAGTGTTTCTATGACATTTCTGCTTTGTTGTTTTTTGTCCAAGGGCATAGAGCATAGGGGAAAAAATTCAAAATGCAAGCATATTTTTCTTGATGATATTTGATTATTCCATATTTCTATAATATTATAGGATAGGGGATATTAAAATTATAAAATACTTGAAAAAAAAATTTCCTATTTTTAACCTATAATATTAGTAAGTATAATATTCCACATAAAATAAAACCTACTTTCTGCGATCTAAAGAATACTTGGGCAAAGATACATAAGAATAGCTATCTGTCCGAGGCAGGCTTTGTATTTTTTAAGCACAGACCAACTGCTAGTTGGCACACTGCTCAATGCCTTTTTCTCTTGGAACAAAATCAGCATTAATCTGGCAAATATTTCCTTATTCTATTCAAAGATCTGTTTCAATAAATATTTTAAGTATAAATGGATAGTCATTAGTGTCATGATGTAGAGTTACTTTTTGTTTTTTATTTATTGGAGTTGATTCTAGTTTCCTATTGTTTCATATCTCTGATTGTCATGGCAGGATTTAGTTCTTCCATTCACTGTCCTATCTAATTATAATTGGTTCTTCTCTTTCCAATGCATTAATACAGGCCCATCATTTTATAAAGGTGCCACTAAAAAAAATCACATCAAAAAGCAATGGAAACTGCATTAAAGACTTTCACCCATGGATAGCTGTCCTTTGAATGTAAAGGAGTTACAAAATACAAAATCCAGATTAAAAAGATGAATTTTTCAAGCAGGATAGAGTCAATATAATATAATTGGCCGCATACCAAACAGTCACACTGAATAAACAAGTATTAGAAAATTTAAAACAGATTACTTAAGTTATTTATCATCTCCAAAAAAGGTGAAAGATTTAAAAAGAAAAATACATACATTTTGCAAGACCTAAAATATATTTGAACAAAGAACATGGAATTTCATACAAGAAAACCAAACACAGATTCTTACTATGTATTTCAGCTGCAATATTTCCACTTCAGTCATGTGCATAGATCTCAAAAGAATAACCATACAGAATTAATTATTATCATGTAACCAAGATATGTAATTTCACATTTCAGAGCTGTGGGATTTTTTAACATCAGGATATTGACCTCTGAAATGTCTACTCAGCATTTTTCGAGAAAGAGCAAGGCAATTCCAGGCATAAACTGCTATAATCCATGGCTGGGCCCTACACTGAAAGGAACTCCACAACTGGTATTCACATGAAGAGCTGGAACTCTTCAGACCTGCTGCTCACACAAAGCGTATGCACAACCAGCCTGATTCTTGCTCTACTTAGTCATAATCCAATTAAACTCAATGTTGCATAGTCTTTCTTTGTACCTTGACTTGTGGTTTATCTCAGAACCAATCTGAGACTAAGGCAAAAACTTGAAAGACATCATGGATAGTATTCACCTGCCTAAACAATAAAAAACTGTTCTTATTTGAGTTGACATAGAGTATCTGGGACATCTGCGAGGGGCTGGATGTCATGCTATAAAATGTACAGAAGACAGGAACCTTCTGGAAACCAGATGGAAGCTGAGCTTGATATGATAAGTAATGTAATGTCATTAGACATTTTTTAGACATGGAAAAGCAGTCACATCCCTCACAGTTAAAATGAAACAAACAAACAAATAAATAAATAAATAAAATTATAAATGTATGTATTAAAGCTATAAAACCAGTCTATTTACTTACAAAACTTCCTTCCAAGGCTTCACTTCAAAGTCACATGAAAAGCTAGCCTAAAAGTGAAGTTTTAGTTTAGTTCTCTTTCTTTTTATAACAGCAGTTTAAAAGTAAGGCTTTCATTCATGAACAGGCGTTTTTGTCCCAAAATTAATAAATTAAAATATTATGTATTAATCTGATAGGCTTCCTCTGGTTTGTGTGGTACATATACTACCTGAACAATTTTTTTTCAAAAATGTTTTCTGGTTGATTTAAAGAAATTAAGCCTGCTATACAAATTCTCATTTCCCTTAAGCAAACAGGCTGTATTTTATGAGATTTAAGGATGAAGGTTTGAGAAAAATAATGGTTCCCTTACAAAAAGATTCAATTATCAGATCTTTATAAAAACTTTCTAGAGTTAAATTTTAGGTCAAATTGCTTGTTAAAAATAATTTATGATAAACCTAGCTAAAGCAAGAAATAAATGAGTGGGGATTTTTTACCAATTTTACCAACAAAATGAATAAATGGACAGTTAGCTTTCTGAGCACTACAAACTTATTTAGTCACAGTGTGATTAACTGATTGGAGAGCATTCTTATTGACTAAGTAGATTATTTTCAATAAAATTCCTGGTTTATTCACTATCATCTGCCTAGAGTAGCTCTTCAAATATTGTATCATAAATAGGTTGATTCTCATATGAGATACTGATTACAAACTCATTGTAATCTTATTTAATTTTTTTCAAGTTAAGTATGTTAAAATAATTCAATTTATTAATTTGGAGACAAAAGAGCTTTCATGGACTCATTTATATTTGTTTTATAGCTGTTTCACTGAAAGAAAAATAGATGAAACAAATGAGATAGTACTTTCCTTTTGCATTTCTTAATTTATTTCACACACCATTATGCTTCACACCTTCTGTTCAGACATCCTTTATGTCTTTGTTTGTCTCTTTGTTGATCTCTTTCACATATGTTTTCAATTTTTCTCAGCTTTTTAGAGCAATTCATAGGTACTTCAACTGAGTAATTCACTTGACTATATTAATATTTTATTAGTACTTAACTTCTACAGCCAGAAATGTCTGACAGTTGGACTTTTAATTATAGCCATTTTATCCTCATCTCCTACCAATGCTTCTTCACCTTTCAATTTTTTTTATAACTCATGTTTCATTCTCCTTCTTCTTATTGAATTTTAAAAACATTCACAATGAAGATTGAAATTGAGTTTTGTGCATTTGAATATTTATCAGAAATTGGAAGGCCTGCAATATTAGGATACTTAGTAGATCAAGGTGATATCTAAGTCCTTCAAAACTTTAAGATGATCTATTTAAAGTGTAATTTAAAATTTTCTTCTTAAATTAAACACATACATGAGATACCATAAATCATTGACTTCATCACTATCTATTTCAGATACTGAAAATATTATCTAGGCAATTAATTTCAATTTCAGAAAACTGGTCTTATTCTTCCTGTTCTTTATTTCAAGCCAACTGGAACTTATCTGCTCATTATGACTGTGACAGTCTCTGGGATGGGGCAACTAGTCACTGTCACCTTAGAGAATTTTCAGTTAAATGTCCAAAACTTAGATTTGGAAACATCCTGCTTGAATGTAATCTCTTTCTTCAGATTGTATGTATGCATGCAAGTAATTATTTATTTTTGGGAGATCAATGCTACTAAATAAAGGTGTAATATAACCATTTTGTCTTACAGAGCATCCAACTTAGAGTAATTGCAGAAACTTCATAATAAATACACTTCTTCTATTTTATATCTATCTATCTATCTATCTATCTATCTATCTATCTATCTATCTATCTATATATATATATACACAAATTTCTTCTCTATGTCATGTATATTCTTCTATACATTCTTTGGTTGTTTTCTTTGCTTTCGAACTATTGCTTCTGTGTATTCTATATACATCAACAGAAGAGTACAGAGACTTCCTGAGGTGATTTTATATTGGTTTTACCCCAAATATTTTGCCTGATAGCTTTCAAGATAATTTTTTTTCATCTCATGTTGGGGACTTACAATCACACTGTTACCAATAAATGTAAGAAAATCCTTTATTCACTTTGTCATCCAGCTGGTAGATCTTTACCCATTAGCAGAGATGGGGTTTTAATTCCCCAGGTGGATTGCACTTCCTGTTATCATTTTTATTGCTTCTTTTTTCAAGGTTGTCTTATTCTTCCCAGGAGACCTTCAGGTGCTCCTTCTGCTTTATACATTTTAAGGCTTTCTGTCATCATAAAAATCCATTAGCATCAACTACAACTGTCATTAAACAATGTACTAAAGATTATCAAAATTAATCCATTGAGTACTCCACTAGTAATCTCTCTATCACATAATTCTTTATTCAACTTTCAATTCATGTACTAACCACCATGTTCAGTGAAAATTTCCCATGAGATACCAAAGCAAGTGTTGTAAAGAAGTCTAGATAGATTAGATCTACCCCAATTCTCTTGTCTTTAACAAAAAAGTCATTTTGTTAAAGAAAGTATTTTATCAATGTGACACAATCTGTCTTTGCTAATCCCTTGCATTGATTTATCCACCTTCCTTGCATGTCAACTCCTTCATAATTTGTTCTGCTGGTTGTGGTCTCCTGTTGAAGTCAGGCTCTGTAGTTGTCTAGTTTTATTTTTCATCCTTTTTTTAATTAGTGCAATTGTAATCTACTCCTGTAAATTGAAAGATTGCATTGGGTGTAAATGGCAAGTCTTGGCAGGCGTGGTCTACAGGCTCGACCTCAGTGAGAAGAGACAAGGGTCTGCCCTGGGCTGGACAAAGCCATTCCCAACTATCTCTGCTGGACCCACCACAGAACACAGCTGAGCACATCAGCAAAGACATATGTATCTTTGTGAAAACATATTTAAGAAAGGGAAAAAAAATGGAAAAAGTGAAAGATGAATGAGGGAGCAGCAGAAGAAATGAGGGAATAAAAATTCCAGAGGAGGCACTCCATGGCAGAGTAACTACCCATCTGAAGGGACCGTGCCCCTGGAACATGAAAAGTGTGAGAAACAAGGAGCAGCAGAGAGAAACCCCAGTGCACTGACTGTGACGTCCTGCATGATTTGTTGTCTCACTGAAGGGACTGATTTTAACCTGTGGTGATAACAAGGCAGAACAAGAAGTGTCTAAAATGAAATACTAAAGTAAAAAAAAAAAAAAAAAAAAAAAGGGGGGGGGGAAGTGGAATGCAAGAAGGAAAGAAATTTGAAATGAAATTAATTGAGCCTGGGAAAGGCTGAAGATGGGTATTTTATTGATTGTCATCTCTGCTTCTCTTGTCTGAACAGTAATGTAGCCTGACAACAATTTATTAACAAAGCCTTATTGAGACAGTACAAAAGATGTGTAGCAATGCATCCAGTATGGAAATTCATCCAATTGCTGCTAACAAACACAAGATCATAACTGATGCAGTGGCTTTGGTCCACTGTCAGGAACACTTGGTGCTCAGGTCATCTCACAGCAACAGTAAATTGTGCAAATCACTTTTGGATGCAGGTAGGAGGCATGCTGACCCTTGGCTCACCAGTGGCAATGTGATATGAGACCCTCACACATTACACTTGGACAGCAGCCTGCCTATGCTACCGATGTTGGTCAGGGGTAGGGTATCAGTTTGCCAATACCCAAGTCAGTAATTAAATATTTCTGCTAATTACTGAAAAATGAAGTTAAATTTTTACGGTCCAGTCTGTTTTGCCAAAATAGTTCTTGACAAGTTATATTCCTATCTTTATTTAAATCCATAAGTGTTCTTAATCTTGCTCTTCCTTTTTTTTCCCTCTGCCCCACTGGGACAGAGAGACACGAGCCAGTGCCTCTGTGGGTGCTTGAATGTTAGCTGGGTTGAACCTACCCAACGGGTTTATTAAGAATATTTGCTATCAGACCTACAATTCATTAACTATTTTCATAATTTTTGGGACAGATTTGTTCAGGATCAGGCCTATGAAGACAGTGAAGAGCCTAGAGGGGAAGCCATGTGAGGTCACTGTGTCGGTTCAGCCTGAGGAAGAGGAGATTGTAGGGAGGCCTCATGTCATTCCACAACTTTCTCACAAGGGGAGGTGGAGGGGCAGACACTGATCTCTTCTCTCTGGTAACAAATGAGACAACCCAAAGGAAAGGCATGAAGAAAATTTTAGGAAAAAAGCTTTAAGGTGACAAATACTGGCCTAAGTGAAATATTGATAAAATGCTCCCTGAAAAGAGACATGAAATCAAACATTTAAATTATATTAAATAAAAGGAATTGATATGGAACTATGCAGGAGTTATTGAAAAGGTCTGTCATATAGCATGCATGACAACAGTCAACTTTATGGTTTTTGCTTGTTTGTTATATCTCAAATGGGCACTTTACACCAAATACAAATATTTGAGTACAGTCTGGA
Source organism: Leucosticte australis (assembly GCA_025504685.1). NCBI lineage: Eukaryota > Metazoa > Chordata > Aves > Passeriformes > Fringillidae > Leucosticte > Leucosticte australis. Next base: position 61,295,772 of record JANIJU010000001.1, read on the forward strand.
TACATGGACACACACTGTTTCTTTCACATTAGGAAAACCACACAGAAAAATGTCTTCAAGCTCAACTTGGCAAAGACATAGCTTAGGGAATGTGCAAATAATATTTACTGGAGGGACGAGATCTTTTTTAAAAACAGATGCTAAGTGCATCAAAAAGTAGTTTGGGACTCTCTTCGACGCAATCCCAACAGCATAATTTTGTTGACTTACAATGTACTGCCAGGATTACACAAATATTTCTGTAATTTATTTTCCCTGTTTGCATATTCCCTCTATGCTCATTAATTGCCCTAGGATGGAAGAGTAATAGAGTCTTCACTTGTTTTCAAGAGCACACATGTTTAGACAGATGCTGAACTTTGAAAGGAAAGTAAAATGCCTTCCAGTGAAAATTCTGACAGATCTTAAAGACTGAAGGTCTTTAAGACTTTGGTCTTCCACAGAGAACATTCTCCTCCCCTTTGTTGGAAACTGAAACAAGATTTAATGACACAGGCGGGTTTGTCCAACAGGGCTGCTACTATGATTGGCATCCAGGAAAGAGAAACTGGAGTGATAACACTAGGCCGTTTAGACTTAATTTTGATGAGAACTGTAGATTTGTTTTTAGGTCCTGATCTCCTAAAAGTTAAGTCTAATATCTCACTGAGGCCCATGTGATTCCCATGTGAAGTCACACTGGCTTTGGCAGGGAAGGAATTAATTTCTACACAGCAGCCTTTCTGATGCTACCTTTTACATTTTTAATCAGAAGTGTTGATAACACACACACAATTTAACTATTTCTGAGCGGTGCTTACCAATCATCAATTTTTTCTGTTTCTCACTCTGGCCCCAGTGAGTAGGTTGGAAGAGGACAAACCTAGGAGACAACAGAACTGAGACAGCTGATCAAAATTGATCAAAAGGTCAATGTTGTGTCATGCTTTTCAATAAAACTGGAGGGCAGTGTTAGCCAGGGATTGTTATTACTCGAGGACTCGAGGGCATTGGTTTGACTTGTGAATAATTGCTTTTGCATCACTTGTTTTAATTTGCTTTGTTTTACTGGGTTTTTGCTGGTTTTGTATGTCAACCCATGAGTTATTTTTACTTCTACTTTTTCAATTCTATCCCACATCTTACTGGGGGAAAGGAGTGAGTGTCTGTGTAGGTCTTAGAAGCCTAATGGTGTTAACTCACAAAACAGATGAACACTGAAACTCCTTTATTTTGAAACTATGAAACAGGATAAAATAAGAAGAGCTTGAACCTTTGACACAGTCCTAGAGATGTGACATCACTGTCATAAGCAAAACCTGGTAGGCTGAGATCTGTGATGGGAGTGCCACACTGGGTGGTTGTAGGCTCTTCAGGAGGGATAGGCAGGGCAGGGGGATGGCATTGTATGTAATGGAGGAGTTGGGATACATGGAGCTCACAGCTGGCAATGGCACAGTTGAGAGCCTCTGGGTAAGGATTAAGCTACATACAAATAATGAAATGTCACTGTGGAAGTCAGCTAAGGACTCCCTAGCCAGGACAATCACACAGATTAATTATTCTTTGAGGAGCTAAGGAACACCTAATCAAATGACTTTATCCTTACGGGGGGCTTCAATGTGCTGGATATTAACTGGGAACACCACACAGCTGGCACAAACAGGTCTGGAAGATGGGTGAAACACATGGATGGTGTTCATGGTACAGATACCAAGGCAGCCAACTAGGAAAGGTGCCCCTGTTGTTTTGTTTTTTAACAGAGAATGTTGCATGAGTGAAGTGGTCATTGATGGCCATCTTAACCACAGTGACCACAAAGCAGTTGAGTTTAAAATCTCTGCTGACAGCAGGAAAATAAATAGCAACACTTCAACCCTGGGCATGAGGAGAGCATACTTTAGGCTGCTTGGGGAGCTAGTGACTAAGATGCACTTACGAAGGTGTTTGGGTCCACCAGAGCTGGTCACTTTTTAAGCATTACTCTCCAAGGCATAGGAGCAGGCAATTCCAAAATGTTGAAAGCTAAGCAGACAAAGAAGAAAGTTAGTTTGTCTGAGCAAGGCTCTCCTTTTGGAAATAAGGCAAGAAAAGAAGATGCATGTCCAGCAGGTGACATGGGAGGACTGGAGAGATGCCTCTGTAGTGAGAAAATTCATATAGCTAAAGTTCAGCTGGAGTTGAAGCTGGACAGTACCGTGGGAGGAAGTAATAAGAGTCCTTTTAAATACATTAATAGCAAAATGCAGTGCAAAAATGACATCATCCCATTACAGAATGTGGATGGTCACATCACGAACCAGGACAGAGACAAGGCATAGAGGTTTTATGCTTTTTTTTGCCTCTTTCTTCAACACTAACAATGGGGTAAAGGGGGTCCCAGTGCTCTGAGCTGGAGGACCATGACTAAAAGAATGATCAACTCCCATTTGACCTTGAACTTGTGCAGCTGCTGCTGCTCCAGCTGGATCCCTATAAGTCTATGGGGGCTGATAGGATTCAAGAATACTAAAAGAGATGGATAACGTCATTGCAAGACATATCTCTATGATTTTTGAACAGTTGTGGGAATCTGAGAAGGTCACAGTGGATGGGAAGCTGTCAAATATTGTCCAAATTTTCAAGAAGGGCGAGAAGGATGACCCTGCAAACTACAGGCCTGTCAGTCTCAATTCAGTGATTGTTAAAATTATGGAGAAGATTATTCACGGAGGTATTAAAAAAACCCTGAAGAACAATGCAGTCACTGGTCACAGTCAGCATGACTTCATGATGGAAATCAAGCTTGTCAAATATAATTTATTTTTTGACAAGGTAACTCACCTAATTGACCATGGGAAACCAGTTGATGCAATATTTTTGGATTTCAGTGAAGTTTTTTTTATACAGTCCCTCACACTATCTTTCTGGATTATATTCCCAGCATTCAGCTGGATAAACACATCATGCTATGGGCAAGCAGGGAAGAGAGAGCTGGATTAGAGGGCTGGGCAATCACCAACCATGTTAAGTTTAACAAAAACAAGTGCCAGATTCTGTACCTGGGATGGGGTAACCCTGGATGTAGGTAGAGACTGGGAATGGAGATGCTGGAAAGCAGTGCTGCAGAAAGGAACCAAGGGGGTCCTGGTTGATGGCAAGTTGAATAAGAGTCAGCAGTGTCCTGGCAGGCAGGAAGGGCAACCATGTCCTGGGGTGCTCTCCACTGGGGCAGCCTCACCTTGAGTGCTGGGGGCAGCTTTTGGGCAGTATTAAACTATTGGAAAGTCTCCAAAGGAAGGCAACAAAGACAGTGAAGGGCCGTGATGGGAAGCAGCATGAGGAGCAGCTGAGGTCACTTGGTCTGTTCAGCCTGGAGAACAGGAGACTGAGGGGAGACCTCATTGCACTTACAACTTCCTTGTGAAAAGAGGAAGGGCAGACACTGATCCCTTCTCTCTGGTGACCAGTGACAGGACCCAAGGGAATGTCATGAAGTTGTGTCAGGACATATTTAGGTTCTTATTTTGGAGAAGGTTCTTTACACAGAGAGTGGCTGGTCACTGAAACAGGCTCCTTGTATTGGGCTTGAATGACTAGGCTTTGTTAGAGGGGTGGCTTCTGTCAGAAGTTGCTAGAAGCTTCTTCCATGTCCAACAGAGCCAATGCCAGATGGCTCCAAGACAGATGTGCTGTTGACCAAGGGTGAGCCAGGTAGAAAGGATGGTAATGCCTCTGTGATAACATATTTAAGAAGAAGAAAAAAGTTACTGCACATATGTCATTGCAGCCAGAGAAGACAAGGGTGAGAGCTTGTGAGAGGAACAGCCCTGCAGACACCAAGGTCAGTGGAGAAGGAGGGGAAGGAAACACTCCAGGTACTGGAGATTACCCTGTAGCTCGTGGTGAAGACCATGAGGAAGCAGCTGTGCCTCTGTAGCCCATGGAAGACCACAGAGATGCAGAGAGCCACCTGAAGCATATGGAGGGGACACACGAGGAAGAATGGGGAAGGCTGCCTGAGGGAAGGCTGTGAACCCATGGGAGAAGTGCTGAAGTAGACTCCTAGAAGGGACCTGCAGACCTGTGGAGAGAGGAGCCCACGCTGAAGCAGTATTCTTGGTAGGACTTGAAGCCCTGTAGGGACCTACCCTGGAGCAGCCTGTCCTTGAGGGACTCCACCCTGTGCAAGTGACCCACGATGAGCAGTTTGTGGAGAACTGTTGCTGGTGGGATGGACTCATGTTGGAGAAGTTCATGGAGAACTGTCTCCCATGGAAGGGACCTCACGTTAGAGGTAAATGATGTACTTGAGCAATGGCACGAGCAACCTGTGATAAACTGAAAGCAACCCCCATTCCTTGTCTCCCTGCACCACTGGGGTGGAGGAAGTACATCTGGGAAAGGGGGAAGGGGTGGCAGGAAGGTCCTTAACTTCAGCTCATTAATCCTTTGTTATATTTTTCTTCCCTGTCCAGCTATGGAGTGGAGTGTTAACAAGGATTTAGTGGATGCCTGGCATTCAGCCAGGATCAATCCCCTACACAATTTTTGGTGTCAAAACCAAGGCACACATGCAAATTTTTGTTTTTCCTTTAGCAAACTGCCTTATCTAAACCTATGAGTTGTTTTCAGTCTTATTTTCTCTCTCCTGTCCATCTGGGAAGGAGAGTGGTAGAGTGGCTTGGTGGATACCTGTTGTCCAGCCAAGGCCAACTCACGACCCTCCCTAGGGAAGTGATCACAGCACCAACCTACCAGAGTTCAAGAAGTATTTGGACAATGTTCTCAGGCTTGTGATGGGATTTTGCATCTGTCCTGTGCAGAGCTAGGAGCTAGACATAATGATCTTCTTGGGTTCCTTCCAATTCAGGATATTGAATGATTCTATGAAAACATTCTGCTAAAAATGCAAATAATTTTCTAGCAGGAGTGTGAAGTTGTATGCAACATTTCACTATTGAATGATATTGATGGAAAGCCATCTGGCTAAAATGACATAAAATTACATAAAATCATAAGGTATAATTTTTGAAGTCTGAATTTCAGAGTAAAAAACCCTTCTGTTTTACTTTTGCCTCATAAGAGCTGTGATACCTCATCATATAGACAAATATTAAAAACAGTTTAAATTTTGGATTTTTTGTGGTTAATTCATAAATTTTGTCAAAAGCTCAGTTTTATGTTAATTATGTATTAGAATTAGAAAAAGTATCTTCTTGATTATGGCTTGTAAAATACAATCTATACTTCATTATACAGGATAATATAACAAATAAACAAACTATCATACATTTCCTAATTTGAAAAAGTCTATAGTCAAAAAGACTGTCATAAAATATTACCAAAAGATCAAAGCAATTTCGAAAAGGTATAGGAAGTGTAAAATGGAGGTTAATAGAGGTTAACATTCCCCAATTTGGACCATTATCTCAATTGCTGAGTTTGAATCATTTATTCCTAGTTAATGAATAAACAACACCTTCTAATCCCAAGGGCTCAGGAAGCAAATCATCCATGCATGCTAGGTTTATCAAAGTGGACAAAAGTACACAGATAGATGGCATGTAAGAATTAATCCAATAGTATATACTATGCCATTTCTCTCTTGCAGATGCAAAAGAAGAATAACTTTTTTTTTTTCTATAGCTAAGGATTCTTACCTTCTTCTGTGAAGGCAATGCCATTTTAACACATATGCTTGATCCATGACTGAAAATTATTTCCTAATCCTTATAATTTCTAAATAAATCTGCTTCCCAGATGAACTGGGAAAAGAGGGAAACAAGGTATGCTTTTGAATAGCCAAAATAGGAAAACATTGAGTATGGCAGACAGGTAAGACAGGAAAATTGTAGTTGTTTCATCTTTCAGTACTCTCAACTGATAAATGATTTTATCTGACCATTATTCACTCTTAAAATGAAAAAAAAAATGTTAACTTTTCAGTTAATTTTATTGTTTTTTTCATTCCATTGGGATATTATAAATTTTCTGATAGGCTTTACAGAAATGTATGCAGAAGATGTTCACAAAAATACTTCTGGAAAAAATCCTATGCAATTTTCTTTTAAAAATCCATTTCCCTGTCATGAAGGATTTATAACTCAGCTGCTATAAACCTTATAATGATTCTGATTTTAAATAGCTTCAATTTTTTTTCCTGGTTCATCAGGACAGTATTTTTCATCATATTTCAGCTTAAATATATGATTGTTTACATTTATAATTTAAATGAATTTATATACATAAATGAATGTAAATGAACTTTATACATTTATAATGTAAATGAATACAAATTCTGTGGTCTTTATAGAAATACATCTGTTGAAACTGTTAATTCTCAGCTCATTCAGAAGTGAAGGAGAAAATAGCTGCTGACCCTACAAGTTCCCATGCACTACATTTGCCAATAGAATCATAGAACAGCCTGATCTGTGAAGAGCCTTTGAGCTCAGTTTGTTCCAACCTCTATGCCATGAGCAGGGATACTTTCCACTAGACCAGGTTGCTCAAAGTCACATCCAACCTGCCTCTGAACACTTCCAGGGATGGAGCATTCACAGCTTCTCTGGGCAACACGTTCCAGGTCCTCACCCCCCTCAAGGTAAATTTCTTCCTTATATCTAATTTAAATCTACTCTCTTTCCATTAAAAGCCATTCCTCCTTGTCCCATCACTATACACCCATACAAAAAGCTTCTCTCCCTCTTTCTTGTGGGCTCCCTTCCACTGTAGGCTACAGTCAGGTCACCCCAGAGCCTTCTCCAAGATGAACGATCCAAATTTTCTCATTCTTTTCCTATAGACGAGCTGTTCCATCTTTCTAATCACCTGCATGGCCCTTCTCTGGACTTGCTCCAACAGATGAATGTCCTTCCTGAGGACACCAGACCTGGACACAGCTCCCCAGGTGTGGTCTCATCAGGGCAGGGTAGAGGGGCAGAATCCCCTCCCTCAACCTGACTGGCCACACTGCTTTTCATGCAGCCCAGGATACCATTTGCTTTGCAGTCTGCAAGCACACACTACTGTACTCGATGGTCTGCTTAGAGAGTCAGATTTACCCACTGCTGACCATGTTCCCTCTCTTAAATCTGGGGGCTTTTGTCTGTTTAATTAATGCTTCTTTTGTTTAATTAATGCTGTTTCTGTTTCACTGATGCTAGATGATACATGACACTATCACAAGGATGCACATATCCAGACCCAGTGAAGCTGACTCCTGGTGACCACTAGAGAAAATGACTTGTGTCCTGTCTTCTGAAATGGTTCTCTGAATTAAAGCAGACAATTATTTAGAGATTTACAGAAGCTAAATTTGTTAATAGTAATTAATGCTTTAAAACTCTTAAAACAGTCACGATAGTAAATAATCTGAAACATAATTTGAGCAATACAGGTTTTAAAAATACTTTTCTTTCTTGTGAATGGAACAATGGCAGCCCTATTTTATTACCTGTAATTATTAGATAAAGTTTATATCAGTTTTAAAGGCCTGTCATATTCAGAGAGCTTTGATGCCTTTAATTTGACTAATTCGACTAATCTCTTGATTTTGCATTTCTTATTTTATGTACACATATATCGGTATATATAGATAGATCACTTTTGAGACAACTCAGTGTTTAAAACTTATATGTGTACTATTTTTTTCAAGTGACACTGAAACTCTAATCTGCTCCAGAGTAAAATTCAAAGACTTCTCTTTCACCCTTAGTGTTCTGCTGCAATATCTATATTCTGTGATGCCTTTCAGAAATCAAATTACTGCTTTGAGCAGCAGTCAGAAAATCCTGATACACATGCCATTTTCATTTTTATAAATTTACTTCATATTTTAAATCTACTTTCTCTTCCCTGCATTCCTAAAAGTGAGTTGGCTTTTATTATCACCACGTTATACTTCAGAATTCTTGCCTTGACAGAAATAATCCCTTCACATTCTCCTATGAGTCAGTAACCAAGCTCAAATTAGAATTCACCATTCTGATCTCCACACTCTAAACAATGCCGTCTTGTTATTTCTTTGAAGAGTATTATGAAAAGATGAAATGAGGCATAATATTTGAGATTTTCCATCATTTTCAGTCTGTTGTTGATCTGATCCACTGCCTGAATCTTATTCTGTCAAGTTCAGAACACTGTTTTCATGTAGGTATTTTTATATCATTCCTTCCAATTCTTCCTGTAACAGTCTGCTATATTTTCATTTGAAGCGCTGACAGCATCAGATATGTCTTCACATTATCAGATCACCTTTCCTTTATATCTTAACCAAGCTAGACATATTTAAAGGTTTTTTGTTTTTTTTCTGCAAGTGAGTGTTGGGAAACCTTTAATCAACTTTGTTGTCCTCTTTGCATCCCAATCAATTTCCTGATCATTAAGTGAAAATGAGTATGCACCACCACACACAGTAGTCTGTTGGCAGGAAGGAATGAAAGTTAGAGGACAGATCTTAAATAATGATGTGGTTTTGTAATATATAGTTGGAATGGCTAATGTTATGCATCTCAGAGAAGACAGGAGACCAATGAAATGCTGAATTCATTGACTTCCATGTCAAAATATTCACTTAGTTCTGGGGGGCCAAAATTTATCTGACATATCACCTCTTAAGGATATCCAGAATGCATGGTTCTGTTCTATCAGGTTACTATGTGTCATGGTTTAGGAATGTTATTCCCCAGTTCAGTGTTCCCAATTAACATTCCAAATTAGAAGCTGCTGTCTCACTCCTCCCTCCCCTTCCCAGTCCTACTGCAGTGGAATGGAGAGGAAAATTGGAGGCTCAATAAGTAAAGATCATGGATTGAAATAAGAACAATTTACTGGAAACAGCAAATAAATAATAATATTGTGAGGGCCCTACCTCCTCTTCATCCCTCACTAAGTAAATTGATTTGGTCTTGAATTCTTTTGTCTAAGGGAAATTGCTAATAAAATGGATTGTTCTCCTGGTTCAGCTGCAGTTTTAGTAGTCAAAGTCACTATAGGTCTGCTTTCCTCCCACTCCTCCTGAACCTGCTGTCTAGTGATGAGCAGTGTCTGGTAAATAGTAGCTGAGGGTCAGCTCATTGCATAGCTTCATACCTCTCTGGAATTGCAAGAGCATTTTTCTTTCAAAAATTTTGCCATGTTATCAGGGTCCTGAGTTGTTCAGGGGTGAATTTTCAAACCACTGTAGCAGAATCATCCTTCAAGAGCTGTACCATTTTCTCCCACCTTCCACGTCACTTCTGACTATCCAACTTCGGGGCATATGTCTGAAAGACCGTCCTGAAATATCTCTTTTGTAACTCCAAGTGTGGTGTGGACTGCACTGAGGAGACCTGGCAGACCTAGCAGCAAGCACATGCATTCCTCAACATCCAAGGGATATTCAAAATCCTCAAAAGCTGTTTTAACAGGTCTAAAGGAGGAAAAGGGGGTGAAAAGCTGAGGAGAATCATCCTTCCCAGTTCTCCCCACAGACAGGGGATTGCTGATGGGCTTTTAGAGACAGAACCTGCGGTAAGGATAGGAGACCAACACTGAATACACATCCCAAATGACCCTCATTGCCCTGGATGTTATAATGTCATAAGGTGGAATCACACAATACAAAGCAACTTTGATCCCTCTCCCTGCTCTGAAAAATATCATCTCATTATGAGTAGCACGGGTTGTATATGAAGGAATACATGCAGAGTTGGGTACCACACACACACAAAACAGACCGAGTAACATTGTGACCCATGGTTCAATACCTAAACCAGCAAATGGTTAAATGTCCTGGGAAGAGTTGTTGTCACCCCAACAATTTGTGCCTGATGTTGGGTGCCAAAGATGTTGTTTAGGAACAGTAGTTTCTAATTTAATGTTCCCACTAAACTGCTCTGAACCACATGCTACTTCCTCACTTCTCCTTCCCTCTCCATGTGAGATGGAACAGAGAGAAGAACTGGAAGCACAAAAGGTAAAGATCATGGGTTGAAACAAGAACAGTTTATTGAAAACAGCTAATAAGTAAAACAGCAAACAATAACAGCAAAGCCCTAATAACAGAGCACATAAAAAAAAGCTGGACTAATCACACGTTTACTCACCTCTCCTGGACAAGCCCTGAAAATCCATGGCTGCTTCCTCCCCACACTAGCCAGACCTAGAGCCCCTCCTCTATCCTCAGCAAATGAAGGGAGGTGATGTAGAAATAATGTCTGGGTCCTAGCCTTGTCCACTCCTGGCTACTGCAGAAATTAACACTGTCCTGTCCAAAACCAGGACATTATGTAAATGCTATTCAGCACAACAGACAAATACAAGAGATGTGAACAGTAATAAATTAGGCACACACACAGATAAAGAGATTAATGCTATTTGCATCCCTCCCAAGGGGAATTTATGTGTGCTCCTAATTCTTCATATCTCATTTTTGGTTTTTCAATCTCTGTTCTTGCGCATTTGGGAAAATGAACTTCCAATCTGTAGCTCTGTCTCTCCTTTTAATATTTGATTGTCTCCTACCTGCACTATGGTCACAAATTGAGTCCAACCTCAATTGAGTCTGGCACTGCTAAGTCCACCGCTAAATTATATCCCCAAGTGTCACATCCATGTGTTTTTTGTACACTTCCAGTGATGGTGATTCCACCACTTCTCTGGGGAGCCTATTCCTATGCTTGATCACCCTTGCAGTGATGAAATTTTTCCTAATATCCAATCTAAACCTTGCCTGGCAGAATTTGAGGGTATTTTGTCAGGTCCTGTCATTTGTTGTCTGGGAGAAGAGACTGACTTCCTACTCACTACAATCTCCTTTCAGGGAGGGGTAGGGAGGGATAAGGCATCTCCTGGGACTCCTTTCCTCCAGGCTAAACTTACAAGCAATTCCCTTTCCATGCCATTTTTATGTACCTATTTATCAGAAAGAGTAAGCATATTTTAATACAAATTGTTGAGGACTGTTCATGATTAGGGTATGGATAGTTTTATTAAATATTTTTTCTATTCAAAATTAAGCAAAATTAATATAATATTTCATGCAAGTACTAGATTAAAACTGCTCTTGAGGAGATGTATGCTTCATGGCCTTAGAGAAAAATTAAGCCTATGCCACCATTTTAAATCACACAACACTGCTGCTACAGCACATGAGAACAGGATGTGCCACAGTTGCATCTGTTGCATCCCTCTTTTTCCATCTGATAAATAATTCATTTATCTGTGCAATGTGAAACAGTTCTAACAGCATAGACCAACAGATCTCTTTCCTCAAATTTATGGTAGCCTAAAGGTTATGGCTCCCATTAGAGTTTCTCAGCCACTGTCAGAAGAAGACCTTTGCAGAGTGTTTGCATCCTTTCTACATCACTTATTTGTGAAGATTCTTAGTAATATAGCAATGTTAGTGTCATTCTCTGAAAATTCTTAAGGATAATCCTCATACAATAGTGCTTTGCTAAGCCCTTGTAATTGCCCTGGGAAAGATAAATACACAAACAAAAGGGGTATTATAGAGGTGTCATTATGCAATTTAAAAAGGAGGAAACTTTTTTCAGAATATACAAAATTTTGTAGTCAGGCTTTTTGTGTGTATGTGTGTATATGTACCATATATGCAATATTTTTAATTTGGGAACTCTTAGGAGTTTATCAAATTAAGGATACCATTGTGAGAAAAACAAACACCTTAACATGCATCACACCTCAGTAGATAATGAATAACAGCATTGCTCACGTGCTGTTTCAAAGCGCAGTGCTGTCCTAGTAAATCCATCTGCACACAGGTTTTTCATCAGTATGTTTTTACTAAGGAATGTAGTCTGAATATTTCCAGGATCTTCATACCAGTCTGTTAGCCAAATAAGATCCTATCTTTCTTGGTTATGTTTATGAGAATGCATTTTCACATTAAATTGGAAACAAATGAGTCTATTGCCATTCCTCCCTGGAGTACACACACTCCTGATGCACGGATTTAACACAGGCTTAAGGGGAGAATGATTTGTGAGACTCTCTTGTTAAAATATTGGCAACACATCACCGAGGATTTCCTCCAGCAAAGGGAACAGATTATACCTCTGTGAGCTGAATGCAAAACTGCATGTGGTTTCTTTGTGTTTGTTTGCAAAAAGATACACACAAACAGCAAGGAAACCATAATTAGAAATAGTCAAACTGGTTAATGACAAAAATATGGAAAAATCCCACATTCAGAGTATTTGCTTTGCAGCAAGAAAACGTCACTCAAACACAAAAAAAGTTATTCAATTAAACAAGAAACAGGGTTCAATTTCTGAATATTTGTATTAGTTTTAAAAGAAAGATTAGACCATCACATGCAGAAAATTCCTAATGTTTATTTGTGGTCTATTAAGTAGCTTAAATGTAGGAGATGACCTAGGATTTCACAGATGACCTAGGATTGTCACCTGTCCTCTGGCAGTCTCTCTATGAGCAAAAAGGCAAGCATGAATTTCTATAGATATTTTGTCATGCCTGTTTACCCCAGGTAAATATGTCAAACATCCTATCAAATAGCACCAAAATTATATTTAGGCAATTGCATCTTTAATTTCTGTATTCTGATTTTTACCTAAAATGTTAAATTGCTCATTTCAATATCTTATACTATTAATAGAAATACCCTAGACTAATAGAAAGTGCAGGAGAGCTTAGAGTACAAATTCCTACTTATAATTGCCCATGAAATTTGTGTAATGTGAATGAAAACATCTAGATACCAATTTAAAATTGCTGTTAACTTCCTTTAATGATTACCTTTAAGATAGCTGAAATATTTGGACTTTTTGTCTCCAGTATTAAAAAAATTAGGGTTTATATAGTTTATTTTAAAGGATTATACCCTCAGGATACTTATTTAGTCAGACATACGTAGTGAAAAACACCACAAACCCCACACAAATGCTAATATTATTTATTAAAACATTTTCTGTAGGTGTTATAATAAATTTCCACCAGGATATTTAAAGAACTACAGGAAAGAAAGAGACAAAATAAAATTAATATTAAAATTCATAGTATATTTGCTATAAAAGTATTAAAACTAGAAAAAGAACCAGACCTAGTGTAAAATGCTGCATGTTGCTCAGCATAGGAAAATCTACGTTCTCAGGGCCCCTGTGTATGCAATACCTCTGAGTTAGTTTACACTTGCATTCTGTCACACAGCAACCTAGTCCTTTTTTGAAGAACTTCTGCTTCACATGGAGTTTGAATTAATTCTTCATTAATAAACTTGTATGGAGTTTGAATTACCATTTAAGGCCGTGGCATCTGTCCATAGTGTGGGTGGCCCTATCTGGTGTTGAGAAATATTCTGTCAATTATTCTACATGATAAGCTTTTATGGTATACAAAGTATTAATGTATGTGTAGGCTCCATAGTCACACGGTTGGAATTGTGCCAAAATTCAAGCAGGTCAGGCTATATGGATGTCAGTCTTTGTTTCTCCTAATATTATTCATCTATATGTAGTCTAAATGAATGTTCTCACAGCAGGCAACAAGGGTACCCTTTACATCATCTCTTCATACAGCAAAATCCATTCATAAATCACATAGTTTGAATTACAAGGTAACCATCTGATCACAGAGTTGGCTTTCCGCTGTTTACAGCTGCTTTGCCACTTTTAGAGTTCAAAAAATATGTTAATGGTATAGAAGAATGACCTCTAGAGTAAATTTTTATGGAAGGGAAACATTTGAGATTTGCCTTATATAAGTCTCAAGCCTTGCAGCATTACAAATGTTAGCATATGACTTTGTTTCCAATTACTTCATAATTGTGAGCATAAAGAATTTCTAGCTTTGGTGTTATGCCTTAAAATCTTATTATTGTCACCAAAAGTTCCTTAATATGAAGTTAAAAAATAATCCCCAGAAACTTGTCATTTTTTCTGTATACAATTTGCTGATCTGAGCCCTATAACCCAAAAGCCTGTAAGAAGTGAATATGAAAGCTGGTGGCAACAAATCTACCTAAGAGAAGCAAAAAAAAACCCCAAAACAACCCCAAAAAAGCAGAGAAAAACACCCCAAACAAAACTATAGTTTTTCTGCTCAGTATAACTGTTGTTATTATGAACCCTGCATGAGCTGTTTCATTGAGGGAACTGGAAATATGATATGGACACTTTTTAGCTCTAGGTCACTGTTTCAAGTATAGCTCAGACTAATAATGACAAAACTCTACCATATCATCTGCTGGCTCTGGAATGATCTGCACCAAATGATTTGGTAATTCAAAAGAAATCCTAATGAAACTTAAACTCATCAAATTTGTATCAAATAAAATCATAATTGCAAAGCATAACAGAGCAGCGGTATTTTCCTTGGCTTAGAAAAATTTGTCTTGTTACTTCACTAGCTATGTAATTTCAATGGATGAAAAAGAGCTAAAACTTTGCATTTGGCCAACTATGTATTTTCCAGAGAATACACCTATAATTATTCCCAATATTTGGTAAAGTTAAAAACTACTATATTGGTTTAAATGAAGATATTAAACTTCCATTTCCACCCCCATTTTTAAGAGTTAAACAGTTATGAAATTTTTGAGTATATCTCAAAATGCACTAGAGGCTTGGTTCTTATTTCTTCCTCATAAGAACTGGGTCTATAAGGCATTTTCTTAAAAGAAAATCACCCAAAACAAATTCCGTCAAAGCCTTTTCAGTTTAACTTTTTCTGTAATACATATTCTCTCTGGTATTTAGCAAACACTACATTTAAGTCTTTGAACTAGATATTTCACTACTCAGGTGCATTTCTGAACCCCCAAGCCCATCAGCCCTGCTAGAAAATTGTCTTTACTTCTCTTGGTCTGAAATAGCCTTCTACAGTTTCATGAATAGTGAAAAATTTGTGAGAAATGGGCTTGAAAGAGTATCATATTAGGACACCTTATAAATGGGTGGTTGGCATCTGTCTCCTGAGTAATAAAAGTCCATTTCAAAATCCTTAACAGCCTGAATAAAAGAGATAGTTTAAACCAATTTTGCCTCAGGACAAGATTCACAAAGGCATTCAGGATTTTGGATGATTTTTTTTTTTTTTCACTGTTGAATAAGACTTAGTTTCCTCAATGACTTTGGGAAACTGTAGTCTACTTTTCAGAACTTTTAGCTAATGACCAGCTCTGAGATTAGTTTCCCTCAGTGTTCATTTAATGACTGTGATACACCCCACTGGAAGTCTTGGAATTTAAGCATTTACTCCAAACTATTATTGTATGACTGACATCCTTGCTTTTTGGTGTTTGCTTGTCTTTATCAGAGAATTACCTGTTAGAAATTCCATCTGGAACATAATTCCTAGGGATATCTCAGCTAATTTTCACATTCTAATAGCACTCTAGAATTCTCTGATAGTGGAGGATATTATTTCATCCAGACATCCCTCATCCCACACCAAATTCACTACAGGATCCAGAAAAACTTTAATCTCTGACCCCAAACCCATTCTAGCTAACTTTTGCAACAGACACAATGACATCATTTGGTCATTCTTCTTATCTAAAATAATGTCCCATGCTTTTTTCC
The DNA here is from genome assembly GCA_025504685.1 of Leucosticte australis. Classification (NCBI taxonomy): domain Eukaryota; kingdom Metazoa; phylum Chordata; class Aves; order Passeriformes; family Fringillidae; genus Leucosticte; species Leucosticte australis. The sequence continues at coordinate 61,311,278 of JANIJU010000001.1, forward strand.
CTGAAAATTCTTTAATAGACTAGAATTTGTCTTTTGTATTTCACCAGCTAACACAGGTGAAATTTTAGAAAGCATGTTAGAAAGCTGCATCTCTTTGGCGATTGTCTCCCTATTTTTATGTGTCACGGCATGTTATTTTTTGGCTGAAAAAAACCCTGAGGTTTCTATTCCTTCTCAATGTGTTTACACAAACAAAGAGGGGACACAAACACAAGGATAACTACTGTTGAAGGAAAGAGATCTGGTTCACAAGACAAGGAAAATGCAGAAGTGCTGAATGTCTTCTTTGCCTAAAAAGTGCAGTATCTACTATAAAACCCAGCCCTCGGGAATCCCAGGTATCAGAAACAAGGGGAACAATTTGGAGAAAAGAAGATGAAAAGCTGCTGGAAAAGAATCATATAGGGAATACTTGAGCAAACCAGACATACATAAATTCATCATCCATGAGGGGATAAACCCACAATTTCTGAGAGAGCTTGCTATTGTCATTGAAAGGAAAGTAAATGCTATTCCTGTTTTCACACAGGGCAAGGAGGAGGATCCAGGAGCTATAGATTGGTCAGCCTCAGTCCCTCTGAAGGTCTTTAAGGAGATAAACTAAATCTAAACTCTATTCTCAGTCACATAAAGAAGACAATCATCAGGAATAGACAGTAAGGTTTCACTAAGGAGAACAAATACTCTTGACAAACTTCTATAGTGAAATGACTGTCCTGGTGGATGAGGGTATAGCAGCAGATATTATCTACTCCAATTTCAGCAATATCTTTCACATTGTCTCCTTTAAGATACTGATAGACAAGCTGATGAAGTACAGGCTCTATAAGTAGACAGTAAGGTGCATTGAAAACTGGACAGAATGGACAGACCCAGAGGGTCATGATCAGTGGCACAGAGGAAAGTTGGAGACCAATGACTAATGGTGTATTCCAGCAGTCAGTACTTGGTCCAGTCCTGCTTAACATCCTCAATGATCTGGATGATCGGGCAGAGTTCACCCTCAGCAAGTTTGCTAATGACACCAAACTGGGATGAGTCACTAATGGTCATCCAGAGGGATCTCAACAGGCTAGAGAAATGGGCTGATAGGAAGTTCATGAAGTTCAGCAAGGAGCACTGCAACACTTAAAAATAGCCAGTAGTCTTCAGTTTAGATTAATGAGTTCCAGGATTTGAGGAAAAAAAAAAAAAGAAGTATTGATAAATGTCAAAGTTACTTGTCCCTCTCATTTTTTCATGATCTCATTGGAGTACCTACAGTTGGTCATGATTTGGTCATGATTTTTCTTGATGGAATGAGTGCTTTTCAGCTAGACAAAACTTTAGCACTTACAGCTAAACTTCTCACTTCTATTGCATACTATTTGTTATAAGACACAGATATTGTCTGCTTCTCAGAGTTAATCAGTGACAAAACAACTTCCCAAATAACATAGACATTGTTTGGGGCAAACCAAAAGCAAAAAGAAGTATACACTAAAGCCTTACATTAAATAGGTTTTGCATATATCTAAGAATATGATTTAGCACGCAGAATACTGACAGATTAATTTCATAATTCAGTTAATATGTTCTTGAAAGTGCTTGGCTGTCTATTTTGATTGTTTCCTTTCTGTCTTTCTCTGCTTTTGAATGAGATGGAAAGTAGTACTATTTTCCAGTCATCAGTGAAAAGATTAATGCTATTTAACCAGTAGTAGAATATGCACCAACACCCCTTTTCCACATGACTGAAATTCCAATTTTCTTTCCAGTGCTTAGTCAGGAATGCAGTAACTACCATCCCCTAGAAAACATCTGTATCATACTGTATTATTCAGTATATTCCAATGTTGTATTTCTCAAATGCTCCATGTGTCCAGAGCATCCACCATCTGACTGGAGCAGTCCATAAATATTCTAAGCATTCAGAGTATAACATCTGGCACACTCATTATTAGCCTTTCATTCCACATTTTATTTATATTATAATTTCGGTAATGGCTTTTTAGTTCAGACATGATGCCTGTGTCAAAAGTACATCTTATTAGTATTCACAAACTATAGACTGATGAAATAATCTTGTCAAAGATTTGCTGATCATAATTTCTATGATACTGAGGATTTCAACAGATATTACAATTGTCTCCATGTTCTGTATTATTAATGATAACAGCTGCAAGTCTTGCATGTTGCAGTAGTCTGAGCTGAGACTTACCATATTTTGACATATGACTACTTAACCTAAGTTCAGAATTGGTACATCTCTTCAGAAAAGTGTTAAACAACTGTTAGCAGTTAGAAGAGGGGAAAATAGCTTCCTTTTAACTCTATCTGGTACATACTGGAAATCCAAACTGTTACTAATAAAACATTGACTCTCAGACAGAGTACATGGTGAAAAAAAATCTGAGGGAAAAAATGAGTGAATAACAAACTACATACTTTGATAATTGCAAAAACAGAACAGAGAAGATAACAGGAAGACACAAAAAGAGTATTAAATGATGTTATCACAATAACATAATGTGCTTCATTGAAAGTGTGCCTATGAAAGATGATTCTTGCAACTAGAATTCCAATATATAGAGACAATTGGGTACATAAATGAAAAGTTAGTTAGAATCAGAATTCTTATTAGGATTTTAAATAGCACCGCATCATTGGGTAAATCTAATTTACTCCATACTAAAAGAAAAAGAAACTAAAAACCAACTCAAAACAAACCCAAGCAAAGATAAGTGCATAATTCCTTTGAGCCGTTTGAAAACTGCAGCCCTACATGTGAGGGAACTCCACAAACCTTTGTTAATGATTCAGTTTTTAGGTAAAGTTGCAAGAAATTAAAAACAAAGAAGAAATGACAGATGGTAAATGACTAGAGACTTGCAGGCACTCAGAATCACAAAACACCATTTAGAGAGGAATTATCTCCTAGTAACTGAAGACAGCCAACCATGGACCAACCAGAGGAGAAGCCATCCTTGACCTGCTTGCAAATAGAGAGGAATTCATTGAGAAATTGAGAAAAATATTGAAATGTGGAACAGCCACAATAAACTAGTAGAATCTAGAGAAATAATTAATGAGTTTACTTAGCTTAATGGTACATGAACACTGAATTTTAAGAAAGAAAATTAGGCTCAAATCCACAACAACTGAGGAGCCAGGCAAATTTCTGAGCAGGTCCCCAGGACAGTGAGTGTGAGAGAAGCTTCCCAGGACTTTTCACATGAAGTCACTGGAACCAATAAATTAGAAACTTCTGTAGCTGATCTGCGTTGAAGTTTCCAGTTTCCCACTGCTCTTTTTCCTGCTTAGCTCCTCTTCGTATTCTGTATTCCTCTTTGTATTCCTTTCCATATATCTGTGTACTTCCTATAGCTGAACCCATAGGTACTAACGCCAAACATTTCATTAGAATATTCAAAGTTCATCCATACAAATGCTTCTAACAATTTGGGTCTAACTGTCCAGAGGGCAGAAAAGAGAAACAGCAAACCTAGAACAACGGTATTTAAACTCATTTAAATAACTGAGTTTTCCAGGCCAAAGTGATATTGATATTGATATTGATATTATTAATATTATTCATATCAATATGAATAATGGCAAAACAACAATTCTAACATACAATGCATTGCAAGGATTAGGGACCCTACAGAAGTGGGCAATACTTCTACTTAGGACCATATGTTTTGAAATAATTTTTGATATTAGACTAACACCATAGCATGCATGAAGACTTCCTAACATGCTCTGCTTTTCAAATGCTTTTGTTAATGGGGTGATTATGTCCAAAGACAAAACTATAGGAGGTGAGTGGAGGGGGAAATTGAATGTGCCTGACTGTCTTTATTTTAGTTCTGATCCAAAGACCTTTTTCTACTCAGTTAAGCTGAAAGGTTGACTAGATAGAGTGCGTCTTATTTTGGGATTGCTCTTTCATCTGGGATTCAGTCCCAAAAAAATGACTGTCCTCAGGCTTGTCCTTCTGTGAAGTAGATGCTGGTCAGAGGAGAGGTTTATTCTTATGCCCTTCCTTTCTCCTGAGGCTACAGTCATGCACACAACTTCCTCCAAGGGATTTTCTGTAATCCATGAACTTGCCAGATAATCACAGTACTAGCTTCTCTCAGAGAATAGGCACCTGATAAGGCATATCAGAAACACTGCTGTCTTTTGGGTGTTAGTAAATCCTTTTCTCCCCTGGAAAGTAGTAAACATAGCATTTATGAAGGGTGAAACTAATGGTCGGGCAAATTGTTGAGCAATAATCCTGACTAAAAATAGTTTTCCCAGCAAATTAAATCCTTCAGTTTTGTAGAGGTTTATGCATAAATCTCTGTAACACATAAATTGAAAACCACATCTCAAAGAATTAAAGGAATATATTAAAAGCACTAGGGCCCTTTCTCTGAGTCACATCAGCTAATTCAAAACAGCTAGTATCCATACTATTAAATTCTTATACACTCCAAAGAAAGTATAGACTCTCCTAATTTGTGTATTGGGAGTGGTCTGTGACCCACCCTAACTCTCAAGAACTTAATATAAATTATTTGGGAAATGGTTGGAAAACCGTGCTAATAAATAATTAAAGCAATTTAAGACATTTAGTAACGTGTACATAAGCAATAGAGTTAAAGAGCTCAGGAATGCTTTTTATACTCTTTAGTGGAGACCATACAATATTCCACCAAACTATTGTTTTTATAGAAAAAAGAATGCTACTTTTTATTATTCTTGATCCATTAGATACCACATCAGGCAAATAAATTTTTTGGATACAGGATGTTTGGAAGGAGCCAAATTTTCTAAATTTGACATGCTGGAACTAAGAGTCATAATAATCATGGTACAACAGAATAGTACATCTGCTGCTGTAGAGGGATGTTTTTTTCACTGAAGACCACACAGACTACAGTTTTACAGTTGCCTGATGAAGATGTCCCACCAAGTCAAGCAGATTGCAGGGAGACAAAGAGCCAGGTAGACTGGCTAAGATAGAACTTTAGCCCAGGAGCCTGGAGTAATTTTAATCTCATATTAAATAACCAAACTGAAAACTAGGATTGTGACTGTCCTCATACCATTTTACAGAAGGCAAGTAGTAGAGCAGATATTGCACTAGAAATTTAAATCACAGCATAAAGGACAGAAAAGCAGATTTTTCAAATTTTAATAAATTTAAAACATTTGTTATTAAAAATAAAAAGCATTATAACGGAAAAAATTAGCATTGCAAGAACAAAATACCTCATGAGCAAAAAGGCAATGCAAATAAAGGAAAATCAAAACACAGATTGCGTAGCTAATAGTTTGTACAAGAAAATCTATAAGGAAAAACTTGAAATCTTATCATAGTCTGTGCAGGAGAACTTTATCTCTTAAAGAATCTGCTTTCACTTTACTACATTTTAAGTTTTACAGTATTACTGGAAATTCAGGAGAAAAAAGAACAAATTTATCAGCAAAGATGAATTAAAGCATATAAAGAATTTAAAATGTGTAGATGAGTAGCACTCTAACAACACACAAGCATTTTTACAGTGTGTAGTACAAGATTTTATAGGTGCCATACCTACCACCCTGAGTTTATTGATTGGAATTTTTGGTTACTTCAATGAACCTTGATTGCATTTGCCATTATGCTTGATTGAATAATGGATAATTAGACCTAAGGAAGAACAATTTACACAGCAATACAAAGTTGTATAACAAAAATGTCTTAGAAATATTTAGCTATTATTTACTTTCCTTACTGTAGTGAAATTTTTTAGAGTTTGGGGTTTTTTTAAGTAAAAAAAAAAAAATCAGATAAAAATGGGTGCTGATTTCCACTCTTGTGCAAAATCAAGAAAATACATCTCTATATTTCTTATTTGGCCTTTTTTTCTGTTATTGTTTTTCCCCCTAAAAAATCCCCAGATTCTTCTGAAGTATTCATTTAATTTAAATTTGAGAACCAATCAATCACCAAACAATTCATCTACTAGATAATATTATGAGAAAAATCTGTTGGCTGGAAGTTTTATAAACTGAATTCATTTGTTGATTACAATTTCTGTTTAGTCAAAAGTGAAATTTCTCGTCACAATGCAATCAGAGATTTCCAAAAACAAACAACAGCAACAACAACAAAAAAGCTACAGGTGCAAATAAAACAGTAACTATGATTATGAATAGAAATCAAGGAAAAAAAAAAAGAATTTGGAAATTTGACTTTAAAATATATTAGAAATAAAGCAATTCTTCAAACAAAATGGACAATATTTATTATTAAATGTAGTAATTAGGAATCCCATGCATATACAAACACTTTTTTTTTACATATATATATAGGTAATATGCACAATTTTATCAATTCCTAGCACAGCTATGATGGTTGAAAACTTTTTCTTCTGGTTTACATGAATAAGCCAAAGTTGGAAAATGTAAAAAGTTTCTATTAGTAGAAAAAACTTTACATCAAAGGGCACCCTTTGGCAATAGCATTGATGGGGCGATGGAACAAGGTTTTTCTCTTATCTCATATTCCTCATTTCCGTTGTGTGAACAGGAAACATGCCTGGGAACACAGACTTGGTTTGTGGTTTTTATTTCTTTGTTGGATTTGATTTCAGCTTATTATGACTTCAGTGATAACTTTATAATCTTGAAAATATCTTTATTCCATCTCTAAGGTGAAAATGTAGCATAAACTTCATCTGGTTTTGTGAGCATGAGTATATTATAACAATGTTTTTTGGCAACTTCTGTCTCATATTTTCTGCATTTTATTTTAAACTTCCCTTTTTAAACTTTTGTCCTTTCTTCCATTGTGATACAAGAAGAATGGTAGGCCTTCCCCACAGATATATTTTTGATCCTAAAATACACCCTTTAGTTCATTATGGCCACAGATATCCCACTCAGGATATTCTATTATTTTGTAGCTCTATAACATTATTAATGATCCATCAGACCTAGACAGTGCAGGAACCCTGAGACAAGGATTTTTCTGTATTCTACAGACTTGTTGGGATGATTTGTTATTTAGTTAGAATTTTTGTTGCATATTTCGCACAACAATTAGAACTGAACAATTATTGCAGCTTGTCATCTTGTCTTCATTTAACCAAAAATTTGATTTAAGCAAAAATGACTTAATGAAGATTCTTATACATATTCACCATGGTAAAAACTGGCAATACTAGAAAAAACTAAAATTAAGGCAGCTGAGAATATGGACTTGATTCTGTGGTTGACATTTAATAGCATTCTCCAGATGGTTTATACTACTCTAAGAACAGAACACAGCTGTAGACTCAGTTTAGTGTTTTGCCATTAAACCAAATTCATGACTTCTTTGTACAGAAAAGCAACTGAAGTACTTACAGTAAATCAGTGAATCTGGTCCTCAAGCTTGCAAAAATGAGAGCCAATCACACTCCTTCATAAGTTAATATACTTTGTTTCTTTCTTTTCCCATTTGTATCATTAATGGAGAGGGATTGGGATTCAAATGCCTGTCAGTAATTAACTATTTCCACTCTACATGGTCAACAGCTTTTTTAGTGTAGGTATTTTCTGTGTGTCCTACATGCATTTGAGCCAGCTGGGTGCTAAATGGGCTTTACCAGGGATTGTACAGTAAGATTCTATCCAAACAGAAGGCCACTGCTCTTCTATTAAAGGGACAGAGTTGGCTTTATCAATTATTTCACCTCAAAAGAATCATCTTAGATCTTCCGGTCCTTTATGTGACTCAAATAATATATCTTTAAGGCTCTTTCTGGTTAAGGGTGGTGTAAATTATGTGATTGTTCACTACTGGGCTGGATCTGACCCATGAAACTGGGAGATCAAAGATGGCATTTTGCCACCGGCTTGATCTAGTTCAAGAGCTTCTAGTGCCTTGCTTTACTATCACAATTGACTACTCCCCGGCAGCTCTTGATGCATCTTGATTAACACATGCACAAAAGATTTCATGTAACTTTTGCTCAAACTGAATCTAAAAGCTCATTTCTACAAAATTAGTGATTCCAACACTTTTCAGTGTTAACTTTATGTGTTGATTTCAACACTATCTGAAATTTGAACCCGAGATAAACCACTTCTCTTTCTACTCTTCAATTTACTGAAAGAGCAAAGCTTTGGAATAAGATAAACATAATGACAGTAATATTAATAGCAAAGGCATACAAAAAGTGAGGGTTTTTTACCCACAAAATGGTGTTCACCACCAATGAGGAACAAAAGATGGTGGACACCCCGCATAGGTCATGCCCATGTGACTTCTCCATACAAAGGCAATATAGCAACCATTCCTATGCACCATACCAAATAGCCACTGGGAACAAAGTCAAGATGTCAGAGGAGCTCCTGCAGTTAATGTGTTTGTCCCCTCTGCTGCCCCAAGCTCAAAAAAATTGACAAACAGTGACAAAGAAACTCCCCAAACCTGGGTAGCTTGAGTCAGGTTGCATTGCTGCTCCACTGTGGCTCGGTTCTGCTCAGGTGCCTGTGCTTTTACTGCTTCACTGTTCTGGAGGTTGTTCTTACAGGTCACAGCCACTTTTCCACTGTTCCACTCCCTTATTTTGACTTGTTTAGGCTTGGCTTGATGGGCTTGACTTGGCTGGCATTGCCCTTGCCAGTCCTGTCTTCATGGAAGCCTCTGTGCCAGAACTGTTGGGTCAGCACTACTGTTGATTTACATTTTTGATGGTAGCATTTCAGCACCATATCCCATAGCCGCATCCCAGAGAGAAAGTATGGCAGAGGAACCAGGATCCACAGTGACACTGACTCTCTGCTGAAGAGAGAGAGAGAAGGAGAGAGAGAAGAGCACACTCTTTTTAAGCCTGAAATCACAACTTTCAGTGATGATTTGAGTGAAATAGAATAACAACTGAGACAACCACACCTCATCAAACTCGTCTCTCCTCTTTGCAACCAGGACACTCTACGATTGCTCTGTGCTTTTAGAAGTTTTCTAGTGCCATGAAAAATAAATAAGATTTCTTTGACTAAGCAATCTGAATTGCAACAAAAAATAACTGTCATAGTGATGGAAAAGACAAGATCAATTAGTTATGTTCACATGTTACATGGATGGAGACAATGTTACATGGATGGAGACATTACATTCTAAAATAACTGATGATGCTAACAGAATTCTTCCCCGGGCACACAACAATGGTCTTTGAAATTTTGCTTCAAAAGATCGTATGAATCAGACATCCATATGTTTTCAATGCCACGATATTTTGTTGATTGTAGGGCAAAGATGATTTTAGAAATCTAGCAGAAAGATGTCTTTTTGATTTTACGGGAAGTTAACATCTTTACATGAGACAAAAGTTTCACAAAATGCAATTAAATATATTTTGGTTCCTCTCCAGGTGAAACTAGGTCTTGAAAAGATTGAAAATGGAAGATAAATGTCTTTGATATTGTAAGATAATGAATAGACCTAATATCGATGGGCATAGGTGAGACTATAGAGTGTGTAACATCTTAGAGCAAATTTCAAAATGCACATTAATAAATGGTGTTCTTCACATTACCTCACAATGTATCTCAGCAGAAAAGTTCATTTTTATCCAAAATTTTCTAGAGGAAACAGACTTCCCTTTATCATCTTATTACACATTTTTTTCTTGCCATACATTGCAGATGAAAACAAATAATTTAAATTAACAAACTGAAAATAAAAAAGGCCTTTTCAGAATGCTGCCTACAGGTCTTTAAAGTGATGAAAGCACTTTACATTATAAGAGTGCTCTAGTCTCTGAACATGGATCCCAGTTTGAAAGATTGAAAATCTCCCTGAAGTCTGAAGCACTTAAATAATTTAGATTAAATTTGAATTGTCCTATGCTTTATAAGCCCAGAACCATAGTCACATCTTTACTGGAAAGCTTATAAAAATTTGAAATGCTCCAATAATTTTAAATCTTGTAGAAGCCTAGTACCTTCCAAATTAAAGTGCTAATAAAAAAATAGCACTGAAATTTAAATCTCTATATGCAGTGTAGAATGATTTAAAATTATTGAAGCCTTTCAATTTTTTATGAGGTCTCCATGTAAAAGTGAATCAAACAGCATTTTTAGTACAATGGAAATAAGTTACAAAATAAACACAGAAAAGCTGCCATCAACATAGCAGTGTAGTATGAGAACTTTTTCAGGGTGCCAAAGAAGCTTTGAAAGAACAACTGAATATTGAAAATTGAAGCAGATACAGCCTTCTGCTAAAAACCTTTTCATTGGACTCAGGAGATACTCTAGGTTCTGATTTTGTGCAAGCTATTTAATGTCTTTAAATTTCCATTTCCCCCTTTCTTATTTAGATAGCAAATTCATTGGGGCAAGAACTGATATTCAACTGATTAAATGTGGATATCTGCCATGTCAACATCCGTATTTAACCTAGATATCCCAGAACTGCTTCATAGTCAATGGAGAGAAATACATTATTTTCAAAGTCTGTTCATATAATTGTAAACCTTTAAATAAGAAATAGATCACATCCTGAAGAAGCCTATTAGTCTCCATCGACAGTAAGAGGAGCCTAAAGTCACTAATTTAGCTATGGATTTCAGGATAAAGTTGAGGGAAATGCAGCCATCTTGCTATTATCTTGTCTGGTTATTAAGACTTCCAGGTTTTCCTGCAACACCTATTGTTAATAGCTATAAAAATTTCAAATAGATAACCTTAAGTCTTCTGAATCTACAAGTGTTCAGCTGTGAAATCCTTAGAAACAGTGAATATGCAAAGACCTCTCAGTAATATATTAATAGATATGTTCCTGAAGTGAAAAGAAAAAAGAAAATACGGGGTCATCTGTATCTAATTAGACAGGGGTTTTTTACTTTCCATAATACTCATTGTAGAAAGAATTGAACAATGAAACATATCAGGTATTTCATGCACTTTACCTGTAAGGATGAATAATTTTCTTCCAGAACTAATTGTAGGAAAAACTGAAGAAAATCCAACCACTTCCACTGACCTGATTCAATCTGAGTTTCAGTAATAGACTGAGATTACTTTACTGGACAACAAAATCCTTCTGACAGCTGAAGAAGACTTCAAGATAGAGAACCAAAGGTTTTCACAAAGCCAGAGTTCATCACGCATGGCAGATATGAAACATGTCCTCCAATTAAACGTAAAAATCCTTGGCAGGAGGTGGCTGATAGTGAAGAATCCCAGAAAATTCATGTTTCATGCTGAGTGTAACCTACTACCTGCTGAAGAAATTCAGTAGGGTGGTAAACCTTTAAAACTTGGAGTAGCAAGTGGTTATGGTGAGGTGAGGTGCAGTGGACTGCGAGGCCATGGGTGCTGCTCTTCCAAGAGCCAGCCATTTCTCCTCAGCTTCCAGACCCTGGGCCAGGAGTCCCTTGCATGGAGGGGCTAAGACAACCACAGCCAGGCACAGGGGCCTCCCCAGAGAGATGGCCAGGCATGGCCATGGGGGAAACTCCATAACATTCCAAGGGTGTTAGGGTATGTGAGGGTGGCACAGAGCTGGAACAGGCTGCCCAGGGAACTTGTGGCATCTCCCTCTCCAGAGACATTTAAAATCCATCAAGACACATTCCTGTGTCCCCTGCTTTAGGTGACCCTGCCTTTACAAGGGGGTTGGACTGAGGGATCTGCAGCGGTCCCTTCCAACCCTAAACTCTTCTGTGTCTCTTTTAGAGTTACCTGTGCTCTCTGCTGCTCTACCCTGCTGGGAACAGTGCCAGAAAGTGTTTGAGTAAGCAGCTGATTTAATCTGAAATGCTTTAGTCAGGGCTTTACAGAAACATTTGGGTTAAGGGAAGCCTCTTTTACTCTACTGAGTGAAACAAAGCCAGAGACACACAACAGGAATATACAAAGCTTCTGGTGATGTGCGCCATGTTGACAACAGTGTGTCACAAAGGAGCGGTTTAGGTCACATAAGGAATTGCCAGAAAAAGGTACCAGCAAAAGCAGGGTTAATATAAAAGTCCACATGACAAAGTTCATTGGCAAGGTTCTCTCCTTGATGGTAAAAGCACACAGACAAAAAGGAAACAAAAATACAGCATCCATTGGTATAAAACCAAACTTAACTCAAAAATTATCTGTGCAGAGACTGAGGGAAAGGGGAAGGGCAAGAACAGGAAAATGTGAGTATTCAAAGGGTTAAGGGAGACCCTTTCACAAAGTGACAAGATTCAAAGTGGTTTCCCCTGCCAAACTCCACCTCAGACTCGACTGCTGAGGCTGCAAAATGTACCTACATGGGAATGGAATGGAATGGAATGGAATGGAATGGAATGGAATGGAATGGAATGGAATGGAATGGAATGGAATG
>JANIJU010000001.1:61323615-61380841 GCA_025504685.1 Leucosticte australis
TGGAATGGAATGGAATGGAATGGAATGGAATGGAATGGAATGGAATGTGATGCCAGGATCCAGCCCACTCCAGCTCTCCCAGAGACTGGGATGGGCTGGCCAAGATGCAGGGGTCTCTGGGATGGTCAGGGCCAGCACAGGTGTCCAGGCTGGAGGCCTCATTACTCATCTTGGCTACAAGCCATGGGGGTCTGTTTCTGCCCTGGCTCCTGGGCACTGCCTAACAATGCAAGGAAAACTGCACTTGGGAAACAGACCCGCTGAGGCCCTGCCTGGAAGGTGAGGATATTTCAAGGGGTGACAATGTACCCGGACCTTGGGGGAACTGTGGTTGGGCTCTGCAATGTGGAGGGCTCAGGTGAGGCCAACGAGGCTCCCATGGGAGAGGTGGGATGTGAGCCCAGTGAGCTGCAGGGAGAGCTGCTATATGGTACAGGTCACACAGTGGTCTCAGTTGGAAGGGACCTGGAAGGATCACCAAATCTGACACTTTCAGGGAGCAGTCTGTAGAGGGATTGAAGCTGCAAGGTGCCAAGGGCCCTGCCCTTCCAAGGGGGTGGGCATGGACAGGCTGGGAGGGCAGGTGTGGCCATGCAGGCACAGTCCCAGGGCCTGCTGGCAGTGGCTGGTGGAGACGAGAGCGGCCAATGTCACCCACAGCAGCTGCTGAACCTGCCAGTGTCTGGAAGGTTCTGGAAGGCTCTCCATGGTTTTGGCAGCTGCTGCTGGCCATCAAAGGCAGTGCTTGCAGCCCGGTACCTCTGCACTGGGCCTTAAGGTAATTAACCTCACCCTCTTGTTCTGTTCCACCAGCCCACACTGGCCATACCGGGAGGCTGAGGTCTGACCCTACACCTGAGGAGATGTTGTGGCTGTAGGTGGCCCAGTGAGTCCCCCTGTGCAGTAGAAGCTGTCAGGGAAGAGGGGGGTGTTACACAGAAGGGCCTGGTGCCAGCAGGAACCCACAGAGAAAACACAGCTGGCTCGGGAGCCCCGTGCCTCCCACTGCTGGGGCTTATCCAGGGAGATACCACTGTGTGGGATCTCACCCTGCTGATGTTTTTACGTCAGATGCTTTTACAGAAGGCTTTGGCCATAAACCGTGGCAGGCAGAGCACTGAGGGGACACTTGACCAGGCCACAGTGGGACCCATGGTGTCATGGGAGTTAGTAGTATGCTACAGGGCTATCCTATATTTGGTCAAGTTTCCAGTTCTTGTTTGCAGTTGGCTCCATGACTAGCTCATATAAGGTCATCTCCTGAGTTCACCTTTGTGACTGGACTTTGTGCCCCTATACCTAGCTGTGTTTGCCTCACCCAGGGGTCTTTGGAACTTCGTCTCTGTACCTGCATGACATTTGTTATTTTCACTATTTTTTTATTTTCTTGCTAGTTCCATCATTCCTATCCCTTCTTATTTAGCCAGCTCCTCCTGGCTAAGCTGAGCAGGGGACCTCAGTGGGCTTCGAAGCTCCTTACCACTGTGTGCTTGGCCTCTTCTCAAATGATTGTTGGGCCTCGCTAACCCACCCCACAGGTCCCTGAGTCCCATGAGGCTGGGGGTGCAGGGGAGGCTGGGAGGGAGCTGTCCCCAGATAACTAAAGGAACATTCCATACCATATGGCATGCTCAGCACATAAAGCTGCACAAAGAAGAAGGAAGGGGATGCACACATTCAATTTTTAATTCCCTAGTCACAGTTACGCCTGTTGGAGCCATACTTTCCTGGAGATGATTGAACACCTACTTCCCCACAGGAAGGAGAGAGCAAATTCCTTGTTGCTTTGCTTGTGTACATGATGTTTGCTTTAGCTGTTAAAATTTCTGTCTTGAGTCATGAGTTTTCTAATTTTTTGTTTCTCCAGTTCTCTCCCCTACTCCACTGGAGGAGGGTTAGTGGGTGAATGGCTGTGTGGAACTTAGTTGCCAGCTTGGTTTTAACCATGACAAGTTACCACAGAAATATGGAACATGAAAGGACCCATTATAGATAAATATTTTATTGTTCCTTCAATTTATTACACAAACAATTCCAGGAAAAATAAATTCATAATTGGAAAATTAAGATGACAGTTCCACATGGTAGAGGAAAAATAGTATTTTATGTGATTTGACACTGTGGGGTTACAAGGCTATATCCTGGGCAAGATCATACATTTAGCAAATTTAATAAATCAAATAAGTCGAACATTAGGGAATAACTTAGCACATCAGGAGTATTAAACACTGTTACAAAGAAAAAAAGTGCAAGCAATCACCTATATAAGCATTTGCACTGCAGCAAGAAAGGAACCTCATATTTTTTCATAAGTCATGTCAGACATTTGCTGGTGATCACAATTTATTAGATGAAAAATAGGTTGCATGATCATATTCAAATAGAGCTCATATGTGTCCTGTTAAACGTCTTGGCATAGATAAGGAAGGTCATTAAAAGGGGAGTTTCTGGCCTTTTTTCCAAAAATCCTTTATAAACTTAAAAGTAAGACAATATGATATTATATGCATCAAATATTTTTGAGTAGGAATAAAAACTCTTGCTTTTCCTTCACAGCTGAAAGTCCTTAACAAATTAAACTAGAGAAACTTTTTCAGTGTGAGTCTGTGTCTCTTATTCTTTGGCCTAAATAACCTTTTTAATGATGGTGTAACAAGGGAGGCTACTTCAGCAAGAGGGGCTGACACACTATGACTTCAGAATAAGTTTTACTCTCAGTCTTTAAGAATTTTCCTTAGAAATATGAGATTTGGAACAAGACCCAGTATACCAAAATTAAATGAGACCGATAAAATCAGACTTAGTAATATTATCTGCATAATGTAAGTATTTATGCTCAAGAAGACAACAAAGTCCTTTGAAGACTATTACAAGGAGAATCTGCCAGCTTAAATTTAACTAAAGGGCAGAAAATTACCATCTGGATACCTCAGTTTCCTCCTGCATTGCAGGGTAGTGATTTAAATCTGAATTAATTTTTTTATCAGTTTGCTTTGTATGGAAAACGATTAGAAGCATAACATTTTGCAAATAGCTTGGTCCACATATAATGTATTTATATGTATACTAGATGTATTTGTATGGTATTAGATGCAGTGTAAAGCAGCAAATTGGACAAGTTAAGACAATGTTATGGAAGACAGCACACATTTTAAACAAGAAGTCGTGCTGCAGGCAGTCACAGAAGTGGAAAACTAAGATATAGGGGAATTTTAATTAAAAAATAAAGATATCTGGATCATTCAGATTCTATAAAATTAATTACAAATAAGCAGCTATTTTTAGGATCCAAAGTATATATTTCAGATCTCTAAGTCACACCTGAAATTTTTCACAAGTTCTTCAATCCTGTTGTTGATGTAGACATAAAGGTGAAAGTGAGAAAACATTTCAAACCAATAAAACCCAGATATTTTTACCTGCTGGTATATTATCACACAAGGCAAGATTTGGAATTTCAAAATTTTCAGATTTCTCATAATTTTCTTTGTCAGAATTTTGTACTTGTCTGGTCATCATTCCCTCTAAGAACAAGTACTTGTTAAATGCAGCTATCTCTGCTTGTTTCTCTCAGTGATCAAAGACTTTTGTCCTTTGAGTCAAACCACTCAGATTCAGGAGTTCTGTTACTCTTTGTGCTGGTTCTGGCCGTAATACATTTAATTTTCATCACGGAAGCCCCTCTATGATGCTGTATTTTGCATTTGTAATGGGCATGGCGTTGATAGCATACCAATATTTTAGCTTTTGCTGATCAGTGTTTATATAGCACTAAGGCCAGGACAGCTGACCCCAACTGATCAACAGGATATTCCACAGCATATGGCATTGTGCTCAGCATATAAAGCTGGGAGAAGAAGGAGAAGGAAGAGAAGGGATGTTTGGAGGGATGACATTCGTCTTCCCAAGTCACCATTATGCCTGATGGAGCCCTGTTGCCTGGGAATGGCTGAACACCTGCCTGCCAATGGGACGTGGTGAATTAATTCCTTGTTTTGTTTTGCTTGTATGCAGGACTTTTGCTTTAGCTTTTAAACTGTCTTTATCTCAACCAATCAGTTTTCTCACTTTCACCTTACTGATTTTCTTCCCATCCCACTGTGGAGGAGAGAGCAGGGACTCTGTAAGACCATGCTGCTTCCTGAGGTTAAACCACAAAACTGTCCTTTTTCAATTTTACCTGATAAGACTGGCTGGCCATTTATCTTTCCCTATCTGCTTTTATTAAAGTTAATCTTCTAGGGAATTAAAGTGGATTAATCAGGTATAGTCATATGCCTATCAGTGCCTACTATCAGTCCCCAAAGCAACCTGAAACACAGTGTTTATAACATGGTACATTCCACATTTTTCAGTACAAAATGAATACTGGGGACATTGTATTTCTTTAAAATGTTCAAATTAGCCCCTTTTTCCATCCAGAGTGCAATTGACGTGGAACATTATAAACAAGATATGCATTGCTCATAATTTCTGTAAATATTTTTCTCAAGCAAATGCATTGGGATCTTTAACAAAAAAGTCTCTGAGAAGTATGGGTTGAGAAGAGACATACAAATATTTTGGGGAATTAAATATATTCAGTTAGCTCTACTTTTATTTATTTCAGTCCTACTTTTCATTCTCAACAAGCATTCAGACATTTAATCAGAAATTTAATAAAAGAACTCCTTCAAGTCTCATGCTGCTAGAATGTGTCAGAGCAATGCAATGCCCATAATGCCCACATGCTGATCAGTTCTTCTTTTTCTGAAGTGTCCATATTAAATAAAAGTATTTGGCACATTTCAAAACACATTTTCAAATGTTCATAGGTGTCCTGCGGCACCAAGGAAAATATCAAACTGCACTTGCTGAGCTGTTAAGTTGCCATTGAATTTCATTTTATTGTTCCAACAGCCAGCAATTTAAAAAGCCACAAACTTTAAAATTACTAGAAGTACAACTGAAAGGCATAATGTATTTGATCTTGTGTGTGTATGTAGACAGTGTCAAGGAATATTTCTCAATAATTAAATCTGACTTGTACAGATACAAGCAAGGACAGATTATTTTTTAATTGTTCTTGTTAAAATTACTTCAGCTTCATTAAGAACTCATAAGATTCTAGTGGAAAAATTAAAGGAAAATTATGTTATTTTTAATTTGTATTCTGCATATAGAAATGTTTTTCTGCTTCTAAGGGTAAAAAATACCAAAAATGCAACATCTACAACATGAGATATTTTAGTCAATGTTTGCTAAAGCCATATGGAAATCTAAAATCTTCACTTCTTTTCCTTCTTTGTTAATGTGAAAAATGTTTTCACAAATATGGGACTAGAAGTAATGCAAGTGAGGGTGAAGAAATATTTCATTCCAGTTTTCTAACACTTTAAAACAAGTTCAAGCTTTCAGAATCCATACCGTAGTAATTCTACATATACATATATCATAGAATATTCTGAGTTGGAAGGAACTCACAAGGATCATGGAGTTCAGCTCATGGCCCTGCAGAGGACAGCCCCAGGGATCCCACCTTGTGCCTGTGAGCATTGTCCAAATGCTTCTTGAGCTCTGTCAGGCAGGTGCTGTGACCACTTCCCTGTGAAGCCCGTTCCAGCGTCCAACCATCCCCTGGGTGAAGAACTTTTTCCCTAACATCTGACCTAAATACTTCCTGACACAGCTTCATGGCATTCCCTCAGGTACTGTCACTGGTCTCCAGAGAGAAGAGATCAGTGTCTGCCCTTCCTCTTCTCCTCACAAGGAATTTGCAGACTGCAATGAGGTCTCCCCTCAGTCTCTTCTCCAAGCTGAACAGACCAAGGGACTTCAACTGCTCCTCATATGGCTTCCCCTCAAGGCCCTTCACTATCTTTGCTACCCTCCCCTTTGGATACTTTCTTGCAGCTCACTGTCTTATATTGTGGTGCCCAAAACCACAGACAGGACTTGAGGTGAGACCACTCCAGTGCAGAGCAAAGCAGGACAATCCCCTCCCTCAACACACACGTGTGCACACATATGCACACACACGCACGCACACACACACTCACGCACACACATGGATGCACACACAGACATATTTATAGAAAAAAAAAAAAGCAGAATCAGGCCCTTCTACTGCATTTAAGTCAGTGGTTTCACTCTGGTGTATTTCTAGCTTAAATTGCCATCAAACCTTTGTAGTCACTCTAGATGTATGGTAGTGAGGGATCAGACCTCACCTTTTTCATTCAAATCCTGACTTCATTTTATATGAAACTGACATTTGCTCTAATACTCATATCCTTGTCTTTGTACAAAATAAGGATATTTCAAAAGCTCAGCATAACTGCAGTTTCTGCAGAAATCTGGATATATGCCAGCGTTAAGTGGTATTGAATCAGCAAAAATGTCTGCAGAATTGTGAACAAATTTGTCAAGAGATAACAGTCATAATCCTAGCTTAAATTTAGGGTCACAGCTGCTCTGTATTACCAGCAGAGTAGAAGGTGAAAGGAAGCCAAGGCATATGTCCTCTTGTCAAGCAATAAGTACTTGAAACCAGAATGATGGTCTCACTTGCATATTTATTTTATATGTATGCACTTTTATGAATGCAAAGAGATATTTTATAATTTCACTTTATTTATTTATTCACTTTACCTTCCATGTCTTTTTGTGGATATCAGTCCTCATAACTGTACTCTGGAAAGAAACTGTTACAGAAGTGTCTTTGCCTGCTGGCAATAGATTTGTGATGCTCCTAGCTGGTATTAATTATTTTTATGAATACAGAAACACAGAGCTGTGAGATGAGGTAGATGAACTCAGTAGAATGAAGAACAGAGTAGGACAGTCAATGAAAGGCTGTACTGGCAAAGATCCCTTATCATCTATCTGCATAATTAAAAATACCTCACCTATTAATTGTAGTCAGCCCAGTATTCCATCACTACCTAGAGATGCACTTCTAGGCATACTGAGAGTCATACAAGTCTTGGACACTGCTGAACGAGGGGGCCCCTAGCTCATCATTAAGTCTTATTAAGAACAAAAAATCAGATATTCCTACAAATTTCTTCTTTTCAGTGGATCCACCAATCATTCTTAGAACATACTGGTTGTAGAGCATGATCAGTATTTTCCACTGACTTGACTGCAGGAAACATATTAAAGTCTACTTTCTGCTTGAATAAAATAGAGTATTTTACCATTTTGCATTCCATGTTATCATGGGAACTTGAAGTAATGAAATTCATCCCCACTACTCTAAAATATTCATAGTCAGTGAAAAGTTATGTTTACTTTTGGGTGCTATTCAACTCATCGTGAAATAAATGGCAGAACTTCTGCTCTGTAAATGTTTTTTTTTTCCCTCCTTGTAAAGAGTCCAGAAAAGAAGTTTTAGTGATGATAGTGGTGTGTGTTCCAATTGTTTGAGTATGGGAATTCAGGAATTTAAAAATGCTTCATCTTCTTGTTCTGGAACACTGGATTCATAGATACAGGAAGAAAAGTGAACCCTCCCTACATAGCCTAGTGATCACATCAGTCTGGTCCAGGAGCCAGAACAGGGTTGTGGTGAGGATCATGGTGGTGGGCAGGCTCGGAGGTGGGCAGGGTAGGACACAGGTGACTCAAGAAGGGGTGCAGAGATGGAGCAGGCAGGGCGCTGGTCAGGGACACAGGGAGGCAGGACAAGAGCGAGCGATGGCATGAGAGCCAAAAGGCAGGACTCCAAAAGCAAGTTCAAAAAGAGTCAAAAGGCAAAGAACTGAACAGACCCCAGGCTTACAATGCAGTTACTTTTTATGACCCTGGCTCCTCCCAAAGTCTGCCTGCTGGCAGGAGACCATTGGCCCAGTCAATGTCCCAGTGCAGTCCATTGGCAGAGACCTTTTGCCATCAATTGCAGAGTGTCTCTGGGGTCTGTCTTTGGTGTTCCCCTGCTGACTGCCTGTCCCATGCGAGACATGAACTGGTGGCCCGGCAAAGTATCCGCAGAGACAAGGCTTTCTTCCATCTTCTCTTGGCTGTCTCCTGGACATGGCACTTTTTCCACCCCTCCCCGACATGCCTCTGACAACCATTGTTGAGGCATAACAAAACTCATTGGCTCCTCACAGAAGGGGAGGAAGGAGGCTGTACACTGTTGTGTCACTGCATAGAGAGAAGACTGAGAGAACTGTGGCTTTTCTGCCACCAGAAATGAAATATACTTCTCATCAAATAATACACACTGGGTTTGTTTTGGTTTTTTTTTTTTTCTTTTCTTTTACTGAAAAGAACTCAGAACAACTTTCCAGTACAAAATATGTCTATTACTCACTTATCCAAGGAGACAGACAGCCAAACCCAGCACTGTGTCTAAGGTGTGTAGGATTTCCTAAGATCTCCATCTTCCTGAGCAATTACTTTTGAGATACAAAGTATTCAAGGGAAGTAAATAAATAAAATTAGCTCTCTACTCTCTTTCACATATATAATTTTTGAAATTTGTAAGTAAGCAGAGAATAATAAGGATGAGTTCTCTTTCTCAATTATTATGTTGGTCTTCTGAAGAAAGAAGACTTATGAGTTATATTTTTTTGTCTGTCTAAATCCACCTATCCCTATAACTTTTCAGCTGAGTTATGCTGAACATGAGAGAAATATTAGGGTATCAAAAACAGATTTCATAAAAATTAATGATCATAAGAATTATCTAAATTTTAGTGTCTCCTTTGAACAGCTGGGGGAACTGGACAGCCAGCCTATGGGTACTAAAAAACACCAGTATACATATAGGCAGTCTGGAGCTCAGGTTGGGCATATGGGTAAACCCACAATTTATGCAGGGGATATCATGAATGAAAATGAATTGGGAAAAAAAATTACACAGATTTTTGGAAGAGATTTCATTAATTCTGCCACTCGTAGGAAATGTCTGGTTTTTTAAAATGTTTATTTAGATTCTTCACTCGAATTTTACTTGATTTCTTGCTTAATCCAGAGAAAATCAGAAAGATCTTTGTGGCTTCTTTTCCCATACTTCCCAGACTCTGCAAACTGATGAAGAACAACTGTGATTTGTGCCAAAGGCAGAAGGTCTTCAGGCTCTGTCTAGACATTCTTTTTCTAGCTTTTTCTAGTATAATCTGTTATAGTGCCCTGCTTTGCAGATTGGCATCTAATATATATTAGGGCACCTGCTATTGGAACATCAAAGTGGGTTTTCTTTGTAGGGAAAAAAGACCTGGCATGTGCTTTATTTAGAGTTACCTTGTTGTGACATAGGATTAGTATGGAGCAAAAGCAGCTCTGAAACTTGAAAACTGCAGTCTTAAGTATGTATCTAAATATAAAAATGAAATAAATATGCAAATTAAATATTTGCCTATTTTATAGTAAGGGGGTGGTACAAAAAATTTGTATGGCATTTACCAGATAGAATAGTTTATAAAGACCTATATTTCATGTCTTTCATTATCTAAGTAAGTTACCTCACTAAAGGTTAATCACATTGAACAAAACCATGGAAAGGATCACAGAAGCAGTGACAGGTGAAGGAAACCTGGCAACACAATCAGTGAAAGAGTGTACTGGCTCAGCTACTTCTTTGAGTACTAAAGGAAAATAATTAGATCATCTTCCTGGGTGGAAAGCTCACCAAAGTGAGTCAGCAAAATAAATTCCCCAGAAAACCATGCAAACTAAAAGGGGTTATTGTCTAAAGGACAAAGGACTTCCTAAAGGATGCAGAGAGAAAAGAGGCCCAAAGTCACTCGTTGTATGTAAGTAACCTGTTGGTCAGTGTATTTCTATGAAATCCTCTGCTTGATAACTCAAATCTGCCCTTTCTTCTTATGACTCTGTTCCTTTTTTCTGGCTGTGTCTCTCTGTCCTCTATGTTCATATGTACACAAGCCACTAGAGAAGTTCAGGATGGAGCAGCCAATAAGTAGAGTAAGGGATGTGAGTGACCTTATCCAGAGAGGCAGGCTATGGGTCTGATACCCATGGGTTCAGATTCAAGGAAGTGGAGGAGACCAGGCTCTGGGCCAAGATACTGAAAAGAATCACATTGTTCTTGTGCATATTCTACAAGTAGATTTAAACCAAATCAGCTGGAAAGGTAGAACAGAAGTGAGTGTGCTGTTCGTGTTTATGCCACTGCTGTTTTTATCTGTGTAACCAGCTGTATTTGTTTGTGAATCAGGAATATGTGCTCAGACTCATTGCTGGCTGAACTGGGGACATGAAGCCAAAGCAACCTCCTATCCATCTGGCAGAAACAAGAGGACATCTGAAAGTGAAAGAGGTGATGTTATATGTGCCAGGGAGCAGAAGAAGTTAGTTACTCTGCAAGGCAATGCAAGTCAGAAACTGAGGGTGACAGCAAAACAGGCAGAACATTGACAAAAACAGCAACTGAGTAATAGGAGCAGGTCTGTTGCTGGAAGCCAGGTTCAGCCAACAGTCTGGTGGCAACCATTCAAGTCTGTATATGGCTGCTCACGGCTTGGGCAGGTGCACTCTGCCAGGTAACAAACTGTCTGGATGGCTGGGCCCAAAATGTGGGGTGATAAAACGTGCTATGCCAGAAGGAGGTCACCACTGGGGTTCCCCTATTCTGTGTTGGGGCTAATTCTCTTTAATATCTTTATCAATGGTCTGGACAAGGGATTGAATATACCCTCAGTCAGTTCACACCAGGTTGTGTGGGAGTGTTGATCTGCTGGAGGGTAGGAAGGCTCTGAAGGGACGGATCTGGACAGGCTGAATCAATGGACTACAGCCAATTGTATGAGGTTTTGCCCTTGTGTCCCAGCAACCCCATGCAGTGCTACAGGCTTGAGAAAGAGCAGCTGAGAAGCTGCCTGGTAGGAAGGGACCTGTGGGTGTCAGTCAACAGCTGGCTGAACATGAGCCAGTGTCTGCCCAGGCGGTCAAGGAGGCCAATGGCATCCTGGTATGTATCAGCAATAGTGTGGCCAGCAGTACCAGGGACTCAGTACTCAGCACTGGTGAGACTGCATCTCAAGTCCCGTGCTCAGTTTTGGGCCCCTCATTACAAAGAGATGGTGAGATGGCAGAGCTTGTCCAAAGAAGGGCAACAAAGCTGCTGAAGGGTCTGGAGCACAGGTTTCATGAGAAGCAGCTGACGGAACTGGGGCTGTTTAATCTGGAGAAAAGGAGGCTCAGGGGGGACGTTATTGCTCTTTACAACTACCTGAAAGGAGATTGCGGTGAAGTCATAAAGATATCCAGATCTCCTTCATGTATTTGATGAAGTAAGTTCCATTTTATTAATTAAATACTAAATATAACTTTTCACCACCTTATTTCCCCACTGAATATTCTTAGTAATTTTCAACTAACATCTGTTAAATTATCCCCAAAGTGCTCTGTTTGTATCAACAGAAGCTGTTGTCCTGACAAAAAAACATCTTTTCTCCCATCAAGGACAAGGAAACATAATACACATAAGACACACGTAAAAGATTACAAAGCCAACCAATTTTTCCTTACCTATAGCACATGAAAAAAGACTCACAGAAGTAAAATACACATGCAAATTAGATGTATTCCATGCCTTTCTCTGTCCTAAGGCACTATGCAATTCCAGATGACAATCTACATAGCAGTCAGTAATTCATTGCCCAGTTAGGTATTACATAATTATGAAAATGAGATCTCATAAAATTTCTGAAAGAAAGCATAGTGTCTCAGAAAGAAACACTACATCTGTTGACCATACCTACTGCTATATTGCATTACTGCTTTTTTCTCACAAAATCAGATAATGGGGCCATTTTGGAAGAGACCACAGCGGATCATCTGGTCCAACAATCAGAGACTCTATAACATCTCTGAGCAGTCGGTTCCAATGCTCTGACACCTGAACAGTAAAGCTCTTCCTCATGTTCAGGTGGAACGTCCTGTGCATCAGTTTCTGCCCATTGCCTCTTGTCCTATTGCTTGCCACCACCTTGAAAGAAGCTGGCTCCATCCTCTGGACACCCTCCTTTCAGATACTGATAGACATTGATGAGGTCCTCTCTCAGTCATCTCTCCTGAAGGCTGAATAGGCTATTTCCTCATAGGCTGAGGATGCTCCTGTTCCCTAATCATCCTTGTTGCCCTCACTGGACCTGCTCCAGAAGCTCCATGTCTGTCCTGTACTGAGGAGCCCAGAACAGCACTCCTGATGTGGCCTCACCAAGGCTGGGTAGAGAGGCAGAATCATCTCACTTGACCTGCTGTCAATGCTCTTTGCCATGCATTCACCAATTCTGTTGGTCGTCTTGGCTACAAGGATACATTGCTGGCTCATGGACACCTTGCTGTCTACTAGCACCCCCACATTCTTCTATGCAGAGCTACTTTCCAGCATGTCAGCCTGTACTGGTGGGTTATTCTTCTCCAGGTACAGGGTGCTGCATTTGCCTTTGTTGAATTTCAGACAGTTCTTCTCTGCCCATCTCTTCAACCTGTTGAAGTCCTTCTGAAGGGCTGCACAGCCCTCTGGGGTATCGGCTGCTCTTCCCAGCTTTTTGTCATTAGTGAACTTGCTGACATACTGTGCCCCTTTATCCAAGTCATTGATAGACAAGTTAAATACTGGGCTCAGTATCAATCCTTGGGAGACACCACTAGGGACAGGCCTCCAACTGGATCCTGGGCCAGTGATTAGGATGCTCTGGGGTTTGCTGTTCAGCCAGTTCTCAATCCACCTCACTGTCCACTCATCTAACCCACACTTCTTAAGTTTGATTATGAGGATGCTGAGAGAGCAGAACTAATTTTTAAAAAGCTGATTTCTGTATTCAGTGAAGCTCATAGTTGTTGACATGTTGGCTTAAGTTGTATTAGATATTGATGTCTAGTAAATATCTTCCTTTACTGCTCTAAACCACCCTAAAAGTCAGAGGAAGATGTTAAAATTACAGGGTTCAAATTGTCAAACAAATTGTTATTATCAAGGAACATAGTTGCCATAGGCCTCCTTTAAAATAATGGAAACAAGTGTTTTAGGAGATGAATCAAAACTGTGTCTCTGCTCAAATATCCCACTGAAGATGTCAGTCATTCTTTCCTGGGTATAAGAAAAATAGAGACATTGAGCAGATAAAAATATCAGGAACATGATGCCTAAAGTAGATATTGTTATCAAGTTAGCAGTCACTTTTACACTATGTTTTCACGGGATATCCCTTTCAAATAGAGATTTCTATTTATAATTATTTATGTTACCAATATTAGGTACAAATATAGACCTATAATAATTACAAATGAATACCAGTATTTAGCTGCTGTTGCCAATTAAAATAGAAGGCCTACTTGCAGTTGAGGAAACTGCTGAATAGTCATTGGAACTCCTTGAGAAACAGGGAACCACAGCAAAAAAAAAAAAAATTAAGAACTGATTTCTCTGTTGTTGAATAAGAATGAGAAGACAATCCAATGCTCTGTGTTATATTTCTTACTTGCAAAGCAGTTGAGGTTTTATTTAGTGTCACTTGAAAATCATGCATTATGTATTTGTGAAAAACTCAGTTGTACATCAATGAAATACTTTGGGGATAGTAGTAGTTTTTTGTATGGAAACACTCATCTGAAAATTGTATGTCATTCCTCATAAGCAATAGTGTGGTTTTATGTTCAAGGTAGGAATTTCTAAACAACATCTGAAGGTGCTTGAAATGAATGTCATAATGGAATTTAAATTATTTACCAACTTAAAATAAAATGTATGAAAAAGAAGAGTAAATAACTAACAAATCAATAACAAAGCAAGTGATAAATTTGGTGTGGACTACAAGACTCATCAAACTCAAATTTATAAGTTAGTATCTTGAGCTATAAATATTAAACTCAAATAACCAGAACTAACAATATCAGAAAAGTGATTATGACTGACAGTGTGATCAGAAACACTGCAGATCTCATTAGAAATAATAATTTGCATGTGCAGTATGTGTTACAAGTCTGTTGCACCTTTCAAATATGAATCTTCCATGTGAAATAGCATCTTTCAAGGCTATTTCTGTACTACTCAGATTCTGTCAGTATCACATATAACTATATTCAAAGTTGAATTTTCTGGCATTTATTTTGCTCCTTACATCTATTCACATTTCATAAACAGAAAGGCATGCAATTTTAACAACTTGTCCCAGAGGCAAGAGCATAAAGAAGGTCATAAGAAAAACAAAGCATATTATCCTAAATGAAAATGAAGACAGGGAATTAAGAAGTTCTAGCATCTTACAGCTTAAGCTACAGCAGAGCAAGTCAGAAGGGGAACAAGATGTTCACCTATGGGTTTAGAAAGGGAAGAATCACTTTCTTTCATAAAGGATTATTTATTTCAGTCTCATAGCTTCTGTGGTGCATTGAATGCTTGACATTGTTATAGAAAATCAATGGAATTCAATCTAAGAAAGTTGTGTTGCATGCATTCAAACCTAATGGTTGCATAAATCAGTATTTCTGTTAAAAAAAATCCTTGGGTCGAAAGAAAGCCACATTCATTTGTATACCTTTTCACTTCCTTTTAATGACAAGCGTGATTGATATTTTATTTTTCTTCAAACAGACTTCAATTACCAGTTGGCATTCAACTGCCCTGTTAAGCCTAGCAATGAATGATATCTCCTTATAAAAATCTGATTAGGAAACCTGCCTTCAAAGCATTTTCACTTATTGAGTTTTTTTCACAAACGGACACTGAGGTGAAAGATATTTATGGTGATAGAAAAAGCAACATAACCTTTTTTTCATTCAAAGTAACTAAAGAACTCATATAGCACAGTTGCAGTATTTCTATTTGCTCAAAAAAAACCCCATATTATAAAATATTACAGTTTTTCAGATATTGCCAATATTCATTAAAATAATTCTTAAACCAGCGTACTTGATTTGTTAAAAGTTTACAACACAACTAAGGTTAAAAGAACAAGTAAGAGATGAAGAAAACTAACCTAATTTGAATACAGCATATATAAGAATTGGGCCAAATGTTCAGGAAATGAAAGTCATATATGACACTCACAAAAGTAATAGAATAATATGTTTTATAATATATATAAACCACTTGTTTAAGGGGAAATATTCAGAGTCATAAAAGAAAGTATATAGGATTTTTTTTAGACTAGATCAGACCTCCAATACATCAGATATTCAGGATTAAACCAATACTCAAAAATATAGAAAAAATGAAGCATATGTGTTGTGACATTTACCTTGGGAACACTGCAGTGACATGGCTGAGAATTGTTTCTCATAGTGCAGTGATCATTTACCACCTGCCACAGAAGATTTGGGTAGTCTCTTGTCTCTGTTTTGATTAAAACCATAAAGATTGATTTTCTATTAATGGCCTATAAATTTAATTGACATACAGTGTCATTCTGGGTAGTTTTCTATTAATGAATAGCCTAAGGGAATTCTAAACCTCATAATGGTTTAAACAAATTTATGCTATGTAAGTTTTTCTGTCACTTCATCATCATCATTTCTGTTCACTTTTCAAAAATATTGCAGAGTTCCAGAATGCCATCTCTCGTTCCAGTTGTTATAACTTCTGTCCTGGAAGACTATACAGGGAGTGTGTCTTGATGCATGAATTTATCTATTCTTCTATAGGCTTATACAGCCCAAAGCAGAATTATATATTTGTACTTTCATCTATCTCTGCAGCAGAAGAAAAAAATTATGAACATTTTTAGTTCCTGTAAGTGCCTATTCTAATTAACCATTCCCATAAGAAAAATACATCATACATAGATATTCTTTGGGTTTGGGATACTTGCATTTTTCTCAGAAACTAATGTGTCTCATGTTGAATTTACCACATCAGTTTTAGCATTTAGCTGAGAACTACAGAAAAAGTAATAAATTATCCTATAGAATAAGGAGCATAGTTGACTCCACAGCTAGCATATTTGCATCAAATTTCTGAAGCATATATTCTCAATGTACTGGGTTGAAAATGTACAATAATTATACTGATTAATTAAATAAAAATTTATACTAGTTTATACTACCCATCAGGTGTTAAAGGACAGCATATGATTTATTTACTGGGAAACTGTGATTTAGTTTGTTGTATAAACTATTATTTTATTTATCTGTATGCAGATTACTGCATGTAAATGAACTTTTTTTATAATAATATCCATGGGACATTGGATTGACTTGAGAGACATGAATGGCTGGTTTCAATTTGTTAAAGCAGTTCTAGATGTTTGGCTTTGCAGATGAAATTAACAGTTCATAGTCTAATGCCAAAAGTCATTGTGGAACTAGAAGTTGTCTGCTGTGAAAAAGCAACAGTGAGTATACTCCAAAAGGTCAAAAAACTTTTAACTGAATTTTAATCCTGGTTCATCTTCCTATTCAATCTTTAGCCTTTTTGTTGTAAATTATGTAGATGCTTAAAAATCAATGTAATATTGAGTACTTTGGATATCTTTTGGTAAAAATACCTACTTTCAAGTTAAGCTAGATTCTGTGCTTACCATCATGTATGTAAACCACATGAATTGCAGCTTTTTTCATAATATATTTTTTCCCCCTCCAGATATATATATATATCCCACTAAGAGCTTCATTTGGTTCTTCTACTTTTTCTTGGTTATTACATTATCTCAAAGTCGGTAATGTTAGATGTTCCACCTTTTTATCTGGTAATTTGGTATATGCCTGTGACTAAAATCATTCACATATGTTTTAAAAGAGAGTCTCTGTAAAGTAATGTAAGGAATTTCTCCTATTAGAATAGGTTGTGTACATGCTTAGCATTTCCAAGTCTTACCCTTTAAAATACACATTCTTTGATGCAGAGGTAAGAGAGTCAATGATAGAATAAACCATGAAAGAAGAAAGCAAATATGTGCTAATGACCAAAACCTGAAATTAAAAGATATATACCTTTTAAGTCTGTGTATTCATAGGGAATTTAAAATAAGGTTTTGTGAGGACTCTGGTGACACTGCTTCCCCAAGTAAAACTTCCTGTTGATATGCCCAATCTTCCTGGTGATTTGAAACATCTTTTAAATCTTCAAATTACTTAGTTCTGAAAGGTAAATTTTATAAACTTCAGACTACTAAGGAGAGGAGGTCTAAAAGTTCTTTGTCTGAGGACAAAGTTAAGACCAACCAGGGCCAATCCCAATCATGTTCCCACTCTGGTGGATATCTGCTGAACTACTTCCTAGAGAGGGAGAAATTCTGCAGCAGGTTCTATGTCAGTGCTTCCCTTCTTCAAAGCTCATGATGCAGCCCAACTAAAGGCACCTTATCTGAGCTGATCACAAGTTGCATACAGAGGAGAATAGAGTGAGAATTTCTGCTGCGTGTTGAGGTGGAAAAAAAATAGTAATATATTTAGAAACAAAATGCATTTGGTAAGGCAGGTTTCAAGAAACAGAAATAAATTAAAGAAACAGAAATAAAAGTCTGACTTCTGGCTAATAGCCTAATTTCTACAAAAGCAGATTTTAAAATGTGTAGGTACTATTCAGTCATATGTTTGAAGCTTTTACCCCATCACTGCATTATTCCAGAAAAAACTCCAAGGTCACTAATAGTCCTTGAAAAGTGCTTCTATCTCCTTGAGCTAGGTCATGCCAGCTGTCTGTTCGCTCAGGGCCAGGCTGATGAAACAAGAACTCACAAATAATGCTTCTGTATTTTGGGTTCAGTAAAGGACACACTAGACAGCCGCTGCACTTCTAAGAGTTTCTGGGGATAGTTTATAAATTCACATATACTTGAATTGTATATAAATTCACATATACTTGGATGAGGAATGTCTTACTGTTATCCAGTCACTTGCAATCAGACTTAAAAGAAGTAAAGTTAAGGAATGTGTAGCTTATCCCTAGAGCGTTCCTTGTAAGCATATTGTAATGGGCTAATATAAATTCTGCAGAACTCTTGCAAAAATTAAACTAAAACAGAGTACTATTTTTCATCCAGATTCAATATTTACATTTCAAATCTTACAAATGAAGCTGAATATTCCTCTCCTTTCTCTAATACATTTTATTCCAGGCCAATACTGACCTTTAAATTAGAATGATAGAATAATTTAGGTTGGATAGGACCCCTAGAGGTCATCTAGTTTATTCCCCTTCACAAAGCATGGCTAACTTCAAAGTTAGATCCCACTGTTAAGTGTCTTGTTCAGTTGACTTTCTGAATAACCTGTTCCAGTGCTTAAATACTTCCTGTGGAGAATTTTGCTCTGATACCGAGTAATAATTTTTCCCTTGATTCAACTTCTGACCTTGACCTCTTGTCCTTTCACTGTGAACACCAATAAGTCTGTCTCCTTTTTGACCTCCCATTAAGAACTCAAAGACAGAAGTCTTGAAAGACATCCCTCTTTAGTTTCACCAGTTCTCTCAGTGTCTCCTGTGTGTCATATGCCTGAGCCCCCTGACCCTCTCTGTGAGTATTCTGGACTCTCAGTGTCTTTCTTGTACTGGTAAGCCCAGAACCTGAGGCAATAAGACACAGACTTGGGTCACACAGGTGGCACACACAGGGTAATAATCTTTGCTTTCAACCTGCAGGCTACACTCTTGCTTATTAGTTGTCTAATATGTCACAAAGTAGTACTGCTGATTCATACTCAAATTCTTGTTCACTACCATACACAAGATCTTTTCTAAAATGTTTTCCCCAGTGGGTAGTGGCTAGTGTGTGAGAGTAGAGAGCATTTGGTTCATTAAGCTTATTATATCAAGGACCTTTTATAAAGTAAAGTAACAAGGAAAGAGATAAAACATACAGAGACACAAATCTGTTAAGTAAGTGATAAACAAGAAAATAACGAAGACCAAAACACTAGAGCTGCTAATTGATGGGCTGTTAAAAAACACAAGGCGCAGCTTTAAGGAGAGACAATCTGAGCTGCGCAACAGATAAGAGGGGGAATTATAGGACCATGAACAGTATGGATTTTGAGAGGGACTGTGGACTATGCAAAACTTATTAAGGAGTGTAGGTGAAGGACTGAGGTCAGGAAAAACAAAAATAAGGAAGACAGAAAAGGAGGAGGAGAATTGAGAGGAGAATAAAAGGGGCCTTTTGTGCATAAGTTGGTATGTAGGTTGATCTTGGCTGGGCACTGAGTGCCCACCAAGCTAGTCTCTTACTCCGCTTCCCAGTGGGATAGGGGGAAGAGGGTGAAATGGATAACAACTAGTAGGTTAAGATAAGGCAGTTTATACTAAAATAAAAAAAGACAAGCAAAAGTTGGCACATGAATAAGCAATGGGAAAAGTTAATCTCTGCTTCCCCTCAGTGAACAATGTTCAGACACTTGCCAAGAAGCAGGGGTTCAGCATGCACAGTCATTGCTCTAGAAGGAAAACTCTACAGATTAATGAATACAAACACTGTCCCCTCCCAATTCCCCCTCTCTCCCTCAGCTTTTATATCTGAGCTGGCATCACATGGCATGGAATATAACTTTGGTTAATTTGGTTCAGATAGCCTGGTTATTTCCCCTCCCAGGATCTTGCCCACTTTCAGTCCTTTGATGGTGGTGGCGGGTGTGTTAGAGGGACAGTGCTGCTCAGCAGTAGCCAAAACACTGGTGTGGTATCAATATCCTTCCAGTTACCACTGCAAAGCACAGCAGTGTGGGGGCTGATGAGGAAAAATAAACTCATGTCTCAATCAGACCCAACACCTTGTACAGCTCAGTTCTGCCACATCACCCAGATTGTTACTGTAGGACT
Source organism: Leucosticte australis (assembly GCA_025504685.1). Classification (NCBI taxonomy): domain Eukaryota; kingdom Metazoa; phylum Chordata; class Aves; order Passeriformes; family Fringillidae; genus Leucosticte; species Leucosticte australis. The sequence goes on from JANIJU010000001.1 coordinate 61,343,324, forward strand.
GCTTCATGAAGAATACAATGCACTGACAGATTTTGAAATGCCAACACTTAAAATCTGGTGGTCCTACCAATTGTATTCATTCTTATCTACAGACTATCCAAACCATGTTATACATTTGGCTGTAAAAATACTATGTAATACCTTGCTAAAGTCAAAGAAAATTATGTTCCCTGCTCTCACCTCATCCGCAGAGTCAGCAGTTTCATCACAGAAGACAATCACGCTTGTCAGGCAGAGCTTAGCCATGGGAAATCCATGGTGGTTGTTTCCAATCACTTTAAACCTGAACATGGCTTCCAGTTCTGCAGTTCTTGGGAATCTCCTACTTGCTTTTTGATGCTCAGCATGACTTTTGCTTTTTGCAGAAATTAGAGGTTGTCTTAGTTGTCACCACCTTCAAAATGATGAGAGCAGCTTGCAATAGCATCAAAAAGCTTTGTCAGAAGTGTTAAACATGAGAAGAATCAAATTCAAATGTACAGCAGTAATTAGATGGTTGTTAATAATAAGCAGATAGAAAGACATTTTGCATAAGTTCTTTTACCACTGCTATGGTATGCATTACAGTGCATGCATAAAATGATTTGCCATTAATCCTGATAAACCTGAAAATGCCATAGAAAGACTGTGTGTCAGGTTCAATTAAAATGTCCTGAAGTTGTCAGAAAATCACATCCCTGAAAACCTCAGTGAGACGTTAACTCCTCTAAGTATGTAAAATGCACAACCACAATATGACAGCTGAGGCTGAAAATAAATACATAAACAGAAGACAGGGACCCTTGAACTATAAAAAATTATGGCCATTTCCTGATGAGCTTGAATTCAACCTGGAGAGAAGCCAGTTTTAGAGCACAACAAAAGCAATGTGTATGAGTTAGCCAGATAGATGAAGTGATGCTGCCATAAAGGCACAGCAGGAATCCCCTTCATGTTTCTTGAAGTAAGGCAGGAAAAAACAGTACCCTCTGTTAAATCCTTTGCAAAGACCATGCATATAACTATATACTAATATGGTGTGCTAGTTTCAACTAGGACAGAGTTAATATTTTTCTATAGTAGCCATGATGGGACTATGTTTTGCATTTCTGCTGAAAAGTGTTGATAATAAAGGGATGTTTAGTTATTGCTGAGCAGTGCTTATACAGTGACAAGGCCTTTTCTGCTTCTTACACCACTCCTCCAGTGAGGACACTGAGGGTGCATAAGGAATTGGGAAGCAACACAGCCAGGACAGGTGACCCCAACAGGCAAAATTTCATACCACATTTCATGACATCATATTCAGCATATACAGCTGGGAGAAGGAGGAGAAAATGGGGAGAACACTTGGAATGATGGTCTTTTTTCTTCCCATGTCACCATTAGAGATGATGGAGTCCTGCTTTCCTGGGGATGGATGAATGCTTGCCTGCCCATGGGATGCAGTGAATGAATTTCTTGTTTTGCTTTACTTGTGCTTGTGGCTTTTGCATTGCTATTAAAGTGTCTTTATCTCAGCACACAAATTTTCTCTTTTTATTTTGCTCTTCCAATTCTCTCCCTTATCCCACCAGGTGAGATTGAGAAAGCAGTTGTGTGGGTCTTTGTTGATGGCTGGGGTTGAACAATGATATATACCAGAAGCAGAGTTGCTTTAGGCTTTAGACTGGCTTTTAAATTTGGGTGCAATAGCACCCTCAGATGTGTCCCACCTGATACCATTGAGCTGTGCATATCCTGTTTGTCAAAATAGTTCCTATCTTGAACCTTTTTGTAGTTAGGATTTCTGTCTGAATTCTGTCATCAAGCACAAAAGTTTGAGACCTGTTGGCAGACTTTGCCCGTAAATACTTAGTTAAAGAAGACATTGATTATCTCAATGACTTTCTCCAAGTTCTTCACCAGCTGGTTGCCTGACTATTCCCTAATCTTCTTTTTTTCTGCTATATATTTATAGAAGTGTTACTTTTCACATCACTCACCACTTGGAAATTCAGCTGGTCTTTGTCATTCTGAATTCCATCCCTGCATTACATGGCATTTTCTGTATGTTCCTCTTTCATCTTTTTTCTGCTTTTATCTTCCATATGTTTTGTTTTGTTTTTTTTTTTTTGGCATTCAATTCATTCAGGGTGGATTCCTGTTATGCCTACTTAATTTTATGCATTTAGGACAGAGTGCTCTAGTGTTTTAATGAGGTTGTCCTGAAAGATATCCAGGTCTTTTGGGCCCCTGCAGGGCAAGATGCCACAACCAGACTAGCAGTTCTCTGAGCAAGCTGAAGCCTGCATTTACTATAAACAATTTTTTATGTTTCCGTTTGCTTTCCTCATTTCCCTCACTAAATTTGTTATATCACAGGTACAGCAAAGTTTCTATCAGCCTTCCCATCCACCATCCCTTTTTCTTATTTGTCAGCAGTAGGTGCATCAGAGTGCCTTCCTTAGCCTCTCCAGCACCAGCAAAAAACTCTCCAGAACATTCCAAAAACCTGCATTTCTTGCACCTTTCTGTATCGTATTCCTAACACAATCAGAAAGTAGAAGCTTCACATGAGCTGCTCCATGTCTGCATGAGATTTTCTGTTCAGTAGGTGAATTCTTAAGTTGCCTTTGGTGCCTGACCATAGGTCACTCATTTATGAACGTCAGATCTGGAGCACATTTTCTTCCTCTGACACTGTACTCCGACTAGCCTAAAAATATTAATCCCACGGGAAAAATTTTGTTAAGTATTTTTGGCACTAGTATCAAGCCATGCAACAAGAAATACCAGTATAACTAGTAGAAATACTGTCTGTAGTGAAAATACATTAATTAAGCAGAAAGTAATAAGAGGGGGAAGAGCAACTGTTATTTATCTTTTGATATAATGTTGTAGAAAGAGTAGAAATATTTTGAAGAAAGTAAATGGTTCTGTTGCTTAAGGCTACCATTTTAACATGTTACCACATGACCCAACACTATCAGATTTCGGCACGATCAGAGACCTTGGGATTCTTTATCAAACAAATATGACAAAATTCCTGTCTTTATGATTAAGGATTAACCTCCACTTCACACCCATTCATTCATAGTCAATATCTTGTTACGGTAAAAAGGGACATCCTGTTTTCATGAAGACAAAAAATTATTATTAGTCTAGTCAAAGTTTTAAAAGTCAATTTGTAACAGATCATTCAGCTCCTATTAGCAGACCATTTGCACTAAAAGCTCTTACTCCTTGTTCAAATTCAAACAGAAATGGCTCATGCATCAATACTTTAAAAATTTCTATACAAGAGAACTTTCTAATGTCTATACATTTTTCTCTAGTATTAAGCTCACCTTTCAGTGTTCTCCTGTTGTCAGGAGTCAGCAGCTTTCCTTGAGAATTAGGGTCAGAGTTACAGCAAGTCATCAGCACATTTGTCAAGAGTATGATGTTCACAGTGAAGGGAGCCTTCCTTCTTCCCATCAGTCTTGGGCTTGTTGAGGTTTGCTTGAATGTGCTTTCTTATAACACCCTGCTTCTTTCCTACTGGTACACAGCTGAAGTTTTCAGGTTGCACAATAAATACTCTGCCTCCAGCCTCACAGTACTCCCTCAGACCAAAACAAAAACAAACCACCCCACCCCCCTGGCCCCACCCAGTTCTGAATCAAGGCAAACAGACTATTCCTCCAATGCTTCACTGTTACACACATACAAAGCTGACTCCTATTTGCTATTATACACAAGCTTACAAGTGTTTCCTCTTGAAAAAGCAAAGAACCTAAGATCATGGATAAAAAAAATCAACCAGTCCTTTATGCTAAATTCCATGGAGTATGTTCATGTCATTTGTAATAAGAAGAATGCATGTGAAAGAGACAAAAAGGGGGAAAGTAACTATCATTTTTATGAGACTTATGTCTCTCTCATTCAAGTGAGTATTCTGACCAATTATCTGTCACTTAAAAGGTGAATCCTATCATCACTTGATAAAAAGAATAAATTATATCTGGTTCCATGCAAGAAAAAAATTTAGATTATAGCCATCAGAAGATCATCCAAATTCCCAGGGCTCTTCCTAATTTTATTTTCACAACTGCACACAAAATATAATTAAGTCATTGATACTTAATTTCATTGTGCAGTGGGAAATAAGGAATCCTAGAAATATTTTTTAGGACATGAGAAAAATTTCCTGTTCTGTTCTATTATTATTTCTTGGCATTTCTTTGTTGACCACATTGAAGAACAAAGGATTTTAAAATGTCTCTAGTTCTTCCTCAGGCTCTTCAAAACTGTGTTTGAACTTTTTCATTCTGTAAAATTGCTTCTTATGAGATTTAGCTACAAAATGTATCAAATTTCTTTTCTGCTCAAGTTTTAATCAAAGTAGTTTTTAATCAAACACAATTTTACTGACCCTCAATTTTGGTATTAATTTTCTAATTTTCTGTCTTGATCATACGTAGGATTTGAAGTACTTGAAGCCAATGGAACCTGCTGAACTGAGAATCTTAAAACAAATGAGGTAAATTGTCAGGCCTTCTCCAAAACCAGTGACCCTCCTCATAAAACAGACTGTGGGAGGCAGTGAAGTGAAACTAAAAACTGTCTGAGACCCTTGACTGGAGTAGGGGTTGTCTCTGAAGAATTTCACAGTAGTGTCAGGACAGGGCAAGGGTTGAAGGTGCCTTGTGTGGTGGGAGCATCAGGGGACTCTCCATGGGCTCCATCATGGGAGGGCCTGGCAGACAGGGATCACCCTACCAACCTCCCCAGGAGCTGGGCAGCTGGGGGTCACAGGGGCTGCCCAAGCTGGGGACATGATGCAGCTCTTTGGGGACTGGGGCAGGTAGAGACCAAGCTATTCATGGGTCCACAGGCAGGTCCATGCATGAGGTGCTCATGGCTCACAGTGCCCATGAGACCTCAGTTACTTTGATAGCAACCGCTCTTTGAGAACTAATACTGTGAATGTGCAATTTATTCCAACTCTCTGCAAAAGGCTTCATCTACTTCTTCCTTATCAGGTGGTCTATAGAAGACATCCACCATAATATTTTCCACCTTGGTCTGCTCACTAATTCTAACTGACACTAATCCCAAGCCAGCTAATTGGTTTCTGGAACTGCTACTCAGTAAACTGCTTAGAAGGATCCTAGAAAATGTCAACAGATTGGAAAAATATCCAGGAGTATTCTGAAAATTAATAAAGTTACCAATCTTCAATCATCAAACTACTTGAAAACTCATTCAATTTCATTTTAAAGAGGCAATGTCCATGTTTCTCATGAGGATATCCTGAATCTGTCAAAAATACAGTTCCTGTTTGCAGGTCTTCTGTCTTACTGTTCATTCAGGCAATTTATACACATTTAAAAGAAAAACGCCTCTAGAAGACAAGACAGTATAAACCTAAGTTCACACCTTTATTCTCTCTAAGAAGATAGGCAGATTGTAAGGGAGTGATGGCATACTCTTAGCAAGTCTCCAGGCCTCTCTTTTCCTAACAGGCTATGGCATGGCACGAGGTAGTTTGAGAAGGTAGATTAAGGGCTGTGTGCATTGATATTTCCCAGAAGAGAGTTCCCCACTCTGGTCCATGAACATGCAATGAATGTTTAGCAAAAGCCGATTACATTAAACTTGAGAGAATTTTTTGTTTGTTGTTCCTAATCCTTCTGAATGTTTACTATTCCTATGCTGAGTAGACAACAGTCACTCCACTGATCTCACAGAAGCCATTTCTCTCAATATTTTCAGCAGTCAAAGCTAAAAGAGTCAACATGGAACTAAGGTCACAGGATTTTTGCTGGTATGAATTTTGCTACATAAATATTTATTGATGCATTATTGTTTCTCAGATTAGTTTGTTTTGGAGTCTTATGGAGTAGTAATATATCATAAGAAATTATTTCCATTTTCTGCTTCTAGATCAACCAGTTCTATAAGAGTTATTGAGTATTTTAAGTAAAATCACTGTAAATGTAAAATACATGCTATATTTATGCAAGTAAAATGGTTATTGATGATCAATTTTAAAGGAAAAAAAAAGTAAAAATCCTATTACAACTAATAAAAGTATTCCTGTTTCATGTTTTTTTTAAATCACTTGGTGAAAATAGCAGTGAAATAGCAATATTCCAAAATCTATACCAACAGATGGCAAGCCTTTATTAAGCCAGATATGTACTCTGCACCTGTCACATTTTTTGCTATAAAAGTGTAAGTATTGCTAGTGTACATGTAAATGACTATTTGGTCGTCAGATCAATTGCCAGTATGTTAGCCATAAGTCAAGTAGGAGAACAAATGTTTTACCATAAAAGGAAAAGAACATTCTAGTTGCCATATGATTTTCCTTTAATGAAGAGATTCAAACATGTACCATGGACAAGCCTCTCTGACATTTGTTGAATATCTCTTTCCCAACAGGATATTTCATTATCAGGCTCCAAACAATGGAATTCTGTAATGAGAGGAATTGAGCTTCTTGTAGAAAAAATTGTTAGACTTATTATGAATGGTCGTTCTACAATTGATGGGCAGTGACCCACAAGCGTTACTGCTGCAGATGAAAATATATAAAGGTCAGTTTAGGTTCCACAGAAAAGTTGTCTTAGCATTTCTAGTACCAACAGATAATAGGTTATTCTGAGAATGATGGGTGTTGTTATGTTGTTTGGCTATAAAAATGGAGCTCCAAAAGGAAATCTGGACATACAATGCTAGTAAACACCTTATAAGGCATGTATTGACGTAGGCAACATAATAAGTCCTGAATCACCAAGCAAAATATATGAAGCAGCAGGAACAACGGTGTTTGAAGCATAGTTCCTGTCTGGTACTTCTTCCAAGGTTTCAGCCAAGTACCTTTCCAAAAGAGAAGTATTGTGTTAAAAGTATTTTTTTTAGATGTTCACTCTCTTGATTTTGCTGGATGGTAGTGTTGAAAGCATTCATTCCAGCTTGAGTGGTGGGCACAGTCTGAGTGCACCTTGTTAACTGCATTCCCTTGTCAATATAGTCATCAAAGTATTACACATCCTTAGGACAGAGGCAGTTGGCCTGGCAGTGGCAGCAGAGTCACATCAAGTAGATGTAGTGCCTCAAAATTATTAAAAGAAAGAGAGTTTATTTTTCATTTGTTTCCCAAGATTGATCTCAAATTTCCTCTTTACCCATTCTGAGAAGAGGTCAATCTTTACAACAACTTCTCTAAGAAACACCTGTTTTCAAACTTTTGCTGTTTTGGGGGGGTTAGTTTTGTTTATTTGTTCAATTAAAAAAATTAAAAAGGTACTTTAAGAGAAAAGCTCATAATTTTTTTTTTCTCATTTTCAGTACTTTCTAAATATTCCTAGTGGTTGCTTTACAGTAGTTATATTGACAACCAAGATCAAAGAACCAGTGTAGGCTGGATTCCTGGCCAATAATATAATTTATAGTGTGTACTCACTACTCAAAAGTATACAGTAATCCTTTCTAGGAATTAAACATAAACAGAGGAAGATGTGGGGGAGTTAGCCACATATTGAAGTTCTATTTGGACAAAACTACTACTGCCTTCCTTGTTTCTTTTTTTTTTAAATCATAAATGCCATTTTTGGTGTAGTATGTTATTAATTGTTGTCTATACCTGTGTGGTATTCATACTTAACCACAAAATAATGACATAAAAATTACAAACCACGTCTATTGTATGAGATCAGTGTCCATTTTCCCCCTGTGATATCTGAGCACTACAAGCAAATCATAAAATGGGATAACAACTTCATCTTTATTAGTTTTAAAAGACAATATATGGCAATGTATGGGAAAAATAGCTTAGTACATATTGTAGGAAAATGTACCAGAATGATATAGCAGATTCCTATTCTCCCAATACATTCTCTTCATAGCTAAGCTAAGTTAGATTCAGTAAAATATGTGAATGTTTTTCTCTGTTTTTTTTTTTTTTTCCCTGACTCAAAATGCTAACTGCCTAATTTAAAGACTCTGCTCTTTTCATGATCTGTCATTTCAGGCTCTAATCAGCCACAGTCATTAAAAATCTCACAGCACTTCCCACGAAAGTAATCAACATGATTTGTTAAGTACTGACACTGGACTCATCTTCATACCAGACACAAACAAAAATAAGAGCAATTTCCAGATTAGGTCTATATGTTCCTATAATTTCCTGTGTTTTATAAATACTTATGAAATTAAATGCAGTCCTAAATTGCAAGGAAGATATTTCAGAAGAAATAGGAGAAAATGGATTTTAGTGTTAAATAAAAGTATTCTTTCATATGTCAATTACTCAACACATTGTGACTTGCTTGTATGAAAAGATCATAAGATTTTTGCCTTTTTATTCACCAGGGTATAATATTTCACTCATTTCAATCTCTGAATTTTAAAATACTGTAAAATTTTATTTTGGTAATTTCCTTCCTTGTCATTCTAAAGATAAAGATATGATACTTGGGCATTCACTACAAATTCCTTGATTGATTATTCATAGGAGGTAAAGTTCCAAGTCCTTTAAATGTGTGTTATGTATCATGAGGTATATTTATTATGTGTCTTTCCATTTTATTTTTTTACCTTTTCTTTTTATGCCCCCAACTTTTCATTTTCTCTTTGTTTTTCTAGTAATAAACCCATAGCTTTAATAATTTTTAAAATGATCATGCAAATTACATTAATTTGGTTCTGTTGTTCTAGAAATTGTGCAGCAGTTTAAATTAATTTTATGGTAAGTCTTACACTTAAAACCTTGAGGTTTTTACCATGGATAACTTCTAAACGGGGTAAGAATTCCTTTATATTTATTAATTTTAAGACATGCAGTCACATCTTTGGCTCATATAATCCAGTTAATGGAAACCTTTCTACCACACTTGATTAGCATACAGTATTCTCTCTCTTACTGGTGGAGAAACAACATAAAAGTAGCAGCTGGGAAATTTGTGCTAAGAAATGTGCAGTAACAAATGAGTACCAGAAATAACCTAACATTCAGCAATACTTGATTTGGTAATTTTTTTTTCTCAGTGGTTTATTCTTTCTCATATGAAATCAGTTTAAGGTTTGAACCTTGTAGAAATCAGTACTCTGAATATTCTGTAAAACCAGAAATCATTAAAAAATATTTAGATTGAAGTCCCAAGGCTCAACCTTTTCTTGATTTTAGACTGTATTTCTGTCTGATATTTCTAGCATTATTTCCATACTGCCTTAATTAGTCAATTGATTAAAAAAATTCCAAACTTACAAAAAATACCTATGAATCCTGAAATTTGAATCATCTCTTTACATCAGTGTGAATTCTCTGATCATCAATTATTTAGCAATTATCCTTTTTATGTTTAGTGCATTCATGGTGCACACTGAGGCACATCTGCACCAAGATGAGTAGACAGCATCTTTTACTTAGCCAGTTCTTTAATCAAATATTTAGGTTGTTATATTAAATAACTATGATTGACACTTGAGAGATGCCTGATGTCCTGATTAAAAAGAAACAAAACAAAAAAAAACTCCTGAAAAAAACCTGAAGAGTTTTTGAATCCTAAATACAGGGGTTGGTTTTGAATCCTAAATATAGCTGATTGCTAAGCACCCTAGATTGGATCATCCCTTCTAAAACCAATACTATTCAGAGATTTCATGTTAAAGGCCAGATATTAGAGTCAGAGGAGTTTATCATGTGTCTCTAAGTAAGATACAGGCCTTTGTTCAGACAAATGGTCTCCAGATTCCTCAGGGATCCATATAGTTGCCCATACATACGTATTAAGTACTGCTGCATGACATGTAGCTCATAGTTTCTGAGACATCTTCAGAGGGTCTGCATATTTAATAAGGGACCTTAGAAGGTGATCACACTTTTGAAGTAGCAAGTGAATGGCTTCACAAATGGTATTAGATACTTTAGTGTGAGATACTGTACTGCTGCATACAAGTGCCAGTTTCTTATGAATGTCAGGTCCTGCGTTTCTGGTTCTATGCAACAGGTTCTAGGCCATCAAACTGTATGAGATGTCTGTGGTTAAGAACCATGTCCCTGAGTTCAGTTTTCTCTATGGCTAGTAATGAAGAGGGATTTTTCAAGTGCATTTTTCTGAGAATCATCAGTTCCACCTAAGTCCTAAATAGTAATTTACATATTTGGCTGGATCTAGTCTTTAATCGGTATTTGACACATGGCATTATCGTTATTTTCACAGATTTACAAAGTCAACCACTTTCCAGTATCATCATTAGGTGTGTTTGGCCTGTATTCAAGGTTTTTTACCTTTGAAGTTTTTCCTATTAGAAGATAAAAATCATTACATGGATTTTCATGTATAATTTCTCCTTAGGAATGTTTGCTCATTTTTCATGTTATCATATATGTAACTTCAACTATTTAATATTTATATCTTAAGTTCAGAAATGTGGACCATTTGAAAGGTAATCCTTACCTTTCTTTTGTTTTTAATTAAAAAGTAGCTATATATGTTGCCCAAATACATTATAGTAATACTGGACATTATTTTCTCTTGAAATTAAATGTCAAGTTTTGGGATTTTGATTTGTTTCTTAATAATAATTTCCTTGTTGTTGATTAAAAGACACGTTCAAAACCTGTTTCTTACTAGCATTTCTTTAAATTCAATGGATTTGCTTCCATAATTCTAAAATTATTTCCTTAGCAAAGAAAGATGTAATACATTTGCCTTCATGTCTACTCTAAGTCTCTGCTTCAGTTGCCTTGATGAATCTTTGCAACATTAACACTGAAGGTCTTCAGATATGCACATTTTTACAACTTTCTTTAGCCTCATGCAGATTGCCCCTGCATGATTTCTTCCTCTCTCAGGAAACCTTATCTCTTGGCCCATATCCTGGCATATATATGGCTTCTATCCTCAGGGGTCTTCAAGACCCAGATAGATGAATCCCTAGTAACTAGTGTGACTTCACAGCTGACCTTGCTTAAAGCAGAGGTTGGGCTAGAGACTTCCAGAGATCACTTTTAACCTGAAGTACCTGAAGTTCCAGTGAATAAGTCAGTGGTCTTGGAAATTGTCTAGTTCTTTTATCAGTAACTTGTCCTTATAGCGCATTACAGAGACTGTAGCCTTCTTTAGTGAACTCATGATTCATGAAACATTTCTTACAGTTTTGCTCCTCACTTTAAATGACCACCAGAAGCAGACTCATCTGCTGCATATTATTTTCCTTATTACATCACGTCCTATATGTTGTACATCACTTATTTTCTTAAATGGTGTTATTCAGTTTTGTAAAATAGGTTTATACTTTTTTTCATATTCATTAATCAGAATTTTTAGGGGCTAAACTTGACCAAGCAAGTTGTATGAGTCTTCTCTACTGTTTCCTCCCTGTGTTAATATTAACCATAAATTTTTTTCAGAATTTTATAGACTGAAGTTTATCATCCCCAAATTTTCCCGATTATTAAATTTAACAATAGTAGATACAGTTGTTACACAATGCATATATAATATAACTATTACGCCCTTGAATTCATGTTCATGCAAGTCATTCAGCACGACATTTTTTATATATATATTAGAGATTAAGTCAAGATCTGCTCCAAATTTGTTCCTATATTACAGAAGCTGAATATCAGTTCCACTTTTGCAAATTTGTAACCTCCCTTGAATATTTTCACTTCGACCAGGATAATAATTTATATTGTGAAACTGCAGATATAAAGAGAAAGAAGATCATCAGCTTGCACATCAACACACTCAGAGGAAAGAGCTTGTCATTGTTTTTGAAGCCACCAACTCCTGTTCAGTTGCAAACTGTGGTGGTTACATGGAAAACTGGGAGGACCACTGAGCCCATGTACAAACAGAAGCCAGGAAATGGGCTGCAGTGAAAGTTGCCTTCTTCTTCCCATGTTTCTGTGGGAAGAAGACTCCACAGTTTTCTTTACATAGATATATCACAAAGTGATGTCATAGTATTTGATAAAGCTGAATAATATATATTTTGATTAAGACATAGTTCTCACTGGAATAAGAAGAAATTATGTTTTGTACTCAATTAATTTGGCATCAGTCAGTGCTAATAGTAAAATGTGATGTTAGATTTCTTTTTTTTTACTTTTGTTTGGCTACTAAGGCAAACATCTCCATTTACATTATTGTGTGGATTTTACTTTTTTAAAAAAGTAACTTTATCTGTCACATCAGAAGCTTTCAAGAAGCCTAGAAATTTTATAATTCCTATGCACTCTTAATCTACTTTGTGCATATTACACACTTAGACTTTTCTAAATTTATTGTAATTAGACGTATGTATTACAAAGGAACTGCTCATATTTCTCCTACCTAATCTCTAATTTATATGCAGAAGAGCAAAGCTAAATAGTTTAGGATTTTCACATTTAATACCCTTTTTACCTAATCAAATTATACAGCTTAGTAGCTTCCTTTCCTGTGGTTTGCACCTTTTTTTTTTTTTTTTTAATAAATCAACATAGTCTTAGGCAGGCATTAATGCTACTTCTGTAACCTTTCTCTTTTCACTGAGTGTTCTCTGAGGACACAATAAATCATCACTCAGAAATAAATGTTGCATGAGTAGCCTCTTATAAGTAATGAGTTTATAGTTGAAGAACTAGTGAATCCAAATTATGTTTAAATGAAATTGCACACCCTTTGTATTTTCCTTCATTCTTTTCTCAAAAGAGCATTAAAATTTTGACTCCACAGGCAGTGGGAGATGTGTCTAAATAAAACTGGATTAACCTAGTGAACTCCTTCACAGAATCAAGGATTTCTCACCAGGAGGTCCAAGGGGCTGATTTAAATTTTGGTTTTCTCAACACTGTATATCCCACTGCATCATTTAAACTAAGTATCATGCTTCAGCAACTCACATGATCATTTAATAAAAGGCATAATTTCCTGCTGACTGTTAGGTTTTAATAACTACTGACATGAATTCTCAAAACTGCAGCATATCTCTTTTCTTTGTCTTAGAATGTTACTCCCAGCAACGTATGGTACAGTGCCTGCAAAAAGAACTATAAGTCTGAAAACAAATAAATAAGTCCAAGGTAATAATTATTTAATTATTTTTTGCTTTAAAATATCGTATTGGTTTCTCATTTGGCTTCAGATATTTGGTGCTCCCTGATCAGATTGAACTATTATTTTTCTTTTCCTTCTGAAAACACTAAAAAAGTTCATACTGTGTTTAGAAATGTTTTTCTTCTCAAATTAATGGTTAAATTTTATGTGCAAGAAGACTGAGTTCCTCATCTATATTGTTTTTTTCAGAGACAGAATTTTACAAAGACCATTATCAAGTCGTTATCTATCATCTTTCCTGTATGTATAACTTGACTTTCTCTTCAGTGTTAGATTTGGGCTTCTTTCTTTGCTCACTGCTTATGTTTATTGCCTTCAGAAAGATAACTAAGATATTTACAGAACACTAACTTTATGGAGAAGTGTTCAAGACAGTAGAATTTGAAGGGTTAAGAAAGAGCACAGTAGAGAAAAAAAGCTTGCCGGTCAGAAAGCATATGAAGAAACAAGGAAACAAGAGCATGAATTTAGTTCATACTGTTGCATTGAACACATTTTTATATATCATTCCAACTACAAAACAGATAATAAATGAAGGAATAATAGAGATAAAGCATTGTGAACTGTCTGCAAGGAAGTCAGGACTGATGTTGAGTCTGAGAGGGGTAGGGACAAGCTGTTTTTAGATTTCTTCTAAATTCTAATTAATATCTTTGTGTTTGATTGGCAGTAAATTAAATTAGTTTCCCCAGGTCAAGTCAGCATTGCCCATGACAGTAATCAGAGTGTGATCTCCTTCTCTTTATCTCAACCCGAGAGCTTTTTGTCATAAATTTCTTCCATCTTGCTGAGCAGGAGGAAAGATAGAGCACCTTAGTGGGCACCTGTCAGTCAGCTAGGTTCACATCTCCCATTAGAGGTGAAAAAAACCTCAGAGGAATCATTGATTCACCAGGTAGGTGGGATGCAATTTAGATGGACCTCATCGACGAAGAACTGTGTAGACAGGAATCTCACAAAATTAACCAAAAGAGATGAGGAATATTTTCATCATGGCAGAAATAATCCCATGCTCTAACTCATGATGGGTAAAATATCAGTTAAAAAACAGCTTTACATTGAAGGATATGGAATTCCTTGTGGACTGTATGTTGACCAGCACCCAGGAACATACCCTTGCTGCCACAAGGATCAGCAGCCTCCTGGGCTGCATTAAGAGGAATGTTGCCAGCAGGGAGATGATCCTTGCTCTTTTCTCTTTCCTGGAGAGGCCTCATTGGGAGTATTGGGTCTAAATTTAGGGTCCACTGTACAAGAGGGACATGGACACATTGAATTATGATCATGTCCAGCAAATAGTTACTCATAGGGAGATGATTAAGTGTCTGGAGCATCTTTCATAGGAGGAGATGCTAAGTGAGGTAGAACTCAGCTTAGAGGAGAAAAGGCTTAGTGAGATCTTTTTCATATGCATTAATACTTGATAGCATAAAGAAGTCAGACGCACTCTTTTCAGTGATGTCCAGTGACAGTACAAGAGGCAATGGGCCCAAATTTAAACACATGAATTTTCAGATGGACACAAGGAAACATTTTTTTGAGTGTGTGTTTTTGAATGAACAAGTAGTTGTATGCTGGAACAGGTTTTCCAGAGAAATTGTGGAGTTTCCATATGACAAGATACTGGAAATGTGACTGCAAAGTACCACAAATAACCAACTCTTATAAACAGGGGTTTTGGACTGGTGTCGTGGATTCACCCCAGCTAGCACCAAAGTGTCACGCAGCTGCTCATTCATTCCTTCACCAGCATGATCAGGGAGAGAATTATTAGGATAAAAGATAGAAAACTCGTGGGTTGAGATAAAGATAGGTAATAGGAAAAACAAAAGCCATATCCACAAGCAAAGAAAAACAAATAATTAATTCACTGCTTCCCATGGCCAGGCAGATGCTCAGCCAACTCCAGGAGAGCAGGGCCCCATCACATGTAATGGTGACTTCTGAAGACAAATGAGCCATCACTCGCTCTTCTTCCATCTTTTACCCAGCTTTATATGTTGAGCATGATGCCATATGTTCTGGAATATCCCTGTGGTCAGTTTGAGTCACTTGTTCCGGCTGTGTTTCCTCCCATTCTCCTGTGCACTCCCAATTTCCTTGCCAGCATGGCAGCATGAAATGCTGAAAATGTCTTGGCTCTGTGTAAGCCCTGGTCAGCAATAATAAAAGCATCTCTATATTCTCAACCCTGTGTTCAGCACAAATCCAAAACACAGCCATGTATAAGACACTGGGAAGGCAATTAATTTTACCCCAGCCAAAACCAGCACAACTCAGCAACTTCAAGAGGTGCTTTCCATCCCCAGTTGGTCCGTGATTCTGCGAGTTTTCACTCTTGGTATGTAAATCTATGATGTTTTCATATTTCCTCTGAGTTTTCCCTTAAAGTGAAGGAGAAATCTACTATCCTTCATTGGCAGGATGTAATCTTTACAACTTCCTCTCTCTTTATAGACTGTTTAGGGAACTTTTGAACCATCAGAGAAAAAGTAGTCTGCTTAAGAGATGAAAGGCTTCGAATTGAACACCCTATAGTGGGAAAAGATCCCTTTCCCAGATCATAGTGAAAAGTCATTCTAGAGTAAAAACCAAAGTTCCATGACACCTTCCTCCTTTGACGTTTTATAGTTGTATCCTCAGTAAACCAGATTCAAAGAGAAAGGATTAGGAGGTAGTCTTGGCGGGCTGCACCATCAGCTATAATTTACTATAGTCATGGAGTTATAGGGGTTTTGGGTTATAGGGGAAAATCTCTTGAGCCTGCAAAGTACGTAGATCAGATGAGTTAAATTTCTTAAGTGACTATCTTGATATCTTATCTGAAACCATCACTGCTGAGATCTCTGTGCTTTACTATCATTCCACACAAAAGCACAGGCTTAACCAAAATATTACTTCCCTCCAAAAGTATGAATCTTACAAATTTCAAGGATAAAATTCAAAGTAGGCGATGCAGGGAGGGCATAATAAAAAAGGTTCATTAACAATTTCAAAACTCAATATTTAATCTAAAACTGAGATATTGTTTTATCTCACTGTTTAAATAAAACAGTATCTGTGTGAGTGGTAATATCTTAGGAACATCAAAAAAGTAATTTAATTACTTTTTTTTTTCTGTGAAGTTGTTTATAATGTTAAAATCCACACCTAAGTACAACAGCTTCTGTGAGGCATATTCCAAAATGCTTTTTAAAGATTACTATATGAACAAACCTCATGGGATGTTTTTGCTATACATTGAAGATGCAGTCAGTGATGTAACTTACAAGATGCATTGGCCTGATGTAAACAGATTCTTTCAATGCACCCAGCATACCAGTCAAATTTTACATCCCCCAGCTTAGTATGTATTCAAAGTACGCTGAAATACATCCTTAAAAGACATCTCTGTGCCATGTCTTTACAACTAAAATGCAGAAATCGGGAGGGGGCTTTTTTAGATACATAACATCTATGTACTTCTGTGCCATACCAAGGTTCTTGGTCCACAGCCATGAATTTAGATAAAGGGAAAAGGTACCTCTTACTAACAGAGTCCACATCTTTTGCTTTATCATTGGGAGAGTACTTTTGACACTTTGCTTCATTCTGCTTCAAAGACATGTCATAGTTTTGATATTGACCTCATGGTTACAGTATAAAGAAATGTACCTGTGATGTAAAATCTGCTAACTGTAAATCATAGACTATTTTAAATATTGTGCAAGATGATCAATAATAAAATTTTAAAATTAAAATCTGTATCTCGATAAGATTATTGGACTTAGAAAACAACACTTAAAAAAAATATGTTTCAAATTTACTTCCTATACTTTAACAAATACTTGACAAGATAAATGGTTTTATTTTCATATATTTATTTTATTTTAATTATTTAAAGGGTTTGCACAGTAGTGGTTTCTAATATCCCTAA
Organism: Leucosticte australis; assembly: GCA_025504685.1. Taxonomy (NCBI): domain Eukaryota; kingdom Metazoa; phylum Chordata; class Aves; order Passeriformes; family Fringillidae; genus Leucosticte; species Leucosticte australis. The sequence continues at coordinate 61,360,298 of JANIJU010000001.1, forward strand.
AATAAATATTCTGTATTAATATTGATATCCATATGAATAGGTAAGAGTTACAGACAGCAAAAATATAATGCTTTAGTTGGAGTGCTGTTGTGTACAGCAAGTATAAATCTGATTTTTATTATTATTCTTATTATTACTTAATATGATAAAAAGTGTAACTCCAAGATGAAATAGGGGCTTTAGAATTGGGATCTAAGTACCTAACTTTAATGTAGCTATTCTCTAAAGGAATTCAAAGCCCAGTCCCTAATGGATCACTTCATTTACTCCTATTGCCCCCCCCCACCACCCTTTTAGTATTACTTGAAATGCCCTACGGTATCTGAGACATCTCTGAGACTAACATGTGATATTTGATTTCTGAGATAGCTCTGCCTTTCTAGAGGAGCAGCTTAAAATATGTGGATTATCTGAAAGTATTGCAAATGACACTGGAATCCAGTGTTTAGGCAACTGAATCAAAGCCTAGGCTACATTAATACCATGGAAAATAGGCTATACAATTAAGATTTATTAAGCCTGCATAAAATGAAAACTTCAGTGTCTGTGGGGAATACCCCAAATTTACTGCTCTCTTACTGCTCCATATGATCTTCTACAGGTCTTGAGAATAATTTCCAGCTTCGTGCAAATTTCTCAAATACCCTTGTTCATTTCAGATGCAATGGTGGTGGCAGCAAGTGTCTGAGTAAGACAACTAAGCCTTACTCAGGCACTTGCTCCTTCCTTTCAGTGTGGTGGGGGATAGAATTGGAAGGGTAAAAAATGAGGAAATTTTTGAGTTGAGGTGAAGAAAATTTAATAGGTTAAGCAAAAGCTGTTTGGACAAACAAAGATAAATAAGGAATTGATTCATTACTTCCTGTCAGCATGCAGATGTTCAGCCATTTCCAGGAAAGCAAAAATTTAATGTACCCTAGCTAAAACCAGCACAACTGGACATGTTTAGGCAATCAAGTTTAGAAAGAATGTGTCTTACACAAGATGAAGCAGCCAGGAAAAATATATAGTGGGTGCTGGTCCTTGAAAAAAACTCACTGGCTTTAGTAAACTAAGTATGATGTTTGGCTGGATTGTAAGAGGTCCTCAGGTGTCTAAGATGAAAATTGGAAGACATGAAATGGTTGGGGGACTTATATCCTTCTGATCTGGTAAGGGGAGAGTCAGATAAAATATCCTAAGAGCTCGGAAACAATGCCTAGATCCACCTTTTTGAGCACTGAATTTGGTCCTCTAGCTATGAGACTTCCAAGGACCAGATACCCACGCCTTGCATGGACTTATGGCAGCTGGCAAGTGTCTGGGTTAACATTCTAAGCAAAAACAGGAATGAGAACCTACTAAGTTTTCTTAGACTCGGTGAGAATTATATTCTGTAATATTTGCACCATAAAAAGTGCATGCTGCTGGAAGATTTTAATTTTATTTCTTGCATGATTAAAGTACCTGTGGAGTTGAGTTTTAAGATGCTGTACTTTAGATGTAGGACATATGACACCCCGTCAATATATATGATCTGTTTTTATTTAAATCTCATTCTAATTTGATATAATGATTTGTCTCCTTTCTTAAGTCAAATAAAAAAAACAAAAAGGCATGTGGCACACAAAGACCTGTGCTTGTATTTTACAGAAAAAGTCACTCCACTCAGCAATGCCTATAATTAACTTGATTTGCTCCCTGTGGCTAATGTGTGCTTTCAGTTAGAAATCTCTCTTTGGATATCAGAAATGATCCAAAGTTTTTGGAGTTGTGAGGGCTTTTTCCCTTTTCTGAATTTATTCCACAAATAATTCTGAAAATTATGTAATTTTCTGTAAATAGAATTATTTAATTAAGAAAATTTAGAATCTCAGTTATTGAGACATGGAGCTTGATATTTGGTAAGAAGTTCCTTAGCATCAGCAGTTTGCTGATACATAATTGACTGATATCCAATCATTTAGTTGAAGAGTGTAATAAGTATTTTCTAATTTTAGTAGCAAATTCAGAAATCTTAAAACAATTTTATTTTTATTTTTCATATACTAATGAAATTATCTTGTCTTGCACAGGTAATGGAAGTGAGGACCATTAATGTATAGATAAAGCTACCTACATATTCAACATGACACTATTGGAAGCACTATTCTGATAAGACATTAGAGAAAAATCTGGATTACTCATTCATTCTATGAACCAGTAAAATGATGTATCTTTAAAAAAATATTTTAAGGGTAATTTTTTTCAGTATAAATTAATTTTTTCATAATCTGAACTCAGACCATATATGAAGATACATGCTAAAGGAGTTCATCTCTGCTTTTTTATGCCTAATCCATCACTAAATCTTGCTGTGGACCTTTTTATCCTTTTTAAGAGGTTAAAGAGAATATTGTAATAGGAAAAGAAATGAGAATCATCATTGGCAATCAAAAATTTTAATGAGAACAAATCCCTCTGAAGTGTTCCTTTAGGCTCACTAAATATTCAAAAAATAAACAGGATTTTTAAAGATCAAGAAGAGCCATACTACTTTAAGGTAGGTGATTTATCATAAATGAATGCACAGAAGGAGATATTGTACCTTATTGTTTATTTTCTCCACGGAAATTTAAAATTAATAGATATTATTTGTTTCTTACTCAGGAAAATAAAATTTCAAGGAAAGAAACACCTGTGCTGTACTATTCCAAGTGTAACCTTTCAGTTTAGGGTTCATCAGACATTCATCAGTTTTAACCAACTACATCCCAAATAACATATTAATTTCATAATTACAACATGGTCTTATTTCCATGTTAATGAGGACAGCGGGACTGCGACATATAATTTTTAATATTTCCTTTACTATTTGGATAATCTGTACCAGATGGATGAACAATTATATATAAAAAAAGGGTTTATTGGCTTTTAGCCAATATATGTGTTCAAATAAATATACTTAAAATATACAACTCCTTCAGTTCTGGATAGATGACCATGAAGTACAAAACATGATCTGCACATTTTATTAGGACAGATTCAGATTTTAAATCTGGACCAAAAATAAAATTTTTTTAAATGTTTAGGTTTGCAGAAATTTTAATGTAATTTTGTTTGAGGTCAGTGTCTCATCAGCATAGGGGAAAAATGAAGTATGTTTTAAAATATATGACTAGAAAGGTTTAATATATAATAAAAGATAAAATATGAAATTGAATTTAAAAGGAAAAATAGGTACTGCATTCATAAAAATGTCCACAAATGCATGGCGAAGAACCTTTGGAACAACAAGCTAATTGAAATAGCTGAATCTGCAGGAAAACAATTTAATAGCTATGGAAAATCACAAAAGGAGAAAGTGAAGATAAATTGTAAGCAATGTATGTTTTTTATTTGAGAGATTTGCTCAAGCTTGTCAGGATGACATCTAACATGAGTACGAGGTCACAAAAAAGAAGGCAGGAAAATTATTACTCCTTCACAGTAATCAAAGTAAAGTGCATCTTTTTGTGAAATGTTTTTATTTTAATAATCACTGTTGGAACTCTGTTCTGCTTTCATCCTTTTTCCCCACTAGCATAAAAGGGAAGAAAGTCTTAAGACTCTTATTTATAAAAAAATTCTATTGTTTACCTGCATATTTCTAGTTATATTCAATGCATCCCTATTTTTTTTAATATATAGTATTTTATCTTCTACGGGCAACTCCTGATTTTGTTAGTTAAAATGGAGGGATGAGGACAGAAAGAGACAACACTGGTAAAGCCAAAAGGATTTGGTATGTAAATTCTAAGCCAAATATGTAATGCATTCCTTTTTATAAACATTGTCATGAAGAACAAGACATGAGGAGAAAAACACTGAAGTTGTGCCATGAAATTCTTTCACTTCCACAAATGCTGGAACCTGCTTAATTCACCACCTTGGTGATGTACCATTGGACAATGAGGAGTTATGGATGTATGGTGTGAATACCTAATCACTAAAACTAAATAAAATACTTATGAATCGTATTAACCCAAATGTAAAGAAATTTTGCATTGTCCAAAGCTTGTCTAATTCCCCCTCCTGCCAAGAGATGCTATGTGTTTCTACTAAACTTGTTTTTTTCAAGTGCTTTGATCATCACAACCACAAGAGCACTATCGTAGAGAAATCTGGAATATTTCATATTAGAACCATAGAACAGTTTATTTAGGAGGGATATCCAGAGAATATTTACTTCCAATCCTGCTCAAAAATAGATCCAGTTGTCTGAGGTTTTGTCCAGTCAAGTCTTGATTATTTCCAAGGGCAGACACAGAACAAATTCCCTCGGTAACTTGTTCTAGTTTTTGTTGATATTTATGGTAATTTTTCCCCCCTATTTTAATCAGGATTTATGTTTATTTTATGTCTCTTGATCTACTGTCAATTCAGACTCCATCCTTTCTATGCCATCCTGTCATCACTGCACATACAGTACTTAATATTTAAAATTTATATCATTTATATTGTTGAGTAGCTGTGAGTACAGGGAAACATGAAATGATTGCCATAGGGTTACCACTGACAGCTGTGATTCAAGGTGTCATGGATGTCTGCTTTGGCTACATTTGCTGTGACCAAAATGTGCATCCCTGAGCCATTCTGTTACTGTCTTGACTATTAGGTCTCTGATGGTTGCTGGTAGTGTGTACTTGTCTGCTATACTTTGTTATGTTGCTGTTAACATGTCACAAAATATTTAGGAATTTCAGCTCTGTGTAGTTATTGTCACTGACAGTTCAGGTTTTTCTACCTCTCCGCTGGTTCTTGTCACATTATTGTCATCAATTGCATGAATGCAGCCCATTTCTGCCCTTCTTCACTGACTGACCACAACCTGTATCTCATGTTCCTTTAACGTCTGAAGTTCACATAGGGTATGTTGCTCTTTTTATTATGCTCTGGATGCTCAGAGAATAGAAGGACCTTAGGCATTAATGGGATTACTTTGTAGTATTTTTATGTCAGTGCTCTCTCATGCCTCCCTTGATGCCTGTACATCACCTCCATATGTTCAACTGTAGATTTTCTTACTGATTTCATATCAGTACAAAACATTTTTTTTCCTTTTTAATTTTTTTTTCCAGTTTAGTATATTCTTCAGGACAATTTTATGCACTGTATTAAAAAAAGAGAGTACAGATTTAAAGACTGGTCACCCAAACATTAAATTCATGCTCCACCCAGGGAGCTGTTCTTCTATTAAACTGTCTCCTTCTCTTCTGCATTGAACAAAACTATGCTGTTTTACTGCTGTGCACTTCATGGCCACTATATAAAAGTACTTCATTAGTAATTTTTGGGTTCCTAATTTTTTCACCGGCAGCAGCAGAATTATTTACTTTGCATAATATCAGGGGCCTCTTATCCAGTATTTGTTACTGTTGATCAACTGTTGATACAGCGCATACAGTTTGAATACCTAAATCTGAAATTAAGTAATAAAAGCAAAACATACTCATGAACAATTCAAGCCTTACATATAATTTCTGACTCTTGTTAGAAATAAAATTTTGGTAGGCTTCTGCTTTATATTTATTGACAATGAAATTATTTTAAGTTTTTCAGTCATATATTGAATTCTTAATTTGCCGGAATTATGATTTAATCAACTGTTTCTGAACCCTTCTTTCCATCATGTAGAAATTGTATTAGACAAAAAAACCAAAATAAATTCCCATAATTTTTCAAAGATGTAGTATAGGGAAGAGCCTCTTAGAGAAAGTTACAGAAGGAATGGGAAGTACCTGCGGACAACACACGAGTCTATGTGTAGAGATCATGAGCATCTGTGGGCACACAGGAGGATTTAATGAACATGAACTTTTTTTCATGCTAAAAAAATAGTCCTTTAACATTTCCTATTAAGTGAAGGAACACTGCATGGAGAGGTGAAACAGGAAAATAAGATCTGTCAAGCCATATTTTTTTGTCAAGAGGCATGTTAGACAATGACATCTGGGTGTAAGTACTGTCAGCTCACATCAGCCTGATGCTGGATGGCTCAAAAAACTATTCAACTGCTGAAGGCAGAGCTTCATTTGCAGACTCTATCCATGCACGTATCAGAAAAAAACCCACCTCTTTAAATAAAGCAAACAAGACAACTCTTGGTAGAAGGGAATCAAGCAAATGATTGATCTCACAAAATCAGCAAAACTTCTGGGATTTTTGGTTTTCTTTGTGCAACCCAGCTGTTATGACACCATAGTAGTCTCAAAGCTCTTTCAGCCATTCTTCCACTGGCCATTTAACTTCTGATCCCATCTGACACATATTTAATTTGTTATATTTGTGTGCATGAAACATATGTGGAGTAAAAACCTGGAAATTCTAAGCTGTCAATGTAATCAGTGGATCAATGTAGCTAGAAGGGTATGGAGAGCTATTCAGCTCACTGATAATCCAGATATTGACAACATTTAAAATTGATGGGTCCCTTCTTACTCAGATTATTCTGTGATTCTCTGATACTCTAAACTTTATGATTTGGAGCTGTTTCAACCATGGTATCATCACACCATAGCTTCTCTTTCCCTACCATTGACCAATGAAGTCATAAGGAGTAACAGTATTATTTAAACTGAAATGAAGTCATTACATCAATCCCATCATATTGCTCACATTCCTTTAGAAATATACACCTAAAAAACTTGCTCATTCCCCTGCTGTTAAGGGTTACTGATGTCTGTCTCTTCAAATTTATTTTTATTCTATTATTTTAGGCTTGGAATCTCTAATATGCATGAACCATCTTCAAATTTCTCTTAACTTTGAGTTCAGTTTAGGGGCTTTTCTGGCTGAGATAAGGAAAAATATGCACAAAATCACACCCTGGGTATTCAGTTAAGAATTTCTCTCTGCATTTATAGGATAACTAGTGACAAATATACCATGCAGGTATGATTTACAGAGCACATCAGCATTTTTCGTGGAACTCCTGGAAAAAAAGTTTCTTAAAAGAAGAGAGATGTGACTATATAAGAAAATAAAATCAGTATCATATTTTGCAAACCTAACAGTGGCCAATAAGGTTTTGGGCCATATGTTCCTTATACTTGACATTTACAATTTATCGATTATGTAACTCCGGTCTTTTACCACCGTAATTTGGGACGATGATTTTCTACCTTTTTAAACAGTTTTTTTCTTAAAATTCCTTTCTGTAATTCAGAAAAGCTTCTAACACTAAAGTTTTTCTATTCCCTTACATTTCCTTTTTAGTCCTCAGGTACTTAACCATTATAATATCAGATTAGTTCAAATTATGTCTTCACAGATAACTTCCTTGGATACCCAAACAGTTTGTTATATTTACTAAGAATCTTATGGTAATTACCATATGGGTTAATAAGTGAGCTGGGTTAAGTTAGATAAATAAATTGGATTATATAAATAGGTAGTGATGTGAACTGAAAAGCTGGGCACAATTCCCAGCTGGAGCCCAGTCACCAGTGATACACCCCAGGGCTCAAAAATGGATCAGGAGAGCAAAGTTCAGAGATTATATAAATGTGGGATGAGTCGTTGATACAACAGATGGATATGCCCCCATTCAGACAAACCTCAGCAAAACAGAATTGGATGGATACAAACCTCATGAAGGGATGTACCAAGCCCTGTACCAAGTTCACCCTGGAGCCTAACTAGCTGGAAATTAGCTGTACAGAGGGGACCCAATGGTCCTGTTGGATAGCAAGCTGACCAAGATCCAGCAACATGCCCACACTGCCAAGATCAACAGTCTCATTAGCTGCATCAATAGGAATGTTGACAGCAAGGAGATGATACAGTTTTAGGTTCCACAGTATAACAGAGATTGGATTGGATTATATCCATAGCAGGGATATGGACATATATGAGAGCAAGTGAAGTATGTGAAGATGGTTAAGGATCAGGAACACCTTTCATATGAAGGGATGCTGATGAGGTGGAGCAGCTCAGCCTGGATAAGAGAAGGCTCAGTGGGATCTTATTCATGTGTGGTAATACTTGATGGGAGATACTACTTCATAGAAGTAGGGGTTTTTTTATTCAATAAAATAATTTGGAAATCATTTATTCATCGTTCTATCTGTGTAAATCCACATGCACTATTCTTATAAAAAATGTTGAGCTCTGGGAAAGCTATTTATTTTAAATTTCTACTCCTTCAAGATCCACTGTGGCATACTGCTTTTAACTTATTTCTGATACTTTGGTCAGTTAAATTAGTGCAAGACAGTTCACTACAAGAAGAAATCACTTGTAATGAAGACAAAAATGCAATCACAGAGTTTAATACAGGATCAAAACTTTTTACTGTAGCTTCTCACAGTGACATACATATTCCTGCAGGTTTTTTAATCATCTGATCAGACTAAATTGTGGTTAGCATCCCTCTTCTCCCTTAGTGAGACTTAATAACCTACAGTGTATGTGAATAGGTACATAGAGCTTGCTTTCCATGGATTTTGTTAGCCAGGAGTCACAGGAAGACATCTTTTCTCTAAGAAAGAAATGAGTAAAACAAAGATAGGAAAACAGCAGAAAATTCCGGTAATATCACACAAAGGAAACTCCAGGCTGTTATCATTGATTTTGATTTTTGCATGCAGAGCCATCCTGTAACAATAACACCATATGGCATCTGAACATCATTCTTTGGTCATAAGTAATGACTGGTACCCAAGAAAACTATTACAGTGCAAGAAAAGAGAATCATCCTCACTCAGATGGAGTGGAGAAAGGTGAATCAGTCTACCTTTTGCTCTCTAGTGACAGAAGCAGCTTTTAGAAAGCATACTGTAAACAGATCCAAAAGATAATAAATTGTACCAAGGTGTAAAAGCAGATATTTGGCGTAATTTGATTACCTTCCTGTAGAGTAACATTAACATGCTACTGTTAAAATTCTGGAAATGTAGAAAAAAATATTTTTATCACTCACATCTCTTATTCCCTTTTAGTGGGAGATAGAAAATAACTTTATAGCAGTAAAGTTGGAACTTCAAAGTTGGAACATGTTGGAACCCAGGACACAGGGAATATTTCACTGCCCGTCCAGAGGTGTCCTGATCCTCAGGAGAACACTACTTTGAACCTTCATCCATGGAAAAAGCTTCCAAGACTTTGGGATGAATTACAATCTATGAGTGTGTGAAATAGACAGTAGAGTCATTTATTACAGGGTGGAAAATGTGGAGTTTTATTGTGTGGGAGTGGATAGGAGACAAGATGAAAGATTTTAGGCATTGTCTGATCTCCTTCTTGTTCCTAATCTACTCAATTTTTTGCAGTGTTGGGAGCACAGGGTGCTGGGTTAGAAAGAACCACAATGCAGATATTGAGTAGAGAGAAAAATAATTAGTTATTAGTAAAAAAGTAAAAATAAAGTACATTCTAAGAGTTAATTAGACAAAACAGCTTCAAAAGACCTTGAATCTGTGTGTCTTGTGATTTTTGGTGCCTTCTCTTGATACGCTAAGTCTAGAGTGTAGACAGCGTGCAGAACTTCTGATAAGAGAAAATAAACAATAACCTAAAGACCAAAAAACCAAGAGTCCCGTCTGTCTCTCATTGCTGACACAGAACTTTTTAGGGGGACCCACAAAGGAAGTTTCAGCAAGCACAGAATAAAATCCACTAAGTTTTCAGTTGAAATTTTTTATTGATTTTTTTTTCTAATTTACATGTGATGTAAATACTTTTCTATAAGGAAATCAACTCTCAACATTCTTTCTTGACTATAGAATGAAAAACATTTTATGTTACAGTGTTGGGTTTTGAAAAACATCAGATAAAAAAATTTACATAAGAAATTTGACATAGCCATTGAAAACCTAATCCCAATTAAAACAGACTTAGAAACTGAGTTCAGGATACAAATTCAGAAAAATCTAGGTTTTATCTCTAAACCTATTCTGCTGCCTTAGGACTTATTTTTTCTGATGTTATTATCCAGGACACAGGAAGTTATGCTACTGAACATGCAGCTTTTCCTCTACTGAAAGCTTTCTAGATAATCTGTCCTGACCGCTCTCACCTGTAGCCCCTTGGTTTGCAGAGAACAGGTATTCCAGTATCTAATAACTGAACTACTGTCACTGATGAGCAGAACTACTCAGTGAAATCACATTTAATCATAATAAAAGAATTGTTGCTGTCTGATTTTTGATCATTAAACCTAATTACCTGCAGAATATTTACTCTGGAGGTCAAATATCTAGGCTTTAAGCAGGTTTCAGACTAGGTAGTTTGAAAAAACACTTTCCTCAGGTTAAGAATTAAGTTAACTACCAGAATGTGGATTATCAGGGATGAATATGCTTTCTGACTCTCCAGTTGAAATGGACCCTAGGCATAAAAGGAATACAAAAATTTGAGGTCTCTGTAAAAATATACTAGAGAATAGAAGTGGGATGTTCCTGACATACCTAAATTCTTCTTTTCACTAAATAATAATTAATGATGAAACAGATCAGTAACATGGACTCCACATTCTACTCAACTTCAAATGCTGTAACCTGCAATATTAACAGTCTACCAGTCAGAAGATTGCTCTTATTACCTTAGCCTGCAGTTCTGAAATCCACATCCCAGCACAATGTGGCTGAGGCTGACACTCATGCCATAAATTTCTTTTACCTTCATGTGAGCCATTTGTGGGCGTAATTCCCAGAGGTGATTCATAAAATCATGGATATATGAACATGCACATTTAGCTAACTAGCTAAAACACCCCAATCTCAAAACATCACTTTAAGGTAACAGTTTATAGTTTTTATTGTGGTGACCAGACTGATTTTATTGTTATTTCCTTGAAATGTAGATACATTTTTGCTACTATTTTTTTCTATTATGGAACACTGGATAAAATGTCAAAATTAAATCTGTTCTCCTACCATGGAGATGATTGTCTAAATATTTTCCCTTTAAATCAATTATCCTAACCATTTACTAGAGTGAGTCTTTGCTTGTTCTTTATCTGAACCCCTATAAAAATGTTGGCTAACCCTGAATCACAATCAAAACTTAAAGACAAGCAGGTACCAGTTGCCTCATAACAGACACCTCTCCAGTGTACAAACATATTCAGCTAAGCACCAAAGATAATTTTAAGCAGAGTGTCGCCTCTTTTCCCAGGTGTGTTTATTATTCAGAAGACTGAATTGCTGCTTAGAGTCTGAACTACTGTCTTTGTTTTGAATATCAGAAGATATTTTCCAGGTTAAAGAAGATAACATTCCAGGTTAAAGAGATTTTTAAATTTTACTGATTCAATTCATCATCATCTTAAGCCTGGAAATAAAATGATAATAAATTATCCAGATTAAATCAATAATTTTATTTAAAGTGGAAATCTTAGCAGAATTATGGTAGTGAGGAATGATATGGAGGAGGGAGGAAATATGTAAACTCCCAAAAGCTGCCTGGCAGCCTCTGTCACTGTAATAGCATGCATACAATATGCCAAGTAGGGTGAGAGCTAGGCAAAATGAATCCAGTCTTTAAACATTATTGTCTTCAGTGACTATGTTATTGTTTAGATGTCCAAGTGTCTATGGAGACACCATAAATACACACGTATTGTGGTCTATTTCTCTGCTATTCTTTATAAACAAGACAATGTTTCAGTGTAAACTGACTATTGATATTGCATCTAAACAATTGGATTCATGTATTGTACTCTAATGTTGCTAGTACCTAACATCTTTTCAAGTCAAAATAAATCCCAAGTATTAATTCTTTTCCAGACCTTTAAATGGAACATACATTGTACTTAAAGACAGTAATATTTTAATTTTTTCCTTTAATTTATTAAGTTATACTATGTGTTCATGCAGAGAGAGAAGTTATTAAGAAGATAAGATACTTGAAATAAAATACTGGAATAGCTTAGTAATGATGCTGCCATGACAGACTCAGGGAAGAAGTCTCATTTTAAGATTTAGAAGCAATTCTGCAGGAAAATAATGATTTTGTGCACACACATAAAACCTGGTGAAATATTTGTTAATTCAGCTTTGTCTTCCCTAACTTCAATCATCACCAAGAACACTGAGTAATCAGTAATACCATATGCCTATGGCAAACAATATGATCTCTAGTCACCGCTCCTGAAGCCGTGTAATAATGGCTCTGGGATAAGTTCCTATTCTGAAAGGAATAATTTTGTACAGTATGAAAGGCATTTTAGAGGAAGAACCTATTGATCAAAAGGATAACTGTAATAATCAAAGTTGTCTATGTCAGAAAAAGAAGTTATCAAGGAGTTATCTTTTAGACTGTGGGTATTCCAGGTGTTCACTTCCTACCTACCAGGGAAGATGTCATATAATCACCTGCATGGAAATCTCAGGTTATATAGTCCTTCTCTTTGCAGAGTGAAAAATTGTGTTAAATACCTAATATTGACACCATATTTTATTGTTCAGATGTGAACAGTTAAAAAAAAAGAGCAATATTTTGTGATAGTCTTTTATGAAAGTAAACTTAAACTCCAGGAATATTTATGTGCCTTTCGAATATTCTGAGAGACCGGTGAAATTTTTCTTACTAGGGTTTTATAAGAGTTCTTTAAAAGAAGAAAAAAAAAATCATGGTGAAGATCTAATTCCTGGACATTGCTGGACATTCAGTGAATTGGCAGGTTCATGCTGCTCAGTGCTGTTCCTTTATTAAAAAAAATTGTCCACATTCACACACTATATATATATCCTTTGTGTGACTCTAGAATCCTAAACCATAATTTCCCTGTGTGTGTGTGTAAGGTTTCTTTTTCTGGTTTGATTTCGTGAACATCCTTCTTCACCATGGTCTTTACCATAGGCTGCAGGGGAATCTCTGCTCCTGTATCTGGAGCACCTCTTCCCTCCCTTCTTCACTGTTCTGGGTGTCTGCAGGTTTATTGCTCTCACATTTTCTCGCTCTTCTATCCAGCTGCAATTGCTCTTGCACAGTAACTTTTCACCCTTCTTAAATCTTTTGTTGCTGCCAGTGCTGCTGATGGGCTCAGCTTGGCCAGCAGCAGGTCCATCTTGGAGCCAGCTGGCATTGGCTGGCAGGGTGGAAGTTTCAAGCAACTTCTTACAGAAGTTGCTCTTGTAGTGTACCACACCTCCCCCTCAAAAAAAAAAACCCAAAAAACCCCAAAAAAACAACAACAGAACTAAAAACATCTTTGCCACACAAACCCAATATATGCCTTTTATGAAATATGTTATCATGAAGAGTTCTTTATCTATAGCATTGTGGTTTATATTACAAGAAATGTCCAGGAACCTTGTTCCATGCATCCGTCAGCAGATCTCACAGAGGAGCACAGGGCTTTGTTTATCTTGTCTGTCCATACATATGTGACCCTTTGACATGAACATGTAGATAGAATTGGGAAACACAGCAGATTTGATAGAACACTCTATGAGTCTGTCAGCTCTGTAAAGAGAAAACATTGGCTGCAGATATTTAGGACTGCTACAGATATTCAAAAAATCTACTGGTAACAATGAAGGTAACTAGTTAAAGAGGTTCTGGGGAGCCACAAATGCAACTGCAAGCAAATATACTGAATCTGGTTCTTATCAAAAGTTTGTTAGGAAATTATTTTGTTAGGAAATTATTTCTGAGCCTTGGTTTTAAGAAGCATAAAGGTCAAATCATCTTGCAGTGTGAAATAAAACTAAATTCACTTTTGCGAAAGAAAAATAATGAAGGAAAAAGTCTTAGCACTATTTCTATGGCTCGTGTGTTTAACTGGAACGCAAATTCTATGTGCCAGTGATTTAAAATAAACCTGAAAAAAATAAAGATGCTAATTCTTTCTTTAAATACTCCCTTTTAATCAAGGCTGGCTTAAGGTTGTTAGCTCTTTCAAACGGCATGGTTTCTATTTACCTTTGACTCAGAATATTTACTTTTGAATTGCGAGAGCTAGAAATTAACTTATCTTTCAGAAAAAAACCCAAACAAACAAGCAAAAAAACCCCAAGAAAACCCCAAAACCACAACTTCCTGGAATAATGCACTAGACAAAAGCTCTGTAGGTTCAATTTTCTGATGTGGAGATTGAAACGTAATCTGAAAAATATCATTGAGGTTTGAATTATGACAGTCATGTAAACATTTTCTGAATTTAACAGGTCTGTTGGAAGACATTCAGAGATACTCTTCTCTAAACATTTGGATCTATTTAAAATAGATGGATTTCAAATAGTTTTGAAATGGAAGATTTGTACAAATTTGAAGAGTCTGTAAAAGGGATTCCAGCTTCCCTCTAAGGAATTCATATAATAATAATAATCATAATATTAATAATAGTAAAGTGGTAATAATAATAATAACAAAAATAATAATACAAATAATGATAATAATAATAACAAATGGTATATATTATTTATATAATAAGTTATAACAATTGGAATTGGCAAAGAAAGCTGCATTTTGAATTTTAACAAACTAGTTTTCACAGAACTGCTTTGCTACTTGTTTTGCTCAGAAATCTCACTTCAGTGCAACATTGCTTGATGGCACCCAGTTTACTGAACTCTGTTTATGGCAGATATCAGACATTATGAGGAATAATACTTCTGCTTTTAAGAAGGAGTCTACAATTTAGGGTTGCATTATGGGGTTGTTCTTTGTGCAACCCTGTAATGAGTGAGGCCATAGTACACCTATTTCTTAATAAGAAAATAACTTTCTACTGCAAGGCAAAACCTTAGCATTTAATTAAAAACACAATATCCAAGGTAGACAAAATAGGTATCTCATTAGTTTACACTAATGAAACACTTTCAGCACTTTTGAGTTTTCACACTCACATAATTTTTACATTTTGTTAATCTCTTTCTTATGCTCACAGGAGTTCAGCTAATTTTGATCAAACACATGATAGTACAGTGTGTGATTAATGAAAAACAACATCCCTTAAGGAAAAACCCCCAAACATTAAGTATAATATTTATGTTTACATCTACTCACAAGGGCATTCCCAAGCTCATTCTCATTTGTAAAGCATGTAAAATATGATATCTTGCTGTAATACAGGCATCTGTTTTAGTGACTTCTTGCACATTCTCTTGAACACACAGTATAAAGTAGCATGGGTGCTCATCCCAGTATAAAATACATGTCCTTTTTCTAAGGTCACAAATCTGTTCATGAACACTGATTTGATTTACTGTGATTCTGCTTGATGAAGACACACAAGTTTTGCTAGAAAAAAAAAAGTTGTTGAACTTAAAAATCTGTATAGCAGATCAGTGGTTTTCAGATTTAGAAAGGAAAAGTCACTTGAAATATCAAGCTTTTAACAAACCACACACCTTGTCATCCCTAAAATATATGCTTTTATCCTCAAGATGTTTCCCTTTTAAATCATGCTGAAGAAGTCCCATATGGAATAAAATACAGACCTTTTCTTGTGTTCCAGCTCTCAAATTTTGTGTTCTGATGATGGAATCCTAACTTCATCTTTCATAGTCATTGCTTGTAGTTGTGAAAATAATTTAACACCATGAATAAACAAAATTTGGCTCAATTTTAGAATATGGAAATTATAGGTCTAACTTCGTTTTATAGTCCCTGAGAGCTTTATAGCCAATGGATTCGTATTTCTTAAATGAGAAGTGGTTCTGTGGAGCTTCCTTCTTCTCTTGACTGCTAAAAGTCTAGAGTCACTGGATAAAATCTGCACATTTGACTTTTAGATTTCTGAAGATAATTTGTGGGGTTTTTCTCTGTAAGATTATGGTTTCCATTAGACAGTCTGACTTTTTCAGAATTTCCTCTCAAATGCAATGCTTATTTTAATGGAATTATCTGTGATTTAATTTCCTGTTGAGTACTTTGTTGACTTTTACAGGTCATGTGAACAGGCTCAAAACACAGGAAGCTTTATAAATATTTTGTAAAATACCAAGCTGCAAGGGGGAAAAAATACCAAACAAAAATAACCAAACAAACATGACAAATTTCATTTCTACCTGCAAATATTGCAAAACAGAAGGACCTTAATGGCAGATAATAGTCAAAGGGAAATTACAACCTCGTCTTCTCGTCCCCAGAGCAAATAAAAGCCGTAAGAGGAGTACAACTGTCTAAATATTGGATTTATCTTCCTGCAAGGAATAAAAATGAAAGCAGATATATTTTGAATAAAAGTAACAGTCTTTCTTATTAATGTCTGCCCATTATCATGAAGATAAACAGTGAATCAAAAGCATTATTTTTGCCTAGATCCTGCCATTTAGAAAATGACACCAACTACTCTTTCAATTAAAAAGAAGTAATTTAAGAACAGTTCAAGATAGCCTTAGGCAACAAAATAGCACAGTTTTAGATTAAAACAGCTTAACATTTTCAGTTTTGATTACAGGGGTTTTAGAGCACGTTTCATTTCTAGAACTCCTAGGGAGACAACTTACTCTCTATAATATATCCCAGAATAAATGTGTCCCAGAGCCTTTCTAGTAGCAGAACTATATTTCTTTATAATTCAATCTGTGCCTCACATGTGCTTGATTTAGCCTTCTCAGCAAGATCATGAGGCTCATGTCACAAAAAGCAGTGTTATTTTCTGGTATTTTTCATCTGTTCTTTTATCTTATGAACATCTTTTCCTTTTGTAAAGTTTGAGTTAAGTTGCTATGTGTTCTGAGCCTATTCACAGTTAGTATATAGATGATATATTCAACACCTGCAAGCATTTATATAAAAGGGGGTAGTAAATTTTTGACAAGAATAGACTATTACGAAATAACTAGATAAATTGGAGTTTCATTCTTAAAGTAACTTTACATTTCAGATGATGTGTCTATTTTTACTGTAATTCAAACATATCCTTGATGTTTTAAGTCTTCTAGAATTAGTGTCAGGATACTATCTCCATCAAAGCATAGGAATAAACAGACAAACATTTAACCAAAGAATACTTACTGCTTCATGTTCTAACCATCTGTTTGTGTTGTGTCATCTGCTGATCTGCCACAGTTGGGCTCCTTAGTAGCCTTAAAAGGAACAGAACTATTTTTTAATACATTAATCCGTTTTTGCTTTAAAATGGGCATCAGAAAACCTGGGATTTAGTGTGATGCCAATGGAGAAAAAGAGAAAGATTTTAAAGAGACAGTTCTGTCCACTTGAGATCTGCATCAAATCATAGAACTGCTAATTCTTCTCCATTTGCTATGCAGTAAAAAAAAAAAAAAAAGAAAAAAAACCCCAGCTTTATTCTATTGGTTAAAACTGATTAATTATATTTTTTGCATAAAATGTGATCATTAAATATACATGTGAAAATATGTGGATTTATTACAGCTTCTTAGGACTTCTAATTTATTAATAGTCTCATAAATTTATATATTACATATTTCAAAAATTATCAGGTTTTTTATGCTTATTTTGGATCTGAATAGAAAAAATATATATATAGTATTTTGCATATTTTATCTTTAAAACACTGCTTTATTGATAAGATTAAAATAGAAACCCTGCAACATCATCACCTGTAGAGTAATAAAACCAGCTGAGTCTCATGATGTTCTGAGAAAGAAAATCCATGTAGCTAAGCAATCAGCATCTAAATGATGATGTGAGTTATATAAAGAACAACTGGAAAAGATTTTTTTTTAGCTCTTGAGCTTTGAGTGAGGTTTCTTAACTTTAAAAACGAGTACATTTTAAAAAAGACAAAGGAACGATAATGTCAAATATTCTGCTCTGTTTGAAATTATACTTTGCCTGCTAAAGAGAAGTAAAAAGTGTTTTTAAGTGTACCATGCACAGACACAGGTGCATAAATTATTTAGAGAGTAAACAAATAGATCTGGTTTTGTGCAAGTAGTAGCATAGTCAGGCTTTTTCTTCTTTGAGAATAGCTTATACAATATTCAGCTTCCTATGTTAGTGAAAATTACTGCTATTTTTGAAGATGAAGAAGAATAAGGAATGTGATATATAAGGCGAATTACCTTCATTAGGCTGACAAAATTAATATGTACACCACGGCATCCCAAGTTCTTCTAATGCGCTGCTTCCTCTTCATCAAGAAAATGTGAACATAAGAGTTTCTGCTCCTAGTTTGCAAAAAAATTAAATTTGGATTATGAATGTGTCTTGTTTTCAATTTCACCTAGCTTTTAGTACATCACATATTGTTAAAATCTATGCTTACTTGTTCAATACAGTAACCTAATACAATAAAATGAAAATGTGGGAGAAAGATAAAGTTGTAGGCAATAAAGACTTTGGGGGAAATATTTTCATTATCTGCCTTTACATGATTGATTAGTGAATCTCAGTCATAGTCTACTGGACCATAGTCCAAGGCACAATGATGAGGGTACCCAGACCAGATATAAGAGTACATGGGTATCTCATAATAAACAAGGAGTCCATTGATTATAACCTTGAAGGATATTTATTTTGACTAAAAGATTTTTCTACATTACTTTTCTATTTCATCTCATAAGAAGAAAGAGGAAATAATATTCAACTGTCAAAATAAATCATGTATACAGAACTTAATAAAACAATAACAGAAATAAACATATTAGAGAATTGATATAGTCAAATTGAAGGGCATCATTCAAAGGACTGACAAATTAACAGAGAATGCCTCATCAATGTCTTTGTAATTGTAATATTAAGAAAGAAAAAAAAACATTAAAAGTCCCTAAAAAAGCACATAAAAGGTAATTTTAATCTGTGCATGGTACAACCATAGTTTTGTATGTATAGTAATAGCAAGTATTTATTTTGTGAAGAATGAGATATTAATGATTCCAACATAATGGTGAAATGTAGAGAAGTACAGGCCTGATAGGACAGCAGAGGCCTTGAAAAACAAAGGAAGCAGCATAAAGGACAATGAGAGATGTACCCATACATGTGTGCAAGGATAAGGCATAAGGTTGGCACGTGGTTGGCAGTAGAGATATAAACAGCTAATCCATGGTCAATTACAAAAATACAAACTTGGAGATGGACAAAACTGGTCTTAGATGGAACAAGTAGAAAAAAGCCCATGGCACCATATTTGATAAATTCATATGTAATGTTGGAATGTAGACCAATGAAGAAAGAGAGAGAAGTAAAATGTGCTAGCAAACACTCTGAAAGTCCCCAAATGGATGCTGAAGTGAGGAAGAAAAAAATAATAATACAACCACCAGGTTTCTTTTGGCAAAAGCTCCAAGTGCTGATGACTTCACAATACTCACTACCACCAAGCTAACCACTAATTTTATGACCTTGCGAGGCAGTGGAAAGGAAAGCGTAACACTGAGAAAGGGGTAGAAAATAATATGTGTTTCTAATAAATTTACCTGCAATTCTTTTTCTGACTAGATCTGAACTAATTGTTATGAGATTCTTCAGATTTCAGTAATATTGACAATAATTTTTTGGCTTTAGTTACACATAGGGTATGCTTTTCCTTTGCCCATAAGTAAGATTTTGTGCATAGGAGTTTAGAATATGATCACGGTGATTTTTCCAGAAATAAATGTCACTTGACATGACTGTATTCTGCCTAGTAGATCAATATTGTTTCTGAGATAGACGTTTCAAATATAAATAGGAAAAAATATTTCATCACTTTTATTTCAACACTTTTAAGTGTTCATGAATCCAATTACCAATAAGTAGCCTGAGGCTTGCTGTGAGGAATCCTTTTCCTCACTGTGGCATCTGACAGTGCATCAAGTGTCATATCTCAAGGTTAAAACTGTGAAATGTATTAGGAATGATGTACAGTAAATTGTTATTAGTCACCTTCTTTATAATACCAATCTTTTTTTCTGTGTCTGGGTGAAATGAGAATGCTGCTCAACTTACCCAACGCTGATGTTTGAAGGACTCTGCAATATTGAAAGAATAACCTCTATATATATCATTACTCACAGAGAATTCCATCTGAGTATTTTGCATTTTAGCCACAGAAGATGGATGTGGAAACCTGACATTGTTTCTGTCCAAGTCAGTGAATATTTTAGCCCTATGTAATATTGAAGTAGGATTAAGAATATGAGTGCCATGTAAGCACAAAAAAAAAATAAATACCATGGTGAGTTTATGGTATGGTAGCTGATTGGTAGATATGTTCTACTGCTGGGTGTTTATTTCAATTAAAACTAACAGCTACGTGTCATGTAATTAATTCCTTCTTTATTTAAAAGTAGTTTTGCTGATATGTTTTACTAAGGAAAATATATAAAACCAAAAACAAAACAACCAAAAACCCCTAACTCTATAATAATTTGACACTCAAGTGAATTTTCTCTCCTTTTATTTTTGAATGATTTAAGAGACTGTTACTGTCATAGCCAGATATTCCAGGTTAGGGTAGGTACTTTATAGCCCTGAATGTAGATGTCTCCAGAAAGGAACACAGTTTCAGTTGTCTTAAATCTATGTTAGAACAGAGGTGAAAAAAAATTCCCCTTAGTTAAGGCAGGACTACAGTCCTAGAAAAACATTGGTATTTCTAAAAAGCAAAAGAACATTGACGTTGTGAATGAGAAGAGTGGAGCATGTTATAACAGAGATCCCATGTGACATCACTTGTACTGC
>JANIJU010000001.1:61380851-61399192 GCA_025504685.1 Leucosticte australis
CAGAGAGAGATTCATTTTTCTGGCATCTTTAAATAAGATTGATCCGTATATATGTTTGATTATCCTGAACTTCTTGAATTTTGCAATTTTAACTAGATTTTCTGTAGTATTTTATTTTCTGATACAGTTTTTCTGCAGCTGACATGCTAATAAGCAGGAACTGATGTGAAAATGTTGAGATGCCATTCTCAGAAATTAGGTGCATAGATTAAGCATAAATACATATATTTATCTGTGTTCAACAGGAGTTTAATCTGGGAATACTGTGGTTTATAGAATCACAAGGCTAAGACATATATAGTTGGTATATATATATATAAATATGTGTTATATTGAGACCTTATTAAGTGATAATCTTTTATTCATTACATACACACAGTAAAAGCATTCATCAAAAATTATTGCTACAACTGCAATTATATTGGTTATGTACCTCACAACTATTACAGTAACAACTCATCCACAACAGGTTGTCTGTACTCTGAAGACAAAAGTTCCAAATTTCAGAGACATCTCTGTACTAAAACAAAGAAAAAAATATCCAATTACAGAGTAAGACACACTGCTTCTCCTCATAAGGAAAAGACCATGTAAATGTATTAGTCTGCTTATCCTGTGGAAAATAAAATAGTCTTGCATAATTTTCTTAACGTCATCTCAAATGACTTTTGGATAATGTATTTGAAACAAGTGAGGGAGACTAAGTGGTCACTGTCTTAGAAAGAATGTTTCAAGCACTGGAGGAGAAAGAAAAAAACCCTGAAGATGGAGGAACATCTGGAATGGATGAAGGAAACAAAGGGGAAAAAAATTAAAAAAAAAAATTGAGAGAGGAGAGAGAGAGAAACAAAACAGATGGCAAGTAACTGCAGCCAAAACTGTCAATCACTATGGACTATAAGCCTAGACTGAATGTAATTATTAGGATATATGAGGATATAAGACCTTCACTTCAATGTACATATAAACTGAAACTGTTACTAAACTATGCACATCAAACCTTCTTTCACCTCTTCTCCTTTTCCCTCCAAGGCCCTTATTTCAGAAAAAGGTTATTTTGTGTACAAGATATGGAGGTTATGCAGCATACTCTGCCAGGTTTCTGACCTGTATAAACAAAGAAAGAGGGAATCTATAGTCTTCTGTCTCTCCCCCATAGTCATCCACCCACTGTGACCATAGAGAAATATTTTATCTGTATTACTAATGTAATCAGTGGCAAAAAGGATGGGATTTAAAAGTTAAAACGTTCAGATATGATAATTTGTAAAATTATGATTTTTATGTGTCAATATTAGAATAAAAAATCTTCTGATCTCATCTTGTTTACATCATAAAATCACAGTATGGGTCAGGTTGGAAGGAACACAGTGGATCATCTGGTCCAACCTCCCTGCTCAAGCAGGGTCATCCTAGAGCACATGGCACAAGATTGTATCCAAATGGTTCTCAATTGCCTCCTGTGAAGGAGACTCCACAACTTCTCTGGAAAATCTGTTTCAGTGTGTAGTCACATGGACAGTAAAGAAGTTCTTCCTCATACTCAAGTGGAACTTCCTGGACGCAATTTTCTGCCTATTGACTCTTGTCCTACTGCTTGGCACTTCCACAAAAAGCCTGGCTCCATCCTCTGGACTTCCTCCTTTCAGATACTGATAGACATTGATAAAGTCCCCTCTCAGTTATCTCTTCTTGAGGCTGAACTGTTCCAACTCTCTCATTCTCTCCTCATTAGAGAGATGCTCCAGACCCTTAATCAACTTTGTTGCCCTCCACTGGACCTGTTCCAGGAGCTCCATGTCTGTACTAAGGAGCCCAGAACTGGACAAGGTCTCCAGATGTGGCCTCGCTGGAGTTGAGTCGAGGAGTGGAATCACTTTCCTTGACCTGCTGTCAAGGCTCTTCCCAACCCCCCCCCCAGGATGTCATTTGCATTCTTGGCTACTATGACACACTGCCGGTTGTTCTGTGCAGAGCTGCTTTCCAGCAGCTGTCCATAATATTCCGTAATGGTGTTCAAAGTCATCTCTGGTATGGCGCAACTAAACCACACTGCTGGAAGAGGAGCCATGAGAAATCACACCTTGATTTTTACCCACTGACTTCTTAAGGTAAGGACCACAAACTGACTCCTTGTCTGGGGAGTCCTGTCCTGTCCTGTCCTGTCCTCTTGCCAGACCTAGCTCCTTGTTGAGCCTGACCTGCCTTTTCACCAACACACTGCCCAGTGATGACAGGATTCTCAGCTGACCTTGGTTATCACCAGCCCTGCCCTGCTCTTTTTGCTTGGGTGCTACAGGTGAATCTACGAGGCAACTATCCTGCCTGCCTCACTTTCCCCTGCCCAATGCATCAGTGAGGTGTTATATTAGCCAAGTGACTGAAATAGCCAAAACCAGCATGTATAAGTGCAGGATAAGACTTTTCAGCATTCTTTAACTTCATATTACTTACCAACAAGGGAAGGCTTTAAACATATTATGTAAATAAAAGGGGACTTATTAGGATGCATGTAATTCACATTGCAGTGCTTATAATAGACCATTACAATCTTTGCAGATATGCCTTTATTATGATGTTTATCACTGGCCTACAGGCAATTGACTAGGTCATTGTCTTCTGATGGAAAATGAGGCAAAAAAGAATACTGTAATGAAATCTATTAAAAAAAATGACTCATCAAAGGCTGTCAGGGTGGTTTTTAAAGTTGCCTAAAAATTGTCAAAAGTGGTTTGACAAAGGTCATGACATAATCTTCAGATATCAAATATATTTTGTGTCCTGGAAAGTGCCTGAAACATGGAATGTGTGGATCAGTGTAAAATGCTATTGAGGTGCCCTGGGATGCCAGACCTATCTATAAGCGACTGGGAAAGATGACACAAAACCTGCGCGCAATCTCAATTTTACTGCTGTAGAAGCTTGAAGCCAATGAAGATATTCTAAAGGTCCTAAATGGCATCAGTGAAACAAATCTCAGATTTCTACTTGCTATAATGGTAACAGATTCGATTCACCTGTCAAGGTATCACTATAGATGCGCAAAAGAACATAATAAATCTGATTTGCTTAATTTCTGAAGAGTTGAGCATCCAATCTGTAGTAGTTATCTAGATTCCTTGGATTCACTTAAATTCCCACAGATATATATATGTATTGATAGGTGCTTTAATCTACCCCAGCTGCTATTCAGTTATTCCTTCAGAAATTTGTGTGATTCCCTTAAACCTATTTCATGTTTGTTGAGTCTGTGAAGATGTTTGGGATATTGTGGGACATCAAAAATGTCCCTAAATGTTCACTATGGACATTTTATTTAAGACCCCTATGTAAGTACTGGATATGGGAAGTTCCTGAAAGCAGTTTTTCATGTCTGCCTGGTGCATCTACCTTAAAAGAGAGTCAATAACATTATATAGGTTTTTCTCATTGTGCTTTTTAAAATAAAAAATGTTGTAGCCTAATGTCTGAAAGATTCTAATTTTTAACTGAAGCTATAGTTAACATATGGATAAAATTTTAGTATAAGACCAAAGTAAGGAAATTAAGACGTTCTGGACCAATTTTCATGAGAATGAGGAGAAGTAAAGAAAAGTTTTGAGATTTTTCAGTTTGGTCATTTGTGAATGAAATAGAGCAAGAGGAAACTGAGAAGGAAAATTGATAACGTAGTACATTTAGTTAACAGAAGTACTAGGGAAAAACAAGCTAATTGTATTCTAATCTGTAAAAACAGAACTGAAAAACAGAACAGGATTTCATAACTCTCCTTTATAATAAGATAAAAGTATTTGAAATACTTGAGTTTCCACTAATGGAAGTAGAAATGTAATAAAGAAAAAAAAATTAAATGGTTATGCTAAATCACTCTAAAAATTCAACCATCTCACTTGATTTATAGAAACAATTGAAGCATTTCTCAAATCAGACCCTACTTGTATACTTGATGTTTCTAGGTTGGGTTGGTTCCAGGATTTTTTTTTCCTATTTTCCTCTAAAAAATTCCTATTTCATTTTTTTTTTTCCTATTTCTTTTCTCTATATCACCAGTTCTACTCGGGTGTTCTTGTATGTCTTTTCTTGGTCTCTATTCAATTACATTTTCATGTTACCTTCCATTTTATGTTTTCTCCTTAATTTTAATAATTATATTCCCCTAAACTTACTTTCTTTTTACCTATAATTTACATTGCCTGTGTATGGAAATGTTGTCGATAATGATTCAAGACTGTGAGCACCTTCCTGTACCTTCTGCTTTGGTGAAGAATGGTATTGCACACCAAGTAGGAGGAGCAGAAGATACTCAGATATTCTCTTCATTAATGTGCTATAAGAGTTGCTCATACAATTATATTTTTTTAAGTATTGGATAAAATTAAGACTCGTTGAATGTGATGAGATTTGGTCACTCAGGTAGAAAAATGTTTAAATGAAGAAAAGAATTTGTAAAATCATGGATGTAGATACCCTAAATTTATTTCTGATCTTTTTATCTATATTCACTGTGGAATCTATGCTCTCTCTCTTCATATGGATTTTAAAGAAAAAAAAATCTTAGAAACCAATTCATTTAGTTTTTCACTCCAGAGTATGTTTGTACTGATCTTTTGGTCCTTCATATTTTTGTTTCAGTGTAACTTTCTTAGGCGTTTTCCTGCAGATCGCAAGTAATGGAGTATTTAAATTATGAAATACTCTTGTTTTTTCTTCACCATTACCTTACAGATACTGGAATCGCTATCATTATAAGATGCTAGGAAATCCTGACCATTGTATGTCCCTCTGGAAAAGGCTGCTTATCAGCAACAAACTTAATGTGTCACACTTTAAGTAACCAAATCAAAGGTCTTGCTTCTTCTGAGTTTTTTGTCTGTGGTTGAATCTATGGGCAAAACAATGCAGCAGATGAACACCAGGCTGGACAGGGCTGCTCTCAAATCTGCAAAGCAGAAATTCACAGTATTTCCTGTAAAAGACTGTGTTGTTGGAATTTGCCTTTAAAATAAACCTCGTAGTGCTCTGAAATTTGGTCATTCACAAGTCTGAATATTAATGCTTTCATGAAATCAGAATATGAAATGGAAACCTATTCACATAAAAAACTACAAAACCTTTGGGCATTATCAGCATGTACATTCCTGGATTCATGATTCTTGAGTCTTCACTGCAGTCTCTCAAGTAACTGAAATAGGAACTTCAACTGTTTTGCCAAGGATTATACAAGAATTATTGTCAAAGTTACAGAAAGTAGAGAGAAAATTGTATCCAATTATTGTATGTTTATTATATGATATTATTCACTACAATAAAAAGAAATGCTATGGCTAAAAAATGCTCAGAAATAAAAATTTAGTCAATGGATTCAGGTAGAATACACTGAAGTTAGGAAAATATCTGAGTTATATGTCTATTCTATTTTTTAATAGAGTATTTAATAAGTCATGCTAAAATAGGTAACTGTCTGTCAGAAAAAAAAAGCAGTAACAGTAGCAGAAAATCAGAAGCATTATAATGTGGTTGTTATGTTTTAAAATGTACCTAGCAGACTTAAACCTTGCAAGCTGATGTGGCTGGGGAGTTTTTGGTTTTTTAAAGTTCTTTGATTGGTTGATTTTAGTTATGAAACTAAAAAAGAAAAAAGGACAAATATGTTCCATCATTATTTTCTCTCAGCTACATTTAATTTTAAAGACACTGTACATCATAGCAACTATAAAAAGTATATATATAGTTGTACTTGAAGTAGTATCAGGAAACTTGAAGAGCAAATGAAAAATGAGAAAATCTATACCAATCCTCCACACAGAAACAAAAATAAAAAACCAACCCAGTGTTACAAAATGTTGTCTGCACTTCCTTTCCACACAGCAGGGAATCACCAATGATCACAACTTGTCAGTGTTTGTAGGTCTTATTGTAGGGCTGGTCTCTCCATCCTCTGAGATTGTTTGCTCAGGTTCCTCATTTTGCGTTTGAACAATTGTACCCAGGGCCTTGTACATATTTGTAAATATAGATTTTCTCATTTTTCATTTGCTCTTCAAATTTCCTGATACTACTTCAAGTACAACTATATCAAATGTATATCAGAGGGTTAATTAGAGGACGAGGTGGGGTTTCTCTTACTGCTGCATTCTACAATCTTTTACCACTCATCCTTATTCCTTGTGGTGTTGCCTTGCTCCTGGCACAAACCAGGTTCAAGACCTGCCTCTGCAGTGGTCACACTGAGTTGGCCTCTGTGCCTTGTAGATATCAGGCTATGGCTCCGATGTATTCCTCAGACTCTCACCTCATCCTGCTCCTCAGCCACCAAGGGCAGGAGTTCATTAATCTGGTCACACCTCCCACAGACTTGCTTGCAGTCACTTTCCATCTCTAGGAATACCTCTCCACACGTCCCACAGCTGGAAATTTGTATGGTTGTGTAGTTGAACAGAAGCTTGCTCTCTGTGCAGCCTTCTACCAAGAGTTAGCAACTCAGTAAAAGCAGAGGACACTGTGTTTTGCTGTGTTCTCACCATGCAGCCATGTGCCTGCCCACCAGAAATGTATATTCTCATCCTTTGCATTTTCTGAAGACATTTACCCCAGATTTGTGCAGAGTAAGATGATATCTCATTTACACTTTAACACCTTAATAAAAAATAGTAGAGCAGTGTCATTGATCAACAAGCACTTGAGAGTTCCTGACACTTCTGATACATGGGACTATCAAAACCCTCCACCTGAAGAGACTGCAGCACTTGAGTGTGCCATATGGTATAAAAGTACTATTGCAAAAAGTGACATATTGCCCATTAAGCTCACCAGATGAATCTCCATTACTTCCATATATACATCATTCTCACACTGTGCCAGACAAACAGAAAAAGAAAAAAAAGTGTATTTTTGCAAGTAGTATAAGTTTTATTAAGTTTTTTTCTGTTGGGTTCAGTAATGCACAGTAACAGGCTTTAAAGACACAGGGGAAGTTTTGCTAAAGGTAGCCTTCCCTTCACATCAGTACAAACACTTGTTTCCAAGGTGTGTATAGAGGGAGGGCAAGGGAAGTAGCAATAATAGTTGTTCTTTTCCTGTGTGCTGAAAGTGCCACTACTGTGAACTGCAAATGCCATGATTTTTAGAAATGTCCCTACCAAACCAACAAAGGAAGTTGATGGAGGGGGGACTGTTGCTGTTTTGGTTTTCTTTTGGGGCTTTGTCAATTTGTTTTTGTTTGTGCTTTTGTGTGGTTAGGGGGAGGGGTGGAGAGTGGGAGAGGGGGGAATATGTTGTTGGGGTTTGGTTGGTTGGTTGGTTTTGGTTCTTTTTTTCCCTGAAGGCTCAAATCATGGATTGAAATTTAATCTCCAAAGCTTTTTAGCTGGTGGAAATATCCCCTGCACTGAGGGCTATTGTAGAGGCACAGTTAATTTTGTTCCTAAAGTGTATTTGCCATTCACATGTGCTGTGGTGCCAGGCTTCTTGCTGGCATGTGCACAACTGCTGCCAATAAACCACTTTATTTAATAATACAAATAAATCACTGTTGCTAATGTTTGATTGGCTGTACATTAGAGAATGAACATCATTGTACTAAGAGGCCTGAGTCACCATAGGTTATGTTTTTGTTCATAGGTATGAAATGATTGTTAAATATTATAAAATCAGAATTATAGCATTGAAGAGGGGAAGTGTCTGCAAATTTCAGGATAAAGAAAAGCAGGACAAGCCATGAGGTGGTATTACAATAGACTCATGTTAGCTGGTTTTTTTTTTTTTTTTTTTACATAAGAATGTGCCTTTTTTGTCAACATTGCTTAAAAATATCTGGTTCTATTATCATATGATTCAGTATGATGGATTTTGTAAGAATAAGGTGTAAGTCCTTTTGATACATTTTGTGTTTTCTGAAATATGCATTAGAAGTGGTAAGTGATGGTGCAGAACTATCCCTGGAGAAACTGCCCTTGAAATATTTAACATTTCTTGCCAAGAATATCTCTGCTTTACCTTAGTATTGCCAGTCATTCCTGTACAATCACGTCCAAAATTGTCATTTATTCTTCATTTGTGGTCACGCATCTTTTTAAAGAAACAAATAATTCCAACTTTCTTACTGTTAATATATAGTGATAAGTATCTATAAAATGCATTTTTTCCTAATAAGTGAGTTATTATTTATGTTTGCAGAACCAGTTTATTTCTTTTTAAAATCTGATATTCCATGACTCAATAATTTTTCTAGGAGTTCTTTAGATTGGATGAGAAGGTACATAGTGGTCAGTGATCAAAAGTGGCTATTTTAATTCTTTTGGGAATTTTTTTCAATCTGATGAGACGGTTTTGTCAATAAATCTGTTTTCATTATTGGTTAGTTTTAAAAGTAATGAGAAAACATCTAAGACAAGCAAAAGATAAAAAAATTATTTTCCTTTTTTTTTTCATTTTATTTAGGTGAATCTGTTTTACTTATTTAGAGACCCATGTTTCTTTTAGCTGTGTTATCAAAATACAGTCTTTTTTACTTTTTTTTCCCTAAGTTGCTAAAGAAAGTCAATTCCAAAAGATCCAAAAGACTCTTCCAACAGATACAAAGTTGTTCCAAACCACATTATTGTTTTGAGAAGAAAATGTTCTAACAGAAAAAAATAATAACATTAAAAAAAAGAACAAATTTCACAATTTTTTATCACCTGATCTATTTTTAATGATGTCCGTAATGAGGCCTTCTGCACCTATTTTAGTGTGTCCACTGCAACTTTTAGTCCCATGATATTTATTATGGTGTGCATATTTTATATATGAACAGTACTGTTATTCTGATCATTTATTTATGTTAAGCTGTGGCCGTTATAGCAAAGTGTAACATCTGTGGTTTCATGTCTGGTGCAGAGGTAAAGTGATTACAGAATTATGAGCCTACCACACTCAGGGGTATTCCAAAATGTGAAATACAACAAAGTTCAGTAAGTTCTTCTACTTTTACAGGTATGTGATTATCTCATAGGAGCTACATCTTGTAGTTACCAGATGTTTCACGATAACAGTAACTCTGGAGTTGCTTCATTGTTATAACAAGAAGATTTTACTGCAGAGAGAAAGGTTGGCATTTTCTCTGCTGGATGAAGATGAAATTGGCAATTTGGAACAGCGGTTTCAACTGAGCTATGTGGTTTACATTGATTAATCTATCATGCTAGAATATTAACCTACCAATTGGAGCTCCCTCCTAGTAGTTTTCTAATCTGTGCCATATGTCTGGAGCTTAATAAACATTTTCTTTAATTCCAGCTACAACAAGGGCTATTTTACAAAAGAAAGAATCTTGACTTTTCTCCAAAACATCAGATATTTGGGATCTTAATTTTCCAAGCAAAGCTAGAAATTTTTTTCATGCAATGCTTAGAGTCATCATCCAACCATAATTGCAGTGACTCAGATTATATGGATTCTGACACTGTACCTAAATAAAGCAGCAGTACACAAGAGCATAAATACTGTTCACATTTATAAAGGACTTAAATGGTTCAGGGACAACTTCTGAGAGTATTACTCACTTTAGATGAAATCTTCTGGTGTATAAGTCCATTCAGTTGATGCTATCTAGGATGAGTCAAATCTAGGTATAGGAAAGGATGGAATATTTATGGAAAGTCACCCAGAAGGATGTCTTAAAGACAGACAAACATACACAGCTAACCTGGCTAACAGACAGAGAGATGCTGCTAGATGCATGCTATTCTTCAGAGACAAGCCTATCAGTTCCTCTCCACAGGAATTTTGCAGTTTTGCTCTACATGAACTGTGAAATCAAAGCAAAACTGTTTACATAGGCAGCCTCTGAATGGTAACAAGGAGAGTATTTCTGTGGCAGGACTATCTTTAGATGAAAGGTGGAATAAGTAGTTCAGAAAAAAGGTTGATGACAGATAGCCATTATTTATTTTTATGGTAGCCTCTGACATTATGTCAAATACCAAAAATGGGAAGAAATTGTATTTCCTTGCTCCAATGAAATGACATGTATGCAAAAATTTCAATCCAGTCATGAGAAAATGAAAGTAATACCTCAGCTGAAACTGAGAAGCATTTGCTCAATAAACTACAGAGAGATTACTTACTGGCTATCCTAACAGGAAAACCAGGAAATTAAAGAAAAGACTATAAATAGTAAGAGAAAGCAAGAATGTAAATTATGAATATTAATAGAATTAGTCTAGACCTTTCTAGCTAGTTTCCTAGACTGCCATAATAAAATCTGTTCTGGCTGAAGAGCAAGTGTGATGTTGTGTTTAATTATTCTGAAAAATACGTCAGTGTATGATTAAAAGATTGAAATGTAAGCTGGATAGAGTTACTGTAAAGTTTAGTATGCAATTCCTTTCGTGCATACCTTAATTAGCCATAGTTACTTCTACTTTAATTGATATCTAAAATTAAATGTATTGAATTTCTTTCTAACCAATGAGTTTGAATGATCATTTGTAATTTTTTTATCCCTTAGTTACTGACAGTAAAATGGAACCTCATTTATGAACTATGGATTTCTTTATCCTGAAGAATAATTTTCAACTCAAGATTGGGAACATTCTTTTTAAAAAATAACCCAGCCTTAGTACATATTTCTAGGTGTTATTCCTTTTTGTAATTAGTGCATCAGGCATTTTTGGAGCAGTGTTCAGCCTGAGTAGTGTTCTAAATTAGAATATATGACCTGCCCACTGTGGGTACCTATTTTGTTCCATTAATCTTGAAGATATCCCCTTAAAGGGTCTAGTCTAGCTCTAACACATATATCTATGTTGTAGATACCTGAATTTAGGAAGATTATTTACATCTAAAGTATTCCACTACTTCTATATGCAAGAATGGTGAATAACAGCCTCTATATAGCTGTTTCTCTTCCTCCATCATGGAAACTGGCTTGAAAGTATCAACAGATTCATTATTTTCTTATTACCGAACTCAATCATTTTCTATATGTCAAATATACTCTAGAACTTGATGCATCATTTTTATATCAGGAAAAAAAAATATGGCTGATTTTCAATACACAGCAAACTCTCATCTGATCCTTCATAGTTCACAGTAATGTCTACATAGAAGGAAGAGTAGTTTTGTCAGCTGAATTTTGAAGTCTGGCAAAGAACCTTAAGATCCATAGATATGCCAGTAACAGTTTGTTTCATGCTTTTCATACAGAGGTTTGAAGAGGAAAACTCCTTGGAAAACTAAAGTAGTTTGACTAAACTTCTACATAGACATTCATAGTAAAAATAATATTCTGAGCAGTTGTCATATGTACTACGATTTGCTAGATTTTTCACCATTTCCTGGGTGAAATGGTTAACATCTGAAAAATCTCATCTTTAATAAGTCTGTGTATTTCACTTGGGATCAGTGAAGACTTGCTGACTTTAAAATGCTGGCGTTGGTCACATCTTTTGGAAGACAGCTGTTTCTAACATGAGGCTCCTGTGATGCTACAACAGGTTTTTGGTGACAGAAGAGTAGAAAGGACAAAGAGTTCTTCCATTTCTTCTTCAGGAAATAGGCATTCAGAAATTATCTTCTTCAGTAAAAAAGCATTCATCATTCTTTTTTTGCTGTGTCTGACTCAATTTACTTCAGAGGGGTAGTTTTCAATAAAAAGTCTTATGCTGCTTCAAACTTACTGAAGAAATTTACAAGAAAGAGAACATTTCAGCTGTACTGCTTTGCTGCTTTCTCCTACTGTCTGAGACATCCCTTAGAAATCTCTCCAGCTTTTTTATAGGCCCCCTTAGGTACTAGAAAGCTGCTATTATGTCTCCCTGGTTCCTTCTCTTTCACAAGCTAAATAGTCCCAACTCACTCACTCTGTCTTCATAAAAGAGGTGTTCCAGCCCTCTAATCATACTCATTGCTCTCCTCTTTATGTGCTCAAACATGTCCGTGTCTTTTTTGAGCTGAGAATTTGAGTTGGACATAGGCTGGTTCTGCCTCCCTCACTCTGCTGGCTGCACTCCTTTTTATGCAGCCCGGGACATGTTTGGCTTTCTAGGCTATGAACACACACTGCTGTCTCATGTGGAGTCTCACATCCACCAACACCCCAAAGCCTTTCCCCAGTCCATTCTATACCATTTCGGAATTTTATTCTAGAAATCCTGGATGTTTCCTTATTTTGATATACTTAACAAAGTACTTTTTGAACAACGACAAAATCACTAAAACTAATCAGTCTGACTGAAAAGCTTATTAAAATAGTTTAGAATATTTTACATTCTTTTGTGTGTGTGTGTGTGTGTGTGTGTGTGTGTGTGTGTGTGTGTAACACTTAGTGTATAACACTCTCCTCTCTGTAAAAATTGAAAATACTCTGGAGATAGGCTAAGACTAATGGGAAATTGACAATTAAATAGCTCCTGTACATGAATGACCTAAAGCTCTAAGAAAACAAGGGAACTATACACTATGATTGATACAGTTCACAATTTCATTAAATACTGAAGCAAGGAATTCATCTGTCAGCACAAATCCAGAAGGACATGGAAAGATGAATGTAAAGTAAAGAGAGACAAATCTTCAAGCAGGCCAAGTATCCAAGGAATTGCACAAAGGACAACTATTTTTGTTACTTGAAGAGGTAAAAGTTAGTGAAAGAAACAAGATCTGGAGGACAATGAAGTTTGTACACACCAAGTTTTTGAAAATAGTATCAGAAAACTGTCTGGACATTAGCCATGCTGATATGTGAATTTTATGTACTCTATAAATATTTTTGAAGGACATCTTCTGAGGACATTATGTTCTTTGATGTACAAGACTTGCTAAATCATATATGAGTAAAATTTACTTCAAATATATCTTCTTGGTCTTGTTATGCTCATAGAAATTCTTTCTTCATACTTTAGAAAACAAGGAAACTGATGGCTTGGACCAAAATGTTGACAAAATTAAACAGCTGTAAGAAAGGCATACATACACAAATTACTCATGCCAGACCCACTTTGCAGTAAAGTGCAGGGAGCAATTAATTTCATTCTAAGGTAAATCAGGGAATATTTTTACCTGATTAAAAATATTTGTTGCTCAGCACACCGGAAGAAATTCTTGCTCAGTAGCAGGCATGCATACTTCAGCTGTTTGAAACCATATTCAGTGACTCTCACCCAAGCATGTTTGTTCCCATTATGTGCTCTGCTATAGTCTCTCCTCCTTTTTTCAGACATCATTGGCTTCTGTTCCTTGAAACACCTATTACTCAGCCCACCCTTGTCAGAACCAGTCTTCCCAGAGTTTTCACAACATAAACTCTCTTGATTTGTTTCTCCTGGCACAGCTGCCCAGAGTTTGTCTTGCAGACCCGTCATAGATCAGAAACCTTCAGCAGCTTGTCAAAAGTCTGTGAAGCCTGAGAAAATGTCATGAACCTTTTTTAGTTGATGGATCTTCTGATTATTTCTGAGCCATTGCTATATTTTGATAGCTAAGCCACTTTGAGCTTTTATTGTTAATTCATAGAATTGAAATAGGCATCATCAATTATTCTGCAAGGTATAAAACTCATTAAAAAAACATGTAATAGACTTTCTCAGGCAGAAGAAACTTCCAGAAATACTTTTGTCCATCATCTTACTTAAAATTTAATTTCTGTTGAGTAACAGAACCGGCTTAATTCAAGTAAAAGTTCTGAGATGGCATTTACTTGTATTTTGAAGCCAAATAAATTTTATCCATTGTGTGATTTCTTATTGCTCTAATCTCACTCTCCAATACAATGTCTACTTTGAAATTTGCACTGAGACATAAAGGACTACATGAGAAAATCTCTTCCTAGCATTTACCAAAATGAGATTTCATGGGCTCAGTTACCATAAATGGAAAGAAATAACTGCTTTAGTATTCAGTTTGGGTCACCTAATGAAGACATCTTCAAATGCTTTAGAAGGAGTTCAAACTGGAGGTACCTAACTTTAGCAATACTATTGCATTGAAGACAGATTTATGAAGAGAACATACCTGTATCAGACACCCAAGATAACTAACTCAGATACAGCAATCTAAAGCTCGTTGGGATGAATGTCTCTGCCTATGTCTCTCTCCTTTCCTCTCCTAATTTTTAAGGCTTGACATATGTGCAGTTACAGAAGCCAAGTATTTTAGAGGTCTGTACTGGAAAAAAAAAATGCAATACAAGTTGGTGAAGGTTGTGGTGAATTATAAAATAAAGCTTCCTCCTAGCGCTACTATTTCCTTTTTAATTTTTTGTTATCTCACAAACTCAGCTTCCATTATGCTGTGTTATTTCAAAGATATTTTAATTTTTTTTTTTTTGTTTTACACTGAGAAATTTTGTCACTTATGACTATGGCCCTCAAAATAGAATTTTTGCTTATGTAAAAATTATCACTAAGTGTAGCAAGTCTTTCATATCTGTAAAAATTAAAATATTTCTCTCTTTGGGCTTTGCACAGGTAAGTATTTCACTTCCTTTTGGATAACTTTAGAAGGAAGTGTTTGTGGAAATTAGGAAATCTGCAGAACTTATTATAGATCCAAATGATTTTTCTGCTCATGTATTATAACTGACAAAATGCAAATTTGCATAAGGAAAATTACTAAATTAATGTGTAAAGTGTGAAAAGACAAGATAGGTTTCAAAAATCTCTTGAAATCTCTTGAAGAATAAGACATTAACCTTTAAATGCCTTAAAATACTCACTGAATTTTGCTGATGAATCTCATCTGTTTCTAAGTCAATAATGATTTTTAAGAAATGAACATTACTTGAACAGAAATCAGCATATAATGTAACAATAAAAGGAAATAAATATCCCACTGATTGCCACTTGCCTTTTGGTGTTTAGTTATTGCATTCTGCCTCTGCATTCAGCAGGATATAATGGAAGGGTTTATTTCTTATGTGATTAAAGTCACAGCTGTTCCTGCTTACTGGATTGCTTTAATCCAAAATGTAGATGAAAGGGTTGAGTCTCTGTTTTATAAAGTAGTTTTCAAGTTTCTCACACTAGCACTGAAAGAAAAAATATCACTTCCAACGAGGTCCCTCAAGAGTGCCTTCATTACTTTCATATGATGATGATAATGTAAGGAAAGACTTGTATTCATCCCCAGAGTGGCCCCACTATGTGGATGCTTTTTTCCCACAACACTTTAGGACTATATTTTGTAATTCTATAGCAAACATAGCTTTACTGTTTCAATCTAAGTACACATTTTTCTCTGTAATGTGACATATTTATTTAAGCTGGGGTAATGTACAACAACCTGCTTTAATAATGTGGGAAGGTAACAGATGCCAAACAATGTGTTATGGAGTGTAGCAAATTACTAGAGAGACTCTTACTTCTTGTTTAAAACTAAACCTTGCAACCAAGCTGGAGCAGCCAGCAAATGTACTGGGAAAGCAGCATGAGCAAGTTCATTTGTCACCAAAATTTGCAAGGTATCTGCAAGTCTGATCAACAAAGATTTCTTTAGCTGAATACTAACATTCACCCCAAAAAAAGCACACATTATATCACTCAGAACTCTGGACAGTAGCTGAAGGCAATCCCTAAACAAATTCAGACAGTCTAAGGTATTATTGTCTCAGAGTGAATGGGGTGGTTAATTTAACTTGGAGCACAGCAACATATTTTATGAGGGGAAAACCACATATTTGTACAACTTCTTAATTTTGTTCCATATTTCCTCCATGACAACCATTCAGCCATTTATGTTTTTCTTTGAATTTTAGACAAAGAATCTAAAGTCTACAGTTTTGACCAACTTTTCATGAATCTGAGAAGCCTAAAAGTCTTCTTTTAAAAATGAGAGCAGACACTCAGGACGTGCTTTCAGTCTTCCTGCTGTCACCACATAGCCTACCCTATATATGCCTACCCAAGCATTGTGAAAAAGACTTGGAGCAATCTTAGCAGTTCCCAGAAGCTGGAAAAGATCTTGGAAACCATGGCATAATTTAACATAGGTGATGGAAAAAGGATCAGCCTTATTGCTGACTCCTGACCATTTCAAGAAAAAAACGGCTTCCATTTAACATTCCCTCTTGGTGCTGGGCAAATAACAGTTTGAATTGAAAAACTATAAACCTTGATTGCTTGAACTCAAAGTCATTCCTATATCAAAACTCTTTTTTTTTTTTTTTAATTCAAAATTAGGACAAAGAAAGGAAATATTACTCCCCATTACTGACAGTAAAAAGAGTTCCATATAAGTTTTCTAGAATTATGTCTGACACCTGGAAGTGCATGCTGCATGTCTGCTGATATCTGAGTATTAGAATTGATTTCCGTTGCCAAAATCAATATGTTCTGCAAGTTTGTGTGAATTTTCAAAACGGTCAGTGAAGGTCTGTCAGAGCAGCTCTTGGAACACGTTTGATAAGGGTCTCACACATAAAATCGTCACTGCGCAAAACCCAAGAGACTTTTGTGGCAAATGAAGCTGGAAGAGGCTGTGGAACAGCTTCTAAACTTCAGCTAGAAATGAATGAGAAGGAATGAGAGTGATACAAAATTAAATGTGGAAATAAGTCCAAGATAATGCTACCACTGAAGAGGATGGAACAAACCCTTATCCAACCTTGAGAACATCATATCATATTACAGCACTTTGAGGGGATATCTCAAAGTGGGGTAAATTTGTCAGCAACCACACCCTGCCTGGGGCAAGCCAGAGAGCCAGCTTTAGGATCCGGATAAGCATAACACAGGAAAAAAGATAATAATGATGAAAATCATTTTGTATACTAATTTATTTTCTGTATTAATGAGACAGTTTGGTATACCATGCTTCTAAAACAATAAAGCAGATAACAAAAATTCATGGTTCTATTTAAGCTGCATTCGAACTGTAGCAATATTTTGAGCATACCTGTCTCTCCAGATTAATTTTTTGAAAGGTGTTTACAGCAGTTATTGAGAAATTGGTTGTGGTAAGAATATTTTATAGGTTTTTCCCCCACAATCAGTAAGACTAGAATTCAGTATGTTTACTTTTCTCTCCAAAGTACCTAGGAAATGCATAATGCTAGGAAACATCATATATTTTGCTTTTGCTCCTACCTACTAGGAGCAAAAGAAAAGTGCTGTGAACAGTAACAAAAAATTAGACTATATATTTCTGAAACAATGCAGATATTTCTACATGATCATAATCAAAATAAAGCATTAAAATCAACAGTAATTCCAAAATTTCTGTGGACACATGTCAGGATATTAAAGGTAATAAGATACTAAACTGGGATAAATTAGTAACGCATCTCACAACAGGATTCTGTAAGAATAGAATTTAAATTTTTTAATTAATTTTCAACATAATTTCTCACACATAAGTTTCTGAATGAAATCAAATTACTACACCAATTATTTTTTCTAGAAAATATCAATTTATTTGACCTGCCTGAATTTTTCTTTCAAAAACAACAACAAAATATGAAAGCAAGTATTTCTAAAATAAAAAAGAAAAAACTTATAAGAATTATTTCCAGAAAGAACCTGCAGAAGACTTACAGAAATAAGAACTTCTCTACCTAAAAAATAAGTTATTTATTCCCAAAACTACTTCTGTCACTTTTTCCCATGATTCTGATCTGTCAGATCACCCTGGGGGACTGCCTTTACAAGGCAAACACATGAAGGGAATTTGCCCGGAATACAACAGTTTATGAGCCATCCTCATGCATGGCACCTGTACTACTGCCCTGGTTTTGTCTGGGATAGTTAATTTTCTTCCTAGAAGCTGGCATTGCACTGTGTTTTGTATTTAGGATGAGAATTATGTTGATAATACATTGCTATTTTAGTTGTGGTTGAGCAGTGCATGCCCTAAGTCAAGGGCGTTACAGCTTCTCACTCTGCCCTGCTAGCAGGAGGGCTGGAAGAGCACAAGAAACTGGAAGGGGACACAGCCACAACAGCTGAATCAAAAAGGCCTCTGGAATATTCCATAACAATATTGCCTGCTCAGCATACAAACCGGGGAAAGTTGTGGAGCTGCTGTTCCATAATACTCTGGGCATCAATTTGTTGGTGGTCAGCAATTGTTTTCTATTTGCCTCCCTTGTTTATCTTGGCTTTTATTTCTATTTTTTTAAATTTTTCTTTTCACTACAATTCTTACTATCAATTTTATTATTTTACTGACTATTATTGTTATTGTTATTATCTTTTACCTAAATTTTCAAAATGTTCATATCTCAACCCACAAGTTTTCCCATTTTTCTGATTGTCTTCCTCATCTCACCATGGGTCGAGTGAGAGAGTGAATGAGAGAGAGAGGAAGTGAGTGAGTGAGTGATGAGTGAGTGAGTGAGTGAGTGAGTGAGTGAGTGAGTGAGTGAGTGA
>JANIJU010000001.1:61399202-61455492 GCA_025504685.1 Leucosticte australis
TGAGTGAGTGAGTGAGTGAGTGAGTGAGTGAGTGAGTGAGTGAGTGAGTGAGTGGCTGTGTGATGCAGAGTTGCTCTCTAGAGTTAAACCTCAGGAGTAACAAGTAAAGATTTGAATATTTGAACAATCAGTCTTTTCTAGTTTTGTCTTGGAGAGGCTTGCCTCTCAAGAAGAAAGAAGTGGGTAGAAGAGCAGGAAGTGATATAGGTACCAGTTAGGGAACTTCCTCATAATTTTTTCCCCTCACAACCTCCAGGGAAATGCCTGTTTGCTTATTGCAGATTGCAGGTGCCTGAAAAGAAGTAGTCCTGGTTCATAAGAAAAATGAGTGCTTTGTAGAAGGAAAAGTAATAAACGATCAGTTGTTTTAAAATATTAGATCTACACTATGCATGCCTTTGTTGCTGGTGTTCAGGCACAGCGGGGGTGAAGTTGAAGATGATGCATTGAGAAATGGGTCAGAAAGAGTAGGAAGGATTGAACAAGGTTTTGCAAGGGAACACAATGCAATCCCAACATGGTACAAATACCTTGAATGCTCTGAACTACTATTTCTAGTGTGTTGTCAGAGAAAAGGTTGGTCAGTGCACAAAGACTGGAAGCAATGAACTTCTGAATGACCCATGTGAATCTGACAGTGATTCACCTTCCTTACAGGATGTGCTAGCACTGCAGTTCCGGGACTAAAAAGTTAATCCCACAGTTGCATGGAAGTTGCAACCACAGAAATGTTCCCTGGGTTTGTAAAACCCATTGGT
This sequence comes from Leucosticte australis, assembly GCA_025504685.1. NCBI lineage: Eukaryota > Metazoa > Chordata > Aves > Passeriformes > Fringillidae > Leucosticte > Leucosticte australis. Next base: position 61,399,961 of record JANIJU010000001.1, read on the forward strand.
TTGGCCCAGATGCATCAGTGAGAATATCAGTTCCAGCAACACCTCTGCTTATTCACCAATTTTACTCTTGGCTGTTCTGGCTTCAGGAAGTGGGTGGTAAAGTGACCTGGGCAAGCAACAACTGAAGTATAGCCAGAAAGAGTAATTGTGATAAACTCAATTACAATACAGGGTGCTGTGAATATCTCTTAGAACAATTTCAAATGAAATTATTCTTGAATCCAGTCATTGGGGTGTAGCCGAGGAGTTTGTAAGGATTGCCACATTTTGGGTGCCCTGTGTAGTCTATAAACCAGTTTTTTCCCACAGCACTATCAGTAATACACCAGAGTCAAAATAGTGTAGTGAGGAAATCTGCTCTCAAGTGTGCTGCAAGCAGCACTCATTTTGGAAAATTTCCAAGTCTAGTGTTGATTAGATAAGGACTTCCTTTATATTCAGAAAGAATGCTTTCAAGGACAAATAGCCCTGCAGTAAAGCACAAGAAAATGAAAAGCCAAGTGCACCAGAACACAGGGAAAGTCTAAGGGAACTAATCCCTGCTACTTTTCAAGATCATATTACATTATTATTGCTGTTGCTTTGACTTTTATGAAGCAGTAATATGGGGGATCTACCACATTTACTTAACCATCAGCTTATTGGGTCACTTGCAGTTTCTGTAAATGGTTATGTAACTTATGATTTCATTGTTTCTTCTTTATGAAAAATATGAACAGGACTAAAGTAAAAAAGTCTTTTTCATCACTGTTCACAGCTTAATTCATTTTAGTTTAGGCAAAGAGGGTATAAAGTTCATTCAGAATGCTGCTTTTTTTGATTTAATAAGTTTTTGCTCCTTCTTGTCACTGTGGCACAGAACTGTTCAGAATAAAAGACAAAAAATAATACAGCTCCTAGTTCTTTGGAAGTTTTAGGTTAGTTTTGTAGGGTTAGATCCTATGTAATAATTTTAAATTCTTTTATTTATTTATACATCTGAGATATTTTTTTAAATCTTTCCTATATGCAATTTATATGCATTCCCATAAAAATGATGCCCAGAAAGCCATAGAGCTTTGTTATGTATTTATTGCTTTTGCATTCTTGGGAAGCAAGGAGTTACAGAAGCATTGAGGCAACAGAGATAATGTCCTCTATTTCTCAGGGACAATTGGATATACAGCTATAGGATGCTTTCCTAGGCCATGCCTGATGTGATTTCTCTTCAGTATGTTTTGATATTTTAAGCCACCTTCTTCTGGGGTACTATTATTGGCAATTACTATTTTAAGTAGAAATCAGACAGCTGGAGGTTAAAGCAATAACAAGCAAACAAGGAACTTTTAAGTAATCATAAGCAAGTTCCAATAAAAAGTCTGTTTAATTACTATTTGAAATTAAGTATTTTTATTTTGGCTGTTAAGGTCTACACATAGTATCTTCTACAGTTTTTCATAACTACTAATGCACAATCCATAAGGCAGATCATCAACCACTTCAAGTTATATAACTCCATTCTTATCATAAATTTGAACAATATATACTTGATTATATATTTTATAATATGAAATAAAACTTGATTATAGTTGGCATGAGGGATTGGAGCAAATTACAGATAATAAAATTTTGTAAAATAGTGTATAGACTGTGTTATAACCTATGTATTAGGGAACCAGTTTCATATAAGCCTTACCCACTTCTGTCTTTCTGATCTTCCCATGTATTTCTCTTCATTTGACCCTCTTAAAGGCATGCAAGCATACATGTAGGAAAAAAAAAATGTTCACCCTCCAGAACTGCTCCCTAAGCAACTCCTATTTATTTTAAATCCACAAAAAATATTAGCTAGCACCTGCTAAAAGTGAATAAAAGAACACAAGAACAGGACAGTTCAAATGTTACTCTATCAAATGTGTTTTTCTTGAAAAATATAAAACTATAAAAAGAAGGAAATTTATATTATGAGGAGATTTACTTCACTTTCATTATGAATACCTAAATTCTGCCAGGTTAATAATCTGGTTCCTTACACTGAAGTATGAGTGTGAAGCTCCCAACACTATCCTTTTTTCCCTCCCTCTCTCTCTCTCTCCCTCCCTCCCTTTTTGTTGTGAAAAAGGAAGAGAGAGGTCTAAATTACTTTTTGCCCAGTCCACAGAAAGACTAAATTCAGAGATGAAATAGAACCGGGAAAGCTGATGGAAAGAGTTTCATATTAATTATCAGAAAAGCAGATGGTTGCAAAAAGCCTCCTAAAATCCAATGCACTTCAGCTTTAATCCTTTCATGTCATCAATTCTTGGCTACAGAAAATGAATAATTAAAAAAAAAAAGAAAGAAAATGAGAAGACAGAATTATAAGCTGGGACAAGTGAAAAGACGGTGATACAACTGCAGAGGTGAGAAAGAAGAAAAAAGTAGAAAAATAAAAAGGCAGCCTAGATATTTGTAGTAAAAGGATCAAAGGATAAGTACAAAGTGTTGAGAAGAAGGTGAGAAATGCTGGTGGGAATTGGGGGGAAAAAAGCAAGGGAAAAGGGATGAATAATTGAATGAAAAAGCAAAACCTAGAGTGTTACAAGTTGAGCTAGAGTGAGAGGACAGAGAGGTGTGTATACAGAGGTAAAAAATCTTTAAAAAGAATAAGTGAAATCAAGTTAGATATCAAATAAAAAGGAAATTAATAGACTTTAAATGAAACAGCTGAAAAGGAAGTAAAGGTAAAAGCATAAAAAGAAAGGACAAATATAGTTGGTAGTTGTGCATAGCAGTAAGCATATTTCCACAATGTTTAATCACCACATTTTAAATAAGACAGAAGATGTTTATGGTACTCCATTTCAAGAAAAATGTCTAATAGGAAATTCTGAATACAATTTAATTAGAAGATTCATGTCCAAAGGCATTTTTTACAGTTGGAACCTTCATATTGTAATCCCTCTGCACTGGTGAGGCCAGACCTCTAATCCAGTGTTCATTTCTGAGCAGCAACATTGAGGTGCTGGAGCTTTTCCAGAAAAGGGCAATGAAGCAGCTGTTGAAGAGTCTGGAGCTGTTGAAGAGTGAGGATCAGCTGAGGCAGCTGGGGTAATTTAGTCTGGAGAAAAGGAGGCTCAGGAGCGAGCTTATCATAACCTCAAGATGTGCTGGGGAGGTTCATGTTGGTGATCAGGAAGAATTTCTTCACTGAAGGTGTGGTCAAGCATTGGAATGGATTGCCAAGAGATGTAATGGAATCACCATCCCCAAGGTATTCAAGAAATACCCTGGAAGAGGCACTTAGTGCCATGGTGTAGTTGATGAGGTAGTGTTTGGTCAAAGTTTCGACTCAGTGACCTTGAAGGTCTTTTCTAACCTTAATGATTCGGTGATTCTGTGATTCTGAAGAAGCCAGGTTGTGCCAGGGGAAGTTTAGATTGGACATTAGGAAAAAGTTTCTTCACAGAAAAGATGGTCAAGTATTGAAATAGGCTACACAGGGAGGTAGTGGAATTGCCATCTGTAGAAGTGATTAAACATTTATAGCTGGGGTGCTTGTGGACATGGCTTAATGGTGGACCTGACAACGTTGGGTTAATGGTTACACTTAATCATCTAAGAGGTCTTTTCTAACTTTAATGATTCTCAGTTCTCCTCCGTGGGCTACAGGGGAATCTGCTTCTGTGCCTGTGGTATCTCCTTTCCTCCCTCACTGACCTTGAGGTTTGCAGGGTCATTTCTTTTTTTTTTTTTCTTTTTTTTTCTCCTCCTAAGAAACACACTGCTGTACAACACTTTGCCCCTTCTTAAATATATTTTCCCACATGCTTGCTGCTGCAACCAACACAACAGACAAACTAAATTCAGTGCTCAGGGAAGTTTCATACCATGTTTCATTCTTTAATAATGCACATGGCTTCCCTGTCCTTGTTGATAATCTCCACCGTTTTTCTCTCTTTTCTGAAGGCAAAGAGGCACTGAAAATATCTTCAAGAGAAAGGGAAGTAGGGTGAAAAGTCAGAGACCAAAACCATGCAGACAGATGACTGAGCAGACAGCATTGCTAGGTGAGGGGAAAACTGTCTGGACCAACAGAATAATGCTCCAAGAAGCCAATGGTATATGGGAAGTTTTCATGGTTTTGGATAATCTATAGAAAGAAATCATCAATGTGTTACCTGCAATGAGTAGAAATGACAAGGGTTTGGCTGCTGTGAGGGGAGTATGGGGCTGTCTGGTACTGAACAGAGCCAATTCCAGCCTGCTCCAGCAGATCCACTGCAGGGCACAAAGTCAAACCACAACATAGTACATAATGACCAATCTGGAGAAGTAACATGAAATTTTAAGCCTGACTCTCTACTCTTCTGTCCATACTGTGATGAAATGCACCACAGCAAAGAAGACAGACCACCGAGAAAATGAAAAGTAACCAAAAGCAGCTTCCCATCTTTAACTGCAAGCTGTGTTTTTCAATTAGATACCATAAAAGGATCTATATGAATCTGACTGATAACACTATTAACACACTGCTAAATTAAAAATTATTTATATTGGTCATAAATGCAAGCAAAATATTTTTTAGTCACTGAGGGAAGAAAGACTGTCTTTTCTTAAAATGTGTTCAGCCTAATCCCTGGTCAGGGACTCTACAGATTACCACAATTCAAATGTTCAATCATAATAATTATGTTAGAGAATTAAAAAACAGTATTGGGACTAATTTTGTAGCCTTCCACTTGAAAATCCAGGCTCCCTTAGTTATCTTCAGTCAAGCCATACAAGACTCAGAGGGAGTCATAAAAAGAACTAAAAATAACCTTACATAGCTTTTCTAGGCATAAAAATGTCATACTTTAACCTCAGAATCTTCCTGGGACAGAATTAAATTCTGTGTCTGTCCCACTTGGACAATGAAAAATTTCTTTTCTAACACCTTCTTGTTAGAATTAGGTTTTATATACAATTAAGTGCACATAATAATCTTTAACCTTTGTGTAGGCTCGTAAATAACCTGACAGAGTGAGCAGGTGTCAGGAATGGATGCACGAGTGCAATGAGTCATAAGGCAGAGAAGTGGCAGATATCCATAAGGCCAAGAGCAAGTGGGCTCTTCAGTAGGTGTGTGCGAGTCAGTATGTTTCACAGTAGACTTCAGACCCTAACTGTGTTGACTTTTTTCCTCATAATTAAGCTGATCTTGCAGGATACTTTTATGTTAAGCCATGATAACCTGTATGTAAAACATCTCGATGTTTAAACAGCAGAACAATGTGATTTATGTTTTTTAAAGATAAACTTTTGCTTTTGCCTTGTGAGGGCTGTTCACTCTGTTTGCTGTTACTAAAAGTCCTTTGAAGTAGTGGAATTATGGCAACCAAAAATGTTAATGATGAGGAAAATTAACTCCTTAGTGGAGTACCTGTCCTGAAATTTCCAAAATTATTATGCCCACAAAATAGAATATTAGGAAGCACTGCAAAATGAATGTGGTTTTTTTAAAAGTTAAATTATGTTGTAATGTTATCTATACATCAATGTTAATATCAGTTCTCAAAATCGTGAAAAGGTAGTTGTCATGGTTTGAGCCTGGCGCGATGCCAGTGCCCCCCATGAGAATACCTTTTCCCTGGTATTGTCTGTGAGATGTGATCAGAGACAGAGCAGAGCAGGCTCCAACTTAAAGATGCAAAGGAAAAAAAACTTTATTAACCTAAAACTACAAAAAAAAAAGAAAAGACACACAGAACACAGGATGAAAACCTTCCAAATTTTCTCCTCCTCCCCACCAAATTCCCAATTTAGTTACCACCCATCAGATAATCAATTCTCAAGTCCTTGAGGAGAGTGGAGTCCCTCTTGCACCACAGACTTCTCCAGGAAACAGTCGAAACTTCTCATGTTTCCATGTCACGTGTGGCACTGCCCGAAGAACATTTGCCATCGTGACTTCTTCCTTTCATGTCCAGTGCTCTCACCACTGCACATGGACCAGAGCTGCTTCTAGGGTTTTTCTTTTTAAGGGTGCTTTGTCCAGTTCCAGAAAGCACAGTCTCTCTCCCTTTGGGACACCTGTCCCCCCCATATTTTACCCCCTGGGGCCGAGGGGCTTGCTGAACAGAGATCATCTTCCTCTTCCTCTTCTCTGAAGACGGAGGGCATCCACCCTCCTCACCCGTCCTCTCTGTTCAGGCACTCCTTCACATCACTGTACTCTCTTGGCTCTGAGCCATTGCCTCCCCCTAGATGCAGTCTCTGTCACAGGAACACAAGCGGTTCTGCCCATGGCTATACAAGAAAAGTCCAGCCAAAAGCCACTCCATCATCTCCTCCCACCTAGGATTCTTCTCAGCTTCTCTCAAACATTTTTTCACTTACACCAACTTGCACTTGCCCATTTCTTGTTATCCCAAGCTCTATCTTTCATTCAACTCTAGGAGGGTCAGCATTTGCAAGGTTCCCATCATCCACAAGAAGGGTTAAAAGTCCCAGGCTCTGCCTGTCCAGAACTCCCACGTCTGGCTGCCCTGCCGGGCACTCCCCCCTTTCTCCTTCACACCCGCTGGGTTATCACAGGCACAGGTTCTCTCTCTCTCTCTCTCTGGGGTGTGTGTGGGGGGGTGGGGGGCCCGAAGCCTCAATGCTCCTCCACCCTTCGATCTCGCAGGGGCCTCCTCCCTTCTGGCCCAGGCCTGGCCTACCTCCTCCGGCCGCATGGCTCCCCTCCCCTGCCCAGCTCGGAGCCGGGCAGGGGAGGCCTGTGCTCTCTTCCAGCACCGGAACCCAAGAGAGCTCCCCCTGGGAGTTCACAGCTTTTAACCCCCTGTGTTCTCAGAGGCGTATCCATACCCTCAGTGGACAAACCAGGTGCCAATATTACAATCTGAACACCTATTGGTCTGACCACACCATCCCAAAAAACTCATTTCCTCTCAAACCACGACAGTAGTCTTGAACCATTTCCTGGAAAAAAAAAAAAAAAAAAGCAAGCCAGAAGAAAAATTTTGGACAGAAGAATGTGCACAATTTGACTTTGAAGGACAGTCTTATGCTCACAACACAAAACAAGAAATACTTAATATATTTATGCACCATAGCAATTCTATAAACTTTTGTTTTCCATTTCATTGTATTTTTTCACTCTCAAAATTAATTGATATTCTTCAATTGTTCTCCATTTTTGTTTTGAAGGAGACAATTTCTTGTGTGAAATTACCATCAAATTTATTGTATTAAAGAGTTTCATTCTGCTAGTTGCAAATTAAAAATTATTATTGTGTTGGGTTTTATGATCCCATGCATAACGCACAAAATAATAAAAATATACATATTTCTTTGGTCTGAATAGAAAACTGGTACTTTATGCAGCCTTGATAGATTCTTGCCCTGGCAAGATTAATAGAAGTACTTCAAGCCTTATAGCATACAAATATATTGAGATGAGAGGGGTATTTTCTAGAGATTTTCTTCTTAACAAAACCTGAACCTACACCTAAACCAAAATCTAGAAAATATACCTATTAGGTGGAAGATATTTGTAGTAAGACTTGAATGGATTATTTACATACAGAGCACTCTTTACACTTTACACTTTGCTTTGCAGTTTCTCTGGGCTTCAATGTCTTTTCAGAGTGGTATAGTTTTTTTGCGTGTTATTGGAGCTTTTTTGTTGTTGTTTGGAAGGTTTTATGTGAAAGAAAAATCTTAGTAATTTTAAGAGAAAATGAATGTATGCAACGTCCTTAGGAATGAATATTTGAGAACACTTTATTTTTGAAACTTTGAAACTGTAACACTCTGAGACTTTCTTAAAGCATTCAGGTTTTTTTGTTTGTTTGTTTTTGGGTTTTGTTTTGTGTTGCTTTGTTTTTTCTGTTTGGTAGATAATGGGAATTAGGCACTCCTGAAACAATGAAAGTAATTTTTTAAGAGTTTATTACTTATAATATTTTCCATTTGTAAAACAACAGAATCTATTCCACAGAATAGATACGGGGGAAAAGGGTATCCAGTCAGTTATATCAGGGCAGTGTGTGGCATTAGTTTTGAAATCTTATGCCACAGTCATAATGAACCATTGTAATGAACACACTCTGTTGCAGAAAAAGCTGCAACAATTAAAGTGGTAGGTCCAGCACTTTTATTGAATCCATTAGCCTGACTTTGATGGTTGACTTGGGTGCTGTCTTGTGGAGGAGATTATAGCTAGGAGGATGTGAAAGAAGGTGAGAAAACAAAAGTTTTATATATATATATACATACATATGTATGAATTTATTAATGTTACTCCTACAAACACCCTTCCTAATGTATGCAGCTTTCCACCACTGCCAAGCATCTGCATCTAAAGATCTAATCAATTGGAAAATTTATTTACTGTTACTCAATTTTCAGGGATACCACGGGGATCAATTTATCTCAAATTGCTCATTGATCTCCATAATTGACATCATTTCTCCAAATCATGCAAATAGCAATTACATTGCTAGTGGCTTTAGTATTTTGAACTGCTTTGTATAAGAGAAAATGGGATAAATAAGTAAACACTAGCACTTTTAGAACTGGTATTACTTTGGCTCTTTTTCTTGACAGTGATAATACAGAATGAATCATGGCAAGTATCTGAAAACACTGTATACCATAACTATCCATCTAGAGGTAAGATTATGTTAAAGTCAAAAGAGCTTTGACTTATTTGCTCACAAATATGAAACTTTAAAGGCATATGTGATATCCTAGGGTGCTTTCTTGGCTTTTATCTGCCAGTTGACAGCCCAGAGTCATCACTGGTTTTGTTTATTCTATCAGCTACTTACACTGAAAATCTTGTGGACAAGCAGGAAAAAAACCCAAGAACATATTTTTTGTGTGATTGAAATCCTTATAGTTCATCCAAATACATATTTTTACTTCAGATTCAATTGTTACAGAACAACAGCAACTACAACAAAACAAACAGAAAAGATAAAACTAGTATGGTTTTAGAGGGAAAGAAGTTTTATAGTAGGCAGCAGTTCTTTGTTCTCTTGATTATCCCTGAAATGTGTTTTATCCAACTCTATATATGAGATTATTTAACTGGCTCTTTGTGAGCTGTTTGAAGACATAACATCTCCACTCCTAGTCTGTGCCTCTGGCATTGTCATGTCTTGCATCTACTCCTCCTTTAAAGCATTCTCTCTTCCTGTGTTTCAAGGCTTCTGCTGTCCTAATAGACCTGCATTTCTCTGTACTACACCACTACATTAGAGTTATAAGTGTATCATTCTGAAAAAAATAGCTGTTTCTCCCGATAAATGTAAAACTATGGTTCTGTCATAGAAACATAAGCAAAAAAAAAACCCAAAAAAACTCAAACAAACAAAAAAACCCAAGCAGATAAACCATAGCTAAAAGCTACAAATGAACTGCATAAAAATGAAGTTCTTGGGTTTAAAACAATTTGAGGCAAAGAAAGTCTGGCAAGCCTCATTCCTGAGGCCTTCCAGAAGCCATAGAAAGACTGTAGCCTGTTACTTAGAGTCAGTGTTGTATTGCTTATCTACGTGACTCCACAGCCTGAAATAAAGACCCCTCCATTTAGGGGTTGCTGGGGGGTTCAGTGGTCTGCTCAGCATCCAGCAGTGTCTAACATGTCCATGCACAGGGGAATACCTGGTTCCAGCTAGCTGACTATCTCCTCATTACTTCAGGCTTTGATATGTTCTGTGAGAGCTATGAAGTGCTTAGCCTTAGTAACTGCTGTATCAAACAGTAATTTAGTATAATATAGCCCAGAGATATCCTGGGCTATGACTCTTGTTACCTACCTGTCAGTGTAGAGCAGTATGGTGACCTTGGCTGGCCATGAGGTGCCCACCAATTCTCCCCCTCCTCAACTGGACAGCAGAGAAAATACAGCAAAAACCTCATGGGATAGATAAGGACAGCGAGATCACTCTGAAGTTATTGCCACAGGCAAAATGGATATAATTATGGGAAGATTGTTTTATTGACAATTAAGAACAGAGTAGTATACTAGGAAAATAAGAACAAATCTAAAAACACAGATTCTTCCAACCCGTCACAGTTTTTTTAGTCTCAACTTCAGTCTGGATTCTTCTACCTCTTCCCCTTTGAGCTGTTCAGGGAGATGAGAAATGGGAGCTGTATATAGTTCATCACAGGTTGTCTCTTTTGTTCCTTACTCGTCACACTCTTCTCCCGTTTCAGCATGGGGTCCCTGCCCCAGAATGCAGTCCTGCACCAGTGCGAGCCCCAGGAGCTCATGAGTCGTGCCAGAAAAAATTCTCCTACGTGTGCTCCTCTCCACAGGCTGCAGCTCCCTTCAAGGTGCTTCCACCTGCTCCATCATGGGCCCCTCCTTGGTTTGCAGATGGACATCTGCTCCAACATGGACCACCGTAGGCTGCAGGGAAACAACTTTCATAGTCATTAGCTTTGCCAGGGGTTGCAGGGGAAGCTCTACTCTTCCCTCCCTCTTCTTAACAGACCTTGCTGTCTGCAGAGCTGTTTTCCTCATATTTACTCACTCCTCTCTCACAGTTTGCTGTTGTGCAGTGTTTTAAATCCCTTCCTATTTATGTTATCACAGAACCAATATTGGTGTAACTGATAATCTCAGCTCTGGATCCCTCTTGGACCTAGCTGGAACTGTCTCTGTCAAACATGGCAGGGCAAACTTCTCACAACAGTCACTTTTGCAGCCCTCTCACTACCAATTCCTTGCCAGGAAAGCTGGACACAAGGAGCAAAGGTTTCCATACAGTCTGCACCATATCTGCCAGTGCCAAGGAGATGTCTCAGATACTCCAGGTCATTTTAATTAGTGCTTGACACTTACAGTAGGGCAATCATACAAAGCCTCTAGGAAATATGAAAACTCTTCAGCTGGCCAAGCACATTTTATGCTGAGACAAGTAACTCAGAAAGCTCAGTTGGCTCAGTTGTTGATTAGCAGCTTAGTTCTTTTGCCTTAATGTTGGAGACTAGTGTCAATTTAGATATTCTGGGGAAACCGAAGTTGCCACAAGATAGTTGCCAGTTGCCAGTTGCCATCATTTATGATGCAGAGAACCAATGTATTTGATAGCCAGCAGTGGAGGCTAATCCTGGAAGGTATGAATACTGTAGGTGCCTTGAAATTAGAGGAGATATATTTCCCCTCTAGAATTGTTGGTTTTTGTTGTTGTTGTTGTTGTTGTTGTTTTGTTTTTATTTTCTTCTCCACCCCCCCCCCCAATACTTAATTACAACTATAACTAAGCTAATTAGATTTACAAGAGGTTATACTTCTCTTCCATTTTGGAAGAGTACTCTAGCCACCAAGTCATAAAATCAGGCTTACATATGCCTAGTTAATATTTAATCATCTTATGCATAGTGGAGCATCTTTGACAGAAGGAATTGAGAGGTATGTCTCTCCTGGATAATCTTCAGACTAATAATTAGTTAATCTCAATGGAAATGGAGTCTCAGATCCTTGAATTCAAGAACAAAGTAAGCCTATGTCTTTCATATCCTTAATGTTTGTATTATCATGAAGCTGATGAATGGAAAGGTGATATGACTACTACCATACTTTTTAAAGAGAAACAAGGAATAGGATCAATATTTGACCTATGCTAGGTGGTTGAAATTGTCCTAGGCATTACTAGCTTGCACAAGTGTTTTTCCCTCTCTGCAGTGACTTTGCTACAATAATACAATATATAGAAAATAATGAGGTTTGAAGGGATAGACTGCTCTTGAGCAACTTACTTTGTGTGTTAGGAACCAGCAAGTTGGACCAGAAATGAATGACATTTCTGTCAGACACTTTTTTTTCTACTACCATATTTTTATTGTATGCAATACAAGGGGGGAAAGACCTTTCATGTGAAATTTCCTTAGTGAGTCTCCAGACCTTTTATGAGAAATTTATTCAACATATTACTTTGAAGACACTGGCAAAATATAAACTGGTTTGTAAAACAACATATCAAACCTTTAAAATCCTTTTTCATACATTAAATATAATTTTGTTACTTAATGTTCATAATTCTTCAGTGTCTAAAATACTGTGATTATTTGCATCCGTGGAAAATTAGTGTACAATGGAAGAAGCATTCTATTATCTTCATCCGCTAGTGTCTACTCTTACTTTGTTTAGGAATGAAAAACTACAGGATACAAAGAGAAGATTATGTTCCCTCAATCTAGTTTTGTAGTATCTCCCAAGAATTTGTATTAGATCTTGTAATAATGGATGAGAGGGCTTGAGCAACATTACTCAATATTGTCAACATGCAAGGAATCACCAAGGCAAGGTATTATATCCATATTTCATTAAGATAAAAATAGTTCCTTTACACTAAGCACTTATGAAGATTGATCACTGGAGGCAAACTTCTTTATGAAAGAGATTTTTAGAGGTATAAACAATTTTATGCTTACAATTGCCTTTTACTTTCAATAGGATTTGGGTACCTGGCTGGTCTTGTGTCTTATAAAATTTGTAAGTGGTGGTTGCTTTTTTTTCCCTATGCTGCTGTCCAGTCGTGCCAGTAAATTTTGTCATTCTTATAATCAATCAGGTAATTTTTGAAAATTATTGAGTAATGAATCTGCCATTTATTTTTTAAGATTGCTATAAGAGTATTCCATGTAATCAGCAGACTCATCTAATTCCAATAAAGAACTTTAGTGACAAGAAATGTATGAAATGTCTATTTTAATCTAATCTGCTTTAATGTAATCCAGTATTTCTGAGAAAGATTGCTTTATGGCCATTTACTGACTTCATTTCCTATGTATGAATCCAGAATAGTGGTGAGCAAGCAATAAAATCAAGATACAGAGTAGATACTTAGTTCAAAGGATTCAAAGACCATTAAAACTCATGATTCAAGTGATAGAGAGGAACCAAAAAATGGAAGTAGGAGTAAAACATATCACATTGTTGCAGAGTTACATAGAAGATGCTAATAAGTACCATAATGTATACTTTTTTAATCCCCAAGACCCAGAATAGAATAGGGGGGGAGCATCTTTTCTTCTGCACAACATTAATTTCCATTGATTTTTCTGTGACCATATGTGAGTCAGCAAAAAAAAGGAGTCAACAGGCACTGATGTCACACACTTTTAGTCAAAAGGGATGTAAATGATAAAAAAAGTTTAAAAATCAATCATCTGAGATTAGACCAGAAATCTTGTTCCCTTCTTTATTCCTTCTGAACTATCAAGGCCAATCTTTGTGAATGACACAATGATTTTTCCCAGTCAGTTGGTTGGGTTTTTTGCTTTGGTTTTTGATTTTTCCTGAGATGTTGCCTCACTCTTAAACACCATCCAGAAGGCAACTTGCTTCATGATAAAGCAAAAACAAACAAGCAAAACCAGCCAAAGAGGAATCCCCACATTCTGTTTAACCAAATGCATTTATTACCTTCTAAGACTAAGATTGCAAATGATGGTCCAATGCAAAGGAGATCTGTGAAAAACACAGGTCCCCCAAAACTATGAATCTGAGAAAAGAACAAAGGCAGCAAGTGTACAGGAGGTTGGGCAATCACTGGACAATGAAGGAACAAAACCCTTGGAGCTGGGTAAAACTGGTTTTACTAATAACAAAGAAAGCACAGAACAAGTCTTCAACATATACAAAATACATAGAACAAGTCTTCAACATATATAAAAACATATAAAAATATTTCTTCAACATATATAAAAACATATATAAAGCAAAGTCCTTGGAGCTGGTTAAAACTGGTTTTACTAATAACAAAGAAAGCACAGAACAAGTTTTCAACATATATAAAATATAATACGTTCGGATATCACAGGAAAGTTTAAAACCATGTAGAAAGAGCAAGTAAGTGTCAATGTTAATAAGCAGAAAAAAAACTCAGGCAGAGGTTTTTTTTGCATGAGGAGAGACATGCCATTAAGGTTAACAAAACACTAGTCTCAGAAAGGAGCAAGGCACTGTAACCTCCTCTGGTTTCTCTCTAACAAATTGAAACACACAAGGACAGTGTAAAGGTCAGAATAACAATGAAGACAGGTGTAAATTCTAGAAAGTCTCTTGGCATTACTGAAAATTAGATATAACTAAATAAGTTATATCTTATTAGATAACTTGGAATAGAAGCATTATCATCCTTCTAATTAGGTTAGTAATTCCTTCATTAGACTATTAAGGTTTTAGTTAGACTAATGCTAAACCCTTGGATTTTAATATAAACTGTATTCTTTGTTCTTACCTAAATTTCATGTGATCAGGTTTCTAGCACTAATATATTTGCTTTTAAAATTTGTAGGCAACATCTGGGATTTCATACAGAAAAAAACTTCTTAACCCTAAACACTTGGATAATAGAAGTTATGTGAAAGCAGTACAAAATGCAAGGTCCCAGGAACTTCTGTTATTACCAGAAAAACCTCAGCTGGAAACACCTGGAAAGTAAACAATAGCAGTCACATTAAGGGATCATTGCATGATGATCCACCCTTTACATGATGTAACTATTAAAAAAAAACAAATTACAGAGATACTTCCAGTAACAGCTGAGAACACTCAAGTCATTTCACAATTTAGTGCTGAGACAAAGTCAGAATGAGTTACAATGGATAGCCATCTGTTTAAAATAAATTGAAACTTGAAGAAGACTAGTAAGTGAGTCTATTTGATGAGAGAATAATATAAATCATTTGAAAATAACAAAGACTGAAATGAGTATGATTGTCCTTAATAAACATTCATGTTGTGAAATAAACTGGAAGAAAAGATTTTTTTTCTAAAAAAACAGTGGTTGCCAAAGGAGAAACTGGTATGGAATCTCTAAGTTCACATTTGAAATTAGGACCTTTACAGATGTAAGGTTTTGGGGAAATCTTGTACTAAAGAAGGAAAAAACATAACAAAACAATTATTGACTCAGTATGAACTATGAAAAGTAATGGTTGCTGTTGCAGAAAAGTCACTTCATGACCAAAAATTTACTTCTCAACTCTGTTTTTTATAATGCCAAAATCTGTTGCATTTTGTCCTACCAATATATTGATATTTTTTTGTAAACATTTCAAGGGCAATGAAAATTGTAGATTCAATAGAATGTTGTGTCAAACTTGCAGATATGTATTATACAAACTTGGCAACATTCAAAATATTTCATTCTAATATAAAAAGCAACACCATATTTCTGTGTGATTTGAGAATTTGTTTCCTATAAAACTAACAGAAAGCTGAAAGAAATCTCTTCTCTGTTTCCTACCTAATCACCTACTTATTAATATGACAGTAGAATTGACTTGGTTGTCACAGAATCTTAAAATATTTACTGCAAAGCAGTCCATATAGTTTGCATTTTACTGGTGTGCAAAGGATATTCTGACACCTCAATTAAACCTATGTTCAAATCTCTATTAAGCCCACAGAAGAGATACTCAATGAAAAAATAAAGATCTTTCAAAAAGTTTGTATTTGTAATACTTCTACATTCATGCATAACTTTTTTTCTCCTAACTCTAGAAGAATAATAGCATTTGCGTTCTATCACCACATTATGAATCTAATTTAAATAATATTTAAGATATTCATCTATCCTAAATTATGAATGACTCTTTTCCAGAGAGCTTCAAAGTGTACTAGATTTAGAGAAGTCAAGAGGTAAGACACATTTCTTAAATTCTGTCAGAATATTAACTAAGAATGTAGGAATGACAGGTATTCAGTGCCAGTATTATCTTTTTAATTCACTTCACCATTTTTTTTCAGTTTTATTAAAAGCTGGCTTCTGCTTTGTTATTGATACCAGTGTAAGATTTCTGTTCATTCTAACAGTTCTCCTTAGCAAGTTTCTTCCTACTTCTCAAATTACATGGAAAACATTATGCCACAGTCTATGATATTTAGGTTATAATTATGTTATAAAGATAAAACTAACGCTTTTCATAACATTACAACTGTGTACCTGTGTGTCTGTGTGCAACCCAGATGCATTTAAACAAATTCCTCAGGTATTCCTAAGCAGCTATACAGCTGCTCTCTGCATAGGTGAGACAATGGATAAATTTGAAATGATGCACCAACTTCAAACAAGAGGATTGATTCTTACCACCATATCTACCACCTTTACAATTAAGCACTTGGCTAATGCTTCCAGGTAAATATTTATTTCAGACAGTTCTGGAGGTGCCCCTAGGTAGCTCCTGCTGTGCTTAGTCCAAATGGAGACAAAATTTCTGTCCTTATGTATTACAGAAATGTTAACTAGCATGCTGGATGGAGAATCTGTTCACCCCGAGAACCTCACACGTCAATTCCTGATGCAGAATTTACTAAACTGTATACACATTGTTTTAAAAAGCCTGTATAAATGGTTCTTCAGATGCAAGACTGGTCATGTAGTGTTTTCTTTGAGTGTAGATAAATTCACAGGTATTTTGTACACAGTGTGAGATGATAGAAATTGGTCATGCATACCCTGAAGTGGCCATGCAGGATCATGGGCCAGCTGGATTGTAAGGGTTTGGCAAAAGTTTGAGGTCTGTCACCTGAATCATGCAACAGAGACTCTGGTAACCATCAGCTACTGGTTCTCATATTCAAGGTGTTTGATTCCCAGTGAGAATATTACACTATGTAAGGTATGACAAACTTTTTAAAATTCTTTTTTAACAAAAACTCTTCCCACTAGTCTTTGTGCTACATTATAGACAGTATAAAAGTACAAGAAACGTGGGTTCAAAAAGAATGAAAAACAGTTAAAAGAGCATATGTATAAACAGAAAAGTTAGGAGTATGACATGATGTCCACTTTTCTGCTGGAGGTTGAATAAAATATGTTCATTTTGAGTGAAAACCTAGCCAATTTTTGTTAATTATATGTTTTGTCATTGTCTCACTGGAATTATGATTCATCAAACTAGAGGAAATTAAGACCTCAGAACATTTTTATACACTTGAATGTTGTATTTTTATGTTCCTTATCATATCTAAGTTAAGTTTAATAATTATCAGTTACAGAAATTTTTAACTGAACATACATAGTTGCCCTGATCTATGAAGCTTTTCTGAATTTTAATCCTTTTCTTCACAGGTTCTACCTTTCATTTTTAATTGGGAATGATTGGTCCCAGGTATGATAATTTGAATAAGTTAAATATTTTTTGTAGTGTTGAATACTATGGCTCATGTTAAATTTTTTCATCAGCTACAGTCTGGAGAACTAAGAGAGAACAGTACAGCTTCCTGATAAGAGCAAAACTTTCTTTTATTTACAGTTTGTGACATAACTTGGATATTCCAACTTGCCCAGTCATGCAAATGCAACACTACTTTAAATACTTGAGAAGATTTTTGCTCTGTAGAAAATCTCTACATGGAGCTGTTTAAAAATAAATAAAATAAGGACAGAATGGCTCTTAATAAGAATGATGATTCACAAGAGTAAAAAGGATGGGGGCATCAATGCCTTGACCTGATAGTCACAGAATTTTAATTCGCACTTAGATGTCATTTATTGACACTTAAAAGTCATACCTGTAGTACATTTTATACCTTAGACTCTCTCCCAAATGTTGTTTTCTTTATATTGTTGAAGAAAATATTTACTTTCAAGACATTTAACCGGAGATCACAGTCTTGATCCTCTTGCTTTTTAAAAAAAAAAAACTGTAAGTCCTGTGCCCCAGACAGTTATTCCATGAAAAATTATAATAATGAAATAAATGGGCAAGCTAATCCCATTAAGTGGACAAGTCCCATAGAAGACACGGGAAAATGTGTGTAGCTAATCACCAGCACAATCAGACATAATTGCTTTAAAAAACAACATTCCTGTATTACCCATTGATGCTGAATTTGTAGTCAGAGATATAGATGAAGCTAGGGAGTTAATTTCTTTCCATGTCTGTGACAACATTGTTGTTTCTTATTGTTGGAGAATGTGTGTTACTGTGTGGCCTAAAAATATATATTTGTACAGCTTTCATAGCCATGAAGAGGCAAGAAATGTCACAGCCTTTTTACATGCTGTTGTGTATTTCACATCATTTTGAACACTACTACAGAGACAATTTATTACTTGTCATAGACTTCCCTAGTAAATTTTAGTCTTTGGTGTTTAATCTAACAGTTCTTTGTCTCTCTGAACCTGAGTGGGATGCAGGTGCCTGAACATTGATATCCAGAGACATTTTAGACACCCACGAGTATCCTTGCTGCTCTCTATCTGCCACATTACATAGATAGGAATCCCTTCCTGTTTCTGTACAAGGTAAATGACTCAGACTCCTAAGACATAACAAATTGAACTAGACATCTATGAATAGGGAAATTAATTTCTCTCTGAAAGTCAAAATACCTCCATCCACTTGAAGGTACCAGCTTCACATATTACTGAGGAAAAAACATCCCTCTAACTGCAATTAATTTGAGCAGTGAGGGTTTTTTTTACCCCAAGAAAGTACACAGATAGTTAATGATACAGAAAACCCATTTACAGCTGATGCTTTGATTCCTTTGCATATCTGCATAGCTGGTTGATTACCCACACTTTTCTGTAATCCTGTTAGCTTCATGTAAAACATGCAGTTCAATATCTAAAAGGATGGGCCTGCCTGTACAAATCCACAGAGGACCCAGTGAAACATGTTTCTTTGTCCAGTGTGACTACCCTGCATTAAAAACTTTAAATATTTAAGTGCATATTCTTTTCAACCATGCATCTTCTCTAGAGCATAAATGTTCCTCACAATGCTATCAAAGCTCTTCTACTACACTTTTTTTTTTAGCCAGTCACTTCTGAATTTAGCATTTAAACCTCCCTAAATATGTTGGTAAATACCAAAATCCAGAAACAGGTTTTGAGTCCCACAGTTTAGGTTCTTCTCTAGCCATGATTTATGCACATTATGACCCAGGCATACATTATTTCCCTTTGTCTTCCAAAAGCTTCTTCTTCCCCTTCTTTCTCACACAGAAACTTATCAATATTGTCAGAGAAGGATTACTGTACTGCAACAAATCCACCAGTCTGGGCTTGCATGGGAGAAGGGCTTCTGGCACATTTTTTTCCCCTAAAATACAGTGCACTGTTTTAATCTTTAACAACAAAGAAGATATTAATTCAGTATTTTAAATCTCCTGTCTTAGAGATGATTTCACAATGGACCCTGATGGAAGTGATGCCTCTAAAACCTGTTCCATGTAAATTGTGACTGTAATAAAATGACATCAGCATCTTAACTGCTTGTTGTTTCATAGCTTCCTCTATCACATCCAGAATATCTAGAAGACAGTGGGCAGACAGTTAAGGGTATACATGACTTCCTAGATAAAATGTGTAGGGATTACACTGTCTCATGAAAGAGGACAAGGCTGCCATAGTGTCCCTGATTGTCAAAATTGCTTCAGGCCTGTTTCCTGGAGCATTTAATGTATTCCTGGTGTATTTAGTGTGTATTCCTGATGTATTTTCTTCCACCTCCATACTGGTGGAAGCATAAACAGTCCTTTTTTGGAAACCTATTTGGCATGACTAAAGAAGATCAGGTCTCTAGCCACAACTGATAAATAATGAAAAAAAACCAAACTTTCTTAGCCCCTTTGCTTATATTAGCTATAAAGATTTCTATTTGGTCTCTTTTTAGAGAATGATATTTTGTATTAGATGGATGTTGATAATGGCAAAAATCTACCATATAAGTATTGTTTGTGACATTTTGTGAAACATTAGTATTTTTTTTCTTGTAATTTTCAGATTTGACCCTACTCAATAACCATGACTGGTTGAAGAGAGTTTATATTTTATAACAAAAAACCTAGATCCAAAAATAAGCCCCATCCTCAAATCATAGTTGCATTTAATCTCTCTACCTGAGTGGTAGTCTTTCATATATATCAACTTTTCTGCTATTCATTTCCTTTGGTATTTTCAAGGTCAGAGTGCAGAAGAAAAAGCACAGTTCTCTATGCAGTTCTGAGGACTGAACACCACATACTGCTTTTGAATAACAGATGATTTTTCGTTTGCAGGACATAAGTGCTAAACCCTTCCCCTCCTCCCTGGCTCTCTGGCATTCCAGCTGAGATAATCAGTAGAAAGGGACTTGGCACCAAATGTTAATGTGAAACATGGTGGTGTGAAGCTGCTTACAAAGCTGTTAGAGACAGTGAAAAAACAAAGAGTTGTACTGGGTAAAAAAAAAAAAAAAAAAAAAAAAAAAAAAATCCTCTCTGCAATGACATAAAGGAAGAAAAAAGAAAACAGCAGATGTTAAGATGACAATTTTGGTGATCTGGAAATCCGGCAGAGAGTTCAAAAATGGTAAATTAAATTAAGTAGAGAAGAATAACTATGTCTTTCAAAACAGAGCCAGGCAGTAACTCCAATACAGAAAACATTAGAATTTGGATGCATTCACTCTGCAGGCAACTTTTCCTTTCTGCTGAGGTCTATCTTGCTTTAAATTATCCATTGTATCTATTCCTCACTTCTGTTAAAAGTCACCTGCAGCTCTGTAGAATTTGAAGTCTTCTGGAGATAATAGCAAGTGAAAAAATGAGCTGTTTGGAAATGATGAAGGAAAAGAGAATAAGCTCCCCAAGTACAGGGGAGAATTGTTCAGTTATACGATATATTATTTAAAAATGAGTTCAGGAGAGAAATGCAGATTGTGGCCTACTGCTTCAGCACAGCACAGTTTTGTCAGTGGAATGGTTTTTGAGTTGTTCTGCTCTGGACTTACAACAATAACTACCGGTGAAGCACAGCTGGTGATCTGGAGGCAGAAGTGCACTATTCCACTTATATGAAAGAAGTGATTGTATAGGCATAATTATAAAGAGATAGATCAATTAAAAAAAATTAAAAGTCACCAGTAGAGGAAAAAAAGTAGTTGCAAATCTCTCTTTTATGCTAGATCATAGTGAAGTTCTTATTTGGGATACAAATGTACAGAAAGAAAATGATCCGCTGTGTGAACACATGATGGTTATATAACTAGCTTTTCGACCTCTAATTCAACTCAGTCACTTTCCCATAGTCTTTTTCTGCTTAGCTGAAGTGGCAGGCCTGAGCCATGATTTTACAAGGCCTTCTTTCTGTAAGGCTTTAGGTATACACAACAAAAAAATATGGTAATTAAAACTGAGGTAAATATAGAAGCATTTCAGTCTCAGAGAGACTGAAAAGAATATTTCTAATTTAGCCCTGTGGGATATATTTTTTTATATATCTGACTTTTATTTTATTTGAAATTCTAGAAGAATGAGAATATCTGCAAGATAATGCTACATTTTTGCATTAAAAAGTTGAGGGCTTTAAGGTTTCCCAAAATGCAATTGCAAACACATTAACATGCTCACTACTCTCACTAACAAATTAGCTGTAGGATTCCAAATATAGCTTTATTCTATTTCCAGTGGGTTTCTTTTCATTTTCAAAACATTCTGAAAAATAAGAAAAACACCTTGCCAAACATTACCTTTTAGCATGCTTCAAAATACTTTGAATTCTACTGTCACTTTTAGCCTTCCACCATGCACAATTAAATTCAAGCAAAAGCAAAAGACAATTCAGAATCTCCAAACATAATGAAAAAGGAAAAATCATGAATAAGAAGGCTAGTCTTGGTGATTTGGATCTTTGTAACCAAAGACTCTGAAGAAGCTATTTCATCAAGCAGAACAGCAGACAATATATTATTTGCCTTTCCCTCTAATTCTTTATTTCTTATGGGAATAATACATCAAATTTATTTCTGGGAAATACATTACTGTTAACATTGCTAAGGGTGATTAATCCAGAAAACACAAACATATATGTGGAAGGATTTTCACTATGTGAATCAGAGTTTTCTACAGAAATCTGTAAATTTTCATAAAAGATTGTTGACAAACAGTGGTTTGTGAAGTTAAAATAACACAGCACTCCTAAATAACTAAGAAATTTAGAAGGGATATAGGCTATGATCTGATACTAAAAGAATTTGTCTGACAAGATCACTATTTCTCTTTAATGGAGTAATTGTTGAATGCTGTCCCAACCTCCTGTCTTGCAACATAATGGCAAGGAGGTGCTCCATTTTACAGGAGCAGGCTGAGTTACTTGGGACAATGAGGACTGTGACAAGTTTTAATCAGGTATGCTCTTGGTTATATTGTTTCCTTATGCTTCCTTTAGAGCTACCATAATATTTTTCCCTTATAAAACACTTATTCTTGATAACTATTAGAGTGCTCCTATATGACTAGCCCCATTGAATCTATTGACTGCAGAAGTCAAGGTAAAGGCTTTTATTCTCAAGACTATAAAATGCAACAAAGACTGAAAAAAACTTTTAGTTACATACATCTCAGTTTTGGCACAATATCTCTTAAGTCTTAAGTCACTACTGGAATGCTTTTAAGAAATGGAAAATAAAATAATTCTATAAGAAACAGTAATAGAATTAGATACAAAAGAAAGTAAATTTTACATTTTTGTCTTCCACTGGTAAACAGTTTAGAGATCCTGACCCAAATTTTATGGGACCAAAGGAAAGTGGCACCTTCCTTCTCAAGATTCACTGTCGCCCCAAGATTTACATCTGAAAGTGCTCTATGATCAGTTAAGACAAAACAACTCCCATTCTATTGGCAAAGAAGAGTGTCTTTTCTGGTACGAGTTATCCTGAAAATAAAGCTAGATGGAGCTAGAGCATATTCATATATTTTTGCAAATTTACTTCTGATTGAATACTTGGTCTACATCATCTTGGTCAGGCCAATAAAGAGTGGGGATGTTAAATGTAGCCTGAGTGATTACTGGCCTTGTAAAAAGAAGTGCACTTTCAACAAATATCCATGGAACACTTTCTTATTAAAAGGAGGATTATTTTAAAATTTAAAAAATCATAGAAAAATAATTTCCTTTTTTTAAAATTAAAACCCAAATCTGTTTAATTTTGCTGTTGTCATTTTAATACCATAATTTCAATATCAGAGGTGCACTTTATCCACTATCTTCTCTTTTGAGATCCTCCCTTATGTATTACTAGTCAGATGTTGCTGGTGGAAAAAGTGTAAGAATGTTATATATGTCCTTGCTTTTGCTCCTAGGGATCAGCAGCTGAAAGACTTCCAAAGGCAAAGGTGATAAATTTGTTCATAATGGTGTTTAGTGTTTTGTCCCCAAAACCATGTGTTTTTTACTCATTTTTGTATCTATATCAGCTTTTGTTTCCTTAAATATTTTTATCAGTGATTTTCATAGGTAACTTTTTTTTATATGTGTTCTCTGTTGTAGCTGAAATACTGTTCTGTATTCTTTGAACCTAAGATATTCTGTTTGTGTTTTGTTTTTTTTCCTTTACAAGAAACTATGAATATTCATTCTCTTTTTTTTTCATGTCATGGCTTTAAAGCAAATCTCTCATCTCTTTTCTGGTTGAAAAGTCATCTTCTTAATTATTCCTAGAGTAGAATCTACTTTATCCCTTTCAATAACAACTTTTTCATTAATCTCTTTAACTCCTTTAGTTCCATGTTTTTGAAATCAACACCCCAAAGCTTGTTGCACTTTCCTCTATGTGGGTGCATCACGTACTTATATTGATTCACGAGCATTTTTTCCCTTGTTTCATTTCTGATAAATCACACTGTATAATGAGGTCCTTCTGCAATCCATTGCAGATGCTACTATCTTGACTCTGTGAATAATTTAATCTGTGAAGTTTGTCACCAACTTTTCTAAGTCATTCATGTTCCTTCTCTATCCAACATCAAAATTTGCCAACAGTTCCAACATTTGAATGGCAATTATTTATTTATTATGTAATTATGAGACAACTTGCTTAAATCAGTATGTTATTCTGTAAAGGCAATAGATAATTATGTATGAGATAAAACATCTGAAAAAATCAGTTCACATAAAGATGGCCATGAAAAACTTGCAACAAGCTGGTACCTCAGCTGTCAGTGTGGGAAGTGTGGAAGTGAATATGCATGTGTACAGCATTTTGACAAAGGCAATTTGCCATAAATGTAATCAATATGGCAGCAAATGCAAATAAATGGAAAATATGAAGGATCTCAAGATATCTCCATCACTGAACCCTGCTTTTGTATTAACAATGAATTAGGGATAATGAATCCACAAGACATATAAACAACTTCTGATGGATTTAGAAATTATTTCATAATCTTATAACCTGAAAAAAATATTTGACGACAGTGAGAAAAACATGCATATCCTGTATACTTTTCCTGCCAAAGATTATTAGAAAATAAAATAATTAAAAACTTCAAATTTTCCAGAATTCATCTCATGCAAAAATTTTTGTTTAGTTATGGTGTCTTCTCTCTGAACCTTGCTATCCTTAGGATGTTTTCACAGGCTGTTAAAAGAGACAAGAATAAAAGATGATTCAGATATTTGATAAAACGAAGACTAACTCTTTTTAGTGTACCCAGAGACCATTTCTAAGTAGAGCTCCTGAGGGGTCTATCTTGTGTCCTATTGTGTTTAATACCTTTTCCAATGACCTGCAGAAACAGGAGAAAAGCTACATACCAACTAAATTTGTGGGTAACTCTAAATTTTATGTGTGTGTATGTGTGTAAGCAGTCAGCATACAATGAAGGCACAGTTTCTGCCAGAGGGACCTAAAGAGGTTGGTGGAATAAGACAATAGGAAGTTCATAATGAGGAGATGCAAAGTCCTGCATCTGCCTGTGCCAGCCCTGTGCTAGTACAGTTTGCTGATTGCCTCAGGCAATAGTAACTCTGCTGGAAAAGCTGGCATTCCTCATGGCCTGGCACCAATGAATCCAAACACCTTAGTGCACCAAAAATTCATTGACATGAATTTTATCAGTAGATACAGGATAGTGATCATTCTCCTTTACTCAGCATGGCATTAGCCTGAATAATGGAATCATAGAGTGGCTTAGGTTGGAAGGGACCTTCAAGATCATCTAGTTTCAACCCCCCCCGACAAATCCAGGGATGCCATCCACTAGACCAGGTCTCTCAGCCCTCCATCCAACCTAGTCTTGAACACTGCCAGGAATGGATTATTCACAGCTTTTCTGGACAACGTGTTCTAGTGCCTCGCCACCCTCACAGTAAAGAATTTTTTCCTAGCATCTAACCCAAATCAAACCTCTTGTGGTTTAAAACTGTTCTCTCTTGCTCTATCACTCACTGCGTTTGCAAAAAGTTTGTGTAGAGCCCCCTTTAAGTACTGGGAGGCCACAATGTGGTCTCTCTGAAAACTTTTCTTTCCCAGGCTGAACAACTCTTTCAGCCTGTCTTCATAGAAGAGGTGCTCCAGTACTGTACTCTCCAGCACATCTTGGTGGCCCTCTTCTGGAGGTGCTCCAACAGGTCCATGTTTTTCATGTGCTGAAGACCCCAGAGATGGACACAGTAGCCCAAGCGGTGTCTCGTGGGGGCAGGGTAGTGGGGAGAATCACATTCCTCAATCTGCTGGTAAAGCTTCTTTTAATGCAGTCAAGACAATATTTGGTGTTCTGATCTGCGAGGGCACACTGCTGGCCCATGTCCAGATTTTAATCCACCAGACACCCCTCCCTCCTCAAGTCTTCCTCCTAAGGGCTTGCTCTCAGTGAGAATTTCTCACAGTCTGGGATTGCCCCTACCCAGGTGCATCATCTTTCCCTTGGACTTGTTTCCTTTCAGGGTCTTGTGGGAATCAGGAATGCTTCATGCCAATTTAGTCACACAGTACAAAAAGACATAAAAAACTTGAGCAAGTCCAGCAGAGAGTTATAGACACCAACATAATTTTTTGCATTTAGTAAACGAATGACATCTGGTTATGATATCAAATCCTACAAACAGAACAAAAATACCAGTTAGAAATTATCAAATCTGCTGACATGATAACAGAAGGTGATCCATGTCTCACAACTGTACAGGAATGCTGTGAGCACAACTGCTCAATAGGCCTGAAACTTAGTATTGCCATGCAGCATCATTCCAAATTCACAGCTAGTCTTGGCTACATAGTGTGTTTCAATGTACAACAATCTAGCACCATGGCATGCTTTAATGTGTGACTGTGGTGTAATGCTGGGTGATAATGAAAATACTTGGCCCAAGTCTGATAATCTCTGTTCTAGAAATTCATCTGAGTATTAAACACTGCTGTTTACCTTCTCAGTTGGTGACAAATGACTCATTTACTTGAGGTGTTTGGAAAATATTAGAGATTTTGATTTTTTTGCCTATTAGTGAAAAAAAAGCAATTCTTGTTTCTGTTGGCACTCTTAAATTAAGGTTGTATGTTAAATTTTTAGACCTATATTAAAGGTGGAAAGTACACCTCAATGGAATGCTTCATTTAGGTTGATAAACCAGGTATTTCATTTCCAGGAGTGCAGTTTCCTTCAGCCTCACAGACACTTCTTTCAGCACTTCTCTCAGCTTTCTAACTGAACGTAAAAACAGAATGACAACACTTCTGCTTCTGCTGAAGAAGGTAACTAAATTTTTTCTTTCTTTTTTTTTTTTTTTCCCTTGCACACCTAGCAGTTGGAGTTAAACACATTTTTAAGTACTTAAAATTCAAAATGGATGAATCAGGCTCTGCATTTCTATAGTTCTTCTATCACTTCAGAGTTTGCCCTATTACGTTTTTATCTATGGCCTTTTCATGTCACTCAGAAGTCTCCATCACTTAATCAGATTCTCAGATTTAGTTGCAGAAAATTTTATATATTTTAAAGTAATTGTAAACATTCCATCTATTAAATGAAAACGTTATTTAAAAACAAAAACCAAAAAAACAAAAAAACCCACCAGTTTTTTTTTCACCATTTATTATATATCAGTTTGGGCGAACAGTTACGCCAATTTAAACCCATTGAATAGCAAGCTACACAAGCTTTAGAAATTTCAAAATGAAAGTACTGCAAGCCATTTAAGAAGAAGTATAATCACAGTAAAATCCAGATTGATCCCATTCTCTGAAATAAAAGATAGTGAAATTAAACACATCCTATTGCTAGACTTCCCTGAGGAAAAAAAACTATTCTTTCCCCAAGAGAACAATCCAATTCTACAGTGAATAGAAATTCTATTACAGCATAGCTCTCTGTCCAGTAGTTTAACAGAAAGCTTTTATGGGCAGAAGGAATCACTTATGATTACTTAATCTGGCTTTGTCAGTGCAAAGGTCATGGAATTCTTTACAGTACTTTCATCTTTTACCCTAGCTAAATCTGATTAGATACAAATCTGTCTTTCAGAAGGAAGAATGGTTGATCCTGTAAAAGCATTGAGTGCTGAAGAATTTACTACATTTTTAAGTAATCTCATCCATTGGATGTTTATTTTACTAGTTATTTGTACTCATTCAGTTTTTAATTTGTTGGCATATTTTATCTTTTTGTTTTAAAGAGACATGTAATTTCCAGTACAAACTGCTGTTGCAGTTTCTTTCTTGCAGTCTAGCCTACTGATGGGGAACATTCCTTAGGAAAACAGCGATCCAGAAGAATCAAATACAGCGATAATTTTGGTGCCCAGTGGGAACTAGCAGATCTATTTGGTTGTCTAAATGTGGGTATCTGGTGCCATTTGAGATGCCTTAAAGTATCTAATCTGACTTCCAGCTGTCACTCCAGAAGAACTCAAGTCATATCTTGTGTCATATCTGCCAGTTCCACATAGATATGCTAGGACATCTAAAAATGGCACTAAACATCTTACTGTGAGCAACTAAATCCAGGCACAGAGAACTGTTCAGCTCATCTTAAAATAGACATCAACATTTGGTCAACTAAGTAGCTTTGCAGACACCACTGGGAGCTATTCTGTAATATGAACATAGATGTCTAAGCCTATTTGAGATGCTGTAGTGTATGCCAGATGTGTACCAGGACTGACAGATGTTAGACTTACTACAGACCCAGACCTCTCTGGAGTGGCACTGGGAGGCCATGCAGGGTACTCTAGGGCATCTGAAAGAGGAGAAGGAAGGATTTTTAGAAGTTAAGCAGTGAAAAATTACCCTCTTAATGATATGAGCCTTATTCCTCAGTGGCTTCAGCGAAAGGCAACGGTGACTCATTGTTTGGTACCCAATTTTTGAAGCATATGAACCTTTTGTGTTTGGCTTTGTTTTGAATTCAGTGGGGAAGATAGATACACACCTATCTCTTTACCAGTCAACAAAACAGTTTTACAGAAGTCACAGAATCACATATGGTTTGGAGATGGAAGGGCTCTATGGAGATCATCCAATTCAGTACCTATGTCACAGGACACAGCCAACATGAAGGAATAGACACAACAGTACACCTATAAAGTTCCTTTTGTGTTAGTGTGGAAACCTTGGTTCCCCATCTGACAGGATGAAATATGAGCCTTAGGATGAGCCTTTCGCAGAGAGAATTTTAAAAGAGGTCATTGGAAGAACATTATACCTTGCAGTAACCTAACAGTGAAGATTTAATGAGTAAGCTGCCAGCCCTGGCCTCATGGATCCCTGGGGGAGCCTGCACTGCTTGTGGCTCCCAGCCCACAGGTTGCTTCTGGCCCTTACAGCACCCGGACCCTGCCCATGCCTTGTCTGGCAGGCTGGGTCTCGGACATAGGGGTTTGCCCTTGGCTTGGGCTTCTGTTTGATGTTGGGGTCCTATGGATATGTTAGTCCAAAGGATATTTTTTTTGCATTGCTGCTTTCTAATTAGAATGATCAGCATGAACCACAAATGATCTCACTGAGACTGATCTCTGTGATTTTCTACATGCCCAAAGCCATTACCTGGGTCGTTATCACATTCTGACTTCCTATCCCAAATATCTTTAAAAGATCTGAAGTTTTTATTTCTTTTGTTTCCTTGTTTCCTTATCCATGCACTTCTAAGCCATAAGAGGAGGGCACACTCAGCCCTGTGCACATCAGTAAATCTTCACTTCATCTGTGTCCCTCTTGTTTTCTCAGTGTATACCAGAATCATCAAGCAGGTTAAGTGATGGGTCACACTTAACTGCATGGTGCTATTTGCCCTATGTCAGAGGTAACAGCATAGCTTCTGAAAGTAGCAACAACAGAGAAAATTATTTTCTTTTGTTTTTCCTTGCTACATCCTTGCAAGATTTGGCAAACTGGATAAATTTCACTGGCAATTTACAAAACACTTGAAATGAGTATTTTACAAGCATTCCAGATATGCCATGTTTTAAATAATAATGTGTGCTGAATAAATACTGTACTCAAATATACAGTCTACACGCAACAAATAAAGACATTGTGAACTACACCAAAATTACTGGCTAAGCATTTGCCTTTATTCAAAGTATATTTAAAAATATTTTTACTGCAAGGAAACTATTAATAATGAAAAGAACATAGATGAGGGCGTTGCTATATTAGTCTAGAAATACATCTCTGACACTATTTCTATCTTTTACTTCAGCAAGAAATGTAAATGTTCTTCATGAAGTTATGCACAAGTAAGTCTTAGCTTCATTAGCATATACACAGTTTTCAGTGTTTAAATTTGTTTCCTGATGAACTTGTTTATGTACTCAGGTACACTTACTTTATGTGCCTTTGTTTTAAATTGCGATCATGAATACCCCAAATCAATTAAACTTTGTCAAATAAACATAATAACAGTAATGAAATGAACAAAGACAAAAGTACCACACTTCCTTTTGTGACTATGCTAGAATTTAAATTTACCAGATTACGGTCTGTTCCTATAACTTTTAAAATAATGAAAGAAAAAGTGCATAGAATTCAGGTCCAGTGGTCCTCAAAATGCTTGTCATTTAATGTTTTCTTCTTTTGCAATTAATAAAACCTTTTTCAGCATTATAGTTTCTCCACTGAGCTCAGAAAAAAATTGTAAAGGACAGAGGTATCACGAGTTCTGTTTTAAAAATAAAGTAGACACAGAGCAACACAGCAATTTACTTCAGATCACCGATCAGACCAACAACAGAGCTTCACGTTACCCTTTGATATATCCCTGAAGGTTTCTAAAATCAGGCGTTAGATATTTACATTATTTGGAATTTGTTCCACAACTGCTTGTAGCCACAAGGTTAAAGGGAAGTTTTGAGGTGCACAAAGAGATCTGCTGTCAGGACAGGGCTAAATACTGCCTTCAGTACTTTATGAACAGCCTACAGGCATAAACATGCATATGCACCTTTTCTGCCTCCCTCTCTCTCTCTCCCTTTCTCTCTCTCTCTCTCTCTCTCTCTCTCTCTCTCAGATTTCAGGAGAAAACCTTCTTTCAGTTATTCTTATTTGATGTATCATGCTATATTTATTATGCAGCCCCTGAGGGCTTTTGAAATTCTGATGTGTCTAGGGATTTTCAATTCCATGGGAAAAGTTCCCACCATTTTAATTGTGGCAGACAGAGCAGGATTTCAGCCTAAAGAATCAAAATCAATGGAAAGCTGACAGGTTTGACTCAAAGAAAAACAGAGAGGAGAGTGGGAACATGGAAGAAAAAGTTAATATGAACCCTCTGAAAACTGGTGAAACTGCAGTCTGAAGAATTCTAAAGGGAACAGAGCCATGAGCAACACTGGGAAAGTTCTAGATCTCCCCACAGAAAGATATGTGTTCTGTCCTCCAAGAAAAATTATGATAGCACCCCATGTAATTCTGAAAGAATCCTTAGTTGGGAAAATTAAATATAGTCATGTTAAATATTTTGCTTTTTATCAAAGACATTTGATTCTATGAACCACATTGCACCAAGTTCATAAAATGATACATCCCTTCTGTCACCATTGTTTTGATGTTTTATTCAAAACTGCATTTTCATCTCTCTTCAATATTTCTATAACACAGTCTCAGTAGAATCTAAGCATTATAGCATATGATTTGCTTTATGCAAGCATATGATGTATATTGCACTTCTTCAAACAGCATATCATTCCACTTTCTGTGGCAATTTTCTTCTATTTATGAAATCAAAGTTAATACTTATTATTTGTATTCCTGTTATTTTAAAGACTATGATTATTACATGCTTAACCCTTAGGTTGCTATACTTGCCTATTGCCCAGAAACTTGGAGTAGAACATATCATAAACCTAAGGGAAGTGCTGTCTGGTGAAACAAAAATTACTGCCAAGGCATGGGCAAAATGCCAGCATGCAGAGGTTAACTTTGAATAAGGGACTGGGGTTTCCTTTATTTCCAGAATAAAATGGAAATGGACCTAACTAAAATGAGCAGCACAAGCAGTGCTCTGAGAGAAAAATATGGGACTGCAGGTAAACATTGACTAGATGAAACTGAACGATAAAAACACAGGGCTTGCTTGCTTTGTTTTGAGTATGTATTTGTGAAGCCAGGGAAATAAATCAGGCATGTAGAACTTACTAAACTTTATGAAATGAGAGCCAGGCTACTTAATCTAGGGAAATAATTTGAATTTGAATTTTAGAATCATAGTGGTCAGAAGTTAAAGGTCTGGATGTTCTTGCCTGGAAAGAGGCAATTATCATAGAATGCTGTCAGAATGAAGTTCTGCTGATGTCAAAGCACCAAAGTTAGATATACATTTTTATCCTCAGAGGTATTGAATATCCAACTTGAGGTATTGTAAGGTATTTTGGATAAAATACTAAGGAAGATTAAAAATATCTTCTTTGTGTTTCTTGTCAAAATACAGGATGTATAGGTTTAGCTGTGTCTTAACAAAGATTTCATGGAGAAAGAAAGTTACTAAATAAATACTTTGCCATTGTATTACCAAGTCATCCTTGTTTGCCCAAAACTGCCCCCAGCACTCAAGGTGAGGCTTCCCCAGCTCAGAGCAGAGCAGGACAATCCCCTCTCCTGCCTGGCTGGTGATGCTGTGCCTGATGCCCCCAGGACAGGGCTGACCCTCCTGGCAGCCAGGACACTGCTGACTCATTTTCAATTTGCCATCAATCCAAATCCCCCTTTCTCTTTCTGTGGATCTTCTCTCCATCCTCTCATCATTCAATTTGTGTGTATAACCTGTATTGCCCTGTCCCAGGTGGAGAATCCTGTACTTGCTCTTGTTAAATTCATACAGCTGGCAATCACCCAGCTCTCAAGTCTATCCAGATCTCCCTGTAAGGCCCTCTCTGCCCTCAAGGGAGTCCACAGCTCCTCCAGGTTTAGTATCATTGGTAAAATTACTTCATGTATGTTTTATTCATGTACCCTGATCATTTATAATAATACTAAAGAACTCTGGCCCTGAGCTGCAACTTAAAACTCCAGATTCTTAGCTTCATTTCCATTCTGAAACATTTTCTCCTTCTTTTTTTCTCATTTTCATAGAATGCTCTGGTTGTCTGTATAAAACACCTCAAACTTTCCTATTGTTTTCATATTATTTCTCAGAAAATAGAAATTAAGCATTTTGATATCTTTCTCCACCTTGCTTTTGTAATTTCAGAAAAATGAACTGAAAAACTAGAACTTAATAATATGCAGGTAAGAATTATCTTTTTGATGTTGATGGGATTAAATTGTAGTGACTTAATTTTAAATTAATTTAATGAAAAATAAGTAAGATTTTTCCCTGAAAATATAGAAGTTTGGAAGATGAGAGCCACATGAGAATCTGTTAAGCCTTTTGAACCAACTGATAGGAAGCAGATGGCCAGTGACAGCCATATCAATTGAGCTTGGTACCTAATAGTTAATAGCAGCAGTATTGTTGGTAATTACCATAAAGCATAAACTGTAATCTCCAAGTATATTAAAATTTTGTACATGCATCAAGGTAAATTTTAAAGTGAGAGGTCCTGTTTCACTGGATATATATCTGCTGCACTGAGAGAAATAATGCACAATTGTTACAATCGTTGCAAGTATTCTTTTAAGAGTAATGTGATATGCTGAAAGAATATTTTTTCTAGATATTTTTACTCAAATTGTGAAAAATATTTTAATACTCAGTTTAATTTCTTTGCCACTTGTGTTTTAAAGTTTGTAAAATTATAGCCACAGACCTGCAGACATAGAGTAATAAATTATTTGTTAAGAAAGGGTTTCTTTAGGTTTTGAAATATGTTTATTGCATTTAAAGTCATAATTATATTTTTAATCAAAATTATTATTATCATAACAAGATGTCTGCTGTCTGCAGTTATCATTTAGCTATTCATAGCCACATTTCTGACTTTTCAGTCATCATTTATTCCCTTATGACTATTTTGAGAAAGAAAATTACAACATATGCTTTTTTCCCTGTAAAATGTTTGTCATTAATCATGACAGTTAAGGACAACATTATCACTGATTTCACCTAGAACACGAAAACCACAAAAAAAAATCACTTTTATGTTATTTGCTTCACCATTCATACTAGCAGCCTCAGAAATACCCAGTAAGACTGCAGGTTAGTTTGCTTACACGTCTTGTGTGAGTTATAAATGCAGCAGAAATTAGTATTCTAATCCTTATAAATTGAAAAAAAACACTTCCTTCAGTGTCTGTCAGCTCCACTGGTCCCTGTAAGTTTGACATGTGAAATGGCAGATGCTCCTTACCTTGGTCCCTCACTACATTCCCGCAGGATAGAAATGATCTGACATAACCACATCACACCTCCTCCTCTTAGTGTCTCATAATGCATACAAAAGACTTACCTTCCATTTATTATGAATACACAGATATCATACTGCTGAGGTAAAAATATTTGTTCTAAATATTTCAGAGCATATGGTTCATGTTCTCAAGAATGTTACAAAATAAACTTTATAAGATAAAGATCTCAGTCATAAATTTCTATTGGTACTTTCTTACCAATTTTATTGAGCTACAATTTAGATGAATTATTTCATTTGCATACTGGAGTATACTAGTGAAACCCTTTTTTATCATCTCTGTGGTAATCCTCTATTATAAATGTCTCAAAAGATAAAAATTGTGCATAGGACACTTGCTACAGAAAGAAAACAAAAATGAACATAAGTGAAAAATGAAATATTCAGCTTCCCTTTTCCTTGAAAGGTGAACTTACAAATTCCAGCACACAAGTTTTTAAAAGACAATAAATCATTAAGATTTATCACAAAGAAATAAACAAAGGAATATCAATTTTACCCTTAAATTGTCTGGAGGAAGGAAAGGCTTTAAATCAAATAAGAAACCTTCTGAAAATTTATGAGTACTGCACCACTTTGGGGGCATCTCTATTCCTTGAGGAGTAAAGACTTGTTGCAAAACATACTGATAAGACAGTACAATATTATCTGCACCGTAAGGAGAAAGTAGTGACATGATAGATCTAATTGAAATCAACACAGTGCAATAAGGAAGTGGTTATTGATATAGTTTATGGGAGCATCTAATATAAGAAGCCAGTGATGAAAACACATAATCAATAGAAGTAAAGAATGACCAGAGCTTTAAGACAAATAAGGATGACATGCAGGTAACTGTGATAGTGAACAGAAGACAGGATCATCTGCTTACCAAGAGAATAAGGCAGGAAGGGCAAAATAAACTTGACATATGTACCAAATATTGACAAGAGGCAGGTCTCTGTCAATGTGAGTTTTGTACTAGGAAATAAAACCAGGTTTGGTTCTAAAGTGCATGAAGAACAGAATCTGGCAGTTCATTTCTGGAACAGGTTTACAAAATACAATCTTGGGACACAAAACTAAACACACAGGTCTGCAACCAAAAAAAAAAAAAAGAATATTACAGTAACAACTGAGTACAAGATCTGTCATAGTTGAAACACTTCAGGAAAGATATGCTTGAAAACAGTGAAATAAAAATGTTTAAATAGCACAATAAACTGTTAAAAAAACCCAATCAATCAACCAACCACCCAGCTAATTCAGAAAGCATCCAGTCTCTAACAAACTTAAGTTGACCATTAACTCTATAGTGAACTTTAACTATGAAAGTGTGAATAAGGGATTTGCAATGGTTCAGCTCTAACTCAAAATGGAAAGGCTTAGTATCAGTATATTGGATGAGCAGTGCTGTATCTAGTTCATAACCAAGTAAGAGCTGAATATTTTAATGTTTTTCCTTGTTCTGAATGAATAAGTGATGGACTGTGTTCTCTCTATTTGGATTATGGAAAAATATTAAAAATTAAGTATGTTGATAGAAAGCTAAATACCCAAATGGATCATTTGTTGTTTCTACTAGCTAGAAAAGAGAATCCTGGATGTTGGCTTACAAGACCAATAGGAATGGCCTTGAAGTAAGGAAACAAGGTAAAAAGTGCTGAAAAGGACCAATTAATGTTTGCCACACTTCTGTAATGTATTGCATTTTGAAAGACCTGACTAACACTAATACTTTCTTTTAAGTCTAATCACTTTATTAGTAGTGCCAAAATGGGGCACTACTAATACAAATGAAGAGATAGTGTATGGCTTGCCTAAATCAGCATAGCAATTTGGTGACAGATCTGGAATTGTATTTTCCAGTTTCAGTGTCTCATGCCTCTCTTCAATCCACTTACTAAATTAGATCTGGAATCTAACTTTCAAGTACAAAATTTGACAGGGCTGGTTATCTCTCCCATACTGCCTACGCTTGCTATGATCTCACCAGGACTGACATCTTAATCACTGTCAGGTCTTGTTCAGTTACTAGGTGGGAGAAACAAAAACATTCTCCTGCATGTTTGTTTCTCTACCTTTTACATAAAATGTTGGTGTGGTGAATCATACCTGCCATTCCTTTTACTGAGTGTTGATTTGTGTTTACAGGGTGGTGAAGTGATGAGTGAATCCTGGATGTTGATGTCAATGGCACAGCTTCAGTTCTGTGCATTGAGGGAAAATATATTTTAATTGAGATAGAGGAAACTTATAACTGTAAAAAACCACAGACAACTAACTTGAGCCTCACCCTTTTCACCATTTTTTGTATAAAGCAAGAGTTGTCTGTAGAAATTCAGTTATGGGAAAGAGAAGGTTGCTGCCAAAGTCATTCAGTCTGCTATCATCTAGATCTCTGAACACACAGAGATTTGAGATTGATCATCTAAACTAAAGGAAAATGAATTTCTTAGGGAAAAGTTTTTACATCCCCTAGTAGAGATGAAGAAGAACAAACTTTAGAGCTGGTAAGACAGGAAACAGGAAAATTAACCTAAAATGCATTAAACATATTTATTCTATTTATAATGTAATTATGTTACTGGGTCATAACACTTGAATAGAAGGGATAGTTGTTCCCTGCAGAACAGAGGAAAAGAGTCATTAACATTTGGGACACATGAAAAATTATAGTGATCCATAAAAAGTCTGCATCTGTCAAGTGTGTGATTTTTAATATGAAGCAGAATTAATAATTCCTAAGCTCAGCTTTTGAAGTATTCTATATATATCACTTGGAGTTCAGGACTGTTGTGTTAGAAATAAAATCACAATTTCCTGAAAAATATTCTTCTATGTTTTAATGAGATATTTTCACGATATATTTCTATGAGGTATTTGAAACCACATTATGGGATAAAAATTCAGCAGGATCTGCCATTATGAATGGTTCTCCACAGATAACCATTTGCCATCTGGCCTTGGGACTGTAAAATAGAATACAACTTTTAACAGGAAAAAGGATGAAGGGTTTTTTTTGCATTTTTTTCTATTATACTATTGATGGAAAATGAGCAGTTGTCAAAGAGCTGATTAGCAGTTTCATGGTTTTTCTCACAAATTTTTTAACAATAATCCAAGCAATTTTCTTTTCAAAGTGATTTTTAAGAGCCTTGCAATTAACTTTTTTTTTCCATGCTATCTTTTTTCTTTTCTATGTTATTTTTTCTTGTAGGAAGCATTTTGTATCTTAAATAAGAAGGTTTTGTTATTTTAATGTTATATTTGGTTCTATTACTATTAAAATTATAGTTTTAGTAGTAATACACTACTGCTAAATGAAATGTAAGCTTTTGACTTTTCACCTACTAGAGTTATTTTTTTTTTCTAAATATAAAATAAGGAGAAGACATGTAAGTTTTGTCTACTACACT
Organism: Leucosticte australis; assembly: GCA_025504685.1. Lineage (NCBI taxonomy): Eukaryota > Metazoa > Chordata > Aves > Passeriformes > Fringillidae > Leucosticte > Leucosticte australis. Next base: position 61,436,880 of record JANIJU010000001.1, read on the forward strand.
CTTCATAGCTGTTTCCTGGAACTATTTTTTTTTTTTTAATTTCAGTTAGTTTACTTTAGTTGATTTTACATCCAAGATTGGTGTTTTTGCAGAATGTGAACTTTAGTCTTTGATATGAAACAAGATCACTTTCAAACTCTTTTCTTTAGAGACACATCTTGACAGTGTTTGCAACTTTAATCTTTTATATTTCCTTTGATCTGCTTGCTCTACTTTTGCTGTGATTCTCAGCAGCTATACTACTGGAAGGAAGTAATATTATTTTTTTTTCTATTACAGAGCTCTGTGTTCTGGTCATTGTAAAGTTCATCTCATGATTTTCAATAGAAGGAGCAACATGAAATTTTAAGGTCAACTGATTCATAATGTCAGCAACAATATTTCTAAAAATTAACTTAAGCTACAACTATACTGCAGGCATCAGCATGGGATAAAGATCTCAGAAATAGCTTTAAGAGGTATAGGTCAGCTAATAGATACAGTCTGACCACAGCAACATGAAGTATAATTAGTCAGATAATAACTTGTTTAAACAATTTCTAGAATTTCCATATTACTTTCCTCTGCATACTTTGCCAATTTGGGTACAATAGGAAATAAAACTTTGAGTTTAAAATTATTGTCACCTTTTGAAACAAATGCGGCAAATATCTGAAAGAGCTTAGCTGTTTATCCTTCACCATCCCACTGGTCTGCATGGAAAAAAAGTCACATGGGAAGATGTCAAGGAAGTTTATTCAGTTCAAATTGAAGAATAGCATTGAGAAAGGACCTGAATCATCTTCAGTGACCTAGAAGATGATTACAGACAAGATGCACTCTTCTTTTGAAGTGCAAAGCAAAAGGAGAAGAAGTAGTGTACAGAAACAATGCAGAAACAAGAATTCTTACTGCAAATAGGAAAATAGGGAAAATTGTCACAGGAATAATAACTAAATAAAGAAGCAGGTTGACCAGAAGGACTGTGTAATCTCCATTCATAGAGATTGTCCATGTCCACATGGACAAGACTTCTTACAAACTAATCTTTCAGCAATGGCTTGGGCCAGATGACTTCTCGACATCCTGACAAAAACAAGCTATTCCGTTTTACTATTTTTCTTCTATTTAAATCTGGCTACTTCCCTGCACCAAAATACTAAGTTAATGAATCCTTAAATGAGAAGTAGAATGCAAAAGTGAAAGGTCATTCAACCCTAAATGGGAAGAAGAGATATTAAAATCCTGACGATAGTATGAGTTTCCCAGGAAATATTATTTCTTTATTTACTAATGAAAACCAACAGATTTCTAATACCTCAACAGAGCAAGGTCCTGTGAATTGACTGGATTTGTATTGAATTGGGATTTTTTTTTTGTTTGTTTGTTTAACTGGCATAACAATGAACTAGTTACAGGAAACCATTATTTAAATTAGTTTGAGTTAAACTTTAATTAAACCTGTAGGGAGCAGCTATGTTCAGTTAATTGAATTGCTTGTGACTTTAGAATAAATTTTGTGGAGAGGAATAATGCAAATGTGAAATGATACCACAGATTGCAGATTATGAATAGAAATTGTGGTGGTGAGTTATGAATGTGACCTTATACTGTTCAGTAAAACCAGTCAGGAAGACAACAAGGAAAACAGTAGCTCTGAGTAAAGGATAACCAAGGAACATGTAAGACTTCACTGAGAAAAATACATAAAAACAAACCTAAGTAGATTCTACATGGACAAGAATGAAAAGGAAGATATTACAACAAAATTTTAAGCTTCTCAGAAAAAATGAGAATGGAAAAAATGATTAGGACACATCTGTCTTTTAAGATTTTTTTTTTCTGATTAAAGTTACAAAAAAAACCAGAAAAAAAAGAAAGGAACAAATTTTTAGGAAATAACTTCCACAATGCAAAAGCTATGTCTGTTCTTTCAGTTAGTGATTAAATTATGTGCTAAAATATTTTTTCCTGTTTTTCTTCTCTGATGTGGTAGTGAGTGTTTTCATCACCTACATAACTGTCTAATACTTTTATCAATCCAAGTCTTGTCTCAAGGATATATGGTGGCAATGAAAACTACAGGGTAATTTTGTATCATGCAAAGATGTATTCTCTTTAATCAACTTCAAATTTGTTGCTTTTCAATTTCATTCTGTGTCTCTTTGCTCCTGTATTACAAACTTCTGTACATTTCCTTTCACTAATAATTGTTATTAAGATATTTCATTATTGCATTTTCAAAATGTGTTATCTGTAACACAATCTTTTTCAGACCATTTGAATAAATGTTATTCTTACTTCACCCTCAGTAACCTAAATGCCATTTATTATATGAATGTATGGGGAGGTTTCTCTTATAATCTGCCTGCTCAGTTCTTTCCAGTGTAAAATTTTATTTCTGCTCTTTAATAATTATACTGTGCTTATTACTATTCCCTTAGAAATAGATTAAGTCATTTATTTTGCAATAGTAAAATATTTAGTTATCTAATTATAAACTGATTTTAATTACTATAGTGCTCACAAAAATATATATGCTTGATGACATGAAGTAATTCTATATTTTTACACTGACTGGTAATATGCCATTGAGTATCTCCAATGATTATTTTTTGTAAGATCAGTCATGTATCTCAATGCACAGTTCATCTCTAAACTAAATGTTTTTTACTGCAATTAACAAGATCTAAAATATTGTCATTAAAATATGGATTTACAATGGAACTAATGATTTAAAAACCTTTATTTTCCTTGTTATGTTTTGCCTGCTTCAGTTATGAGATTCAGTCTCCTAAGAAAAATAAAGGGCAAATCCAATTTGGCATACATATAATTTCTTCTCAAGCCAACAGATGTGTCATTCAACTCAACATCTGCTTGGCTTTTACTTGTAGGAAAGCTCATGTGTGAATTTATAATTTATTTTAAAGTATCAAAGAACAGGTGGAAAAATCTCTCAAAAACTAAACTCAACTAAATTTTTCCTGTAAGAAATATTATGAAACCTACTTGGCTTTTAAATAAAAGATGCTATTGGAGGTAAACAAAACAAACAAAAAAATAAATAAAGTGTATTTTGACATTGGTTAAAAATAAGCAAAATATTTGAGGCAGTTCTATAAATAAGATGCAATAACCAGAGAGCTGGGAATTTGCTTTAAATGTCAACTGTAATATCTAGGTCTACCATGATGGAGACAGAATCTTAAACATACAAATACACATAATAAATACAGGAAGCTGTAAGTGCATGTCACATGTAGCTAAAATAATGTGTGACCATGCTTGCATAAATTCAAGCACATGTATCTGAGATGTTTCTAATATTTATATTGCTATTTTCAGGTCAGATAGTGTCTGTCAGACAATTCACCAGAATCAATTTATGCTACAAAAGAAATAGAGACTATGAACCAAATAGAAACCTGATATATAAAATTCATACATTATTCCATAATATCTTCCTGAAATTTAGGGATTAACAAAAATTCCCAATTAACTGACCTTTTGTCCCACCAACCAAATAAAATAATGGCTTAGCTCCAAATATGTGAATTTTTTAAACATCTGTCTATAAAGGAGTATAATCTCAAATTGAGATTCAAATTATTTTTCTGGCTATCCGTGTCATAGGTGTCTATGACTGAATGTAGCCACATTTTCTAATCCTTGGATATCAGAGGCCTCCAGTGAACAATTCTTCTCATAATGTAGTTTAGATGTTTAACATAGGTCAGTTGAAGCATGTTCTAGAGACAACTCATCTTCTTTACTCTGAAAAGATGCCCAAAATGAACAGTTTTTATGATTATTTCATTTTCTAACTTCTAGAACAATATTTAATGAATTCCAGCTTATGTATCTTCTTGTACATGTCTGAAGAAGTACCTGAAACTTGACAGCAACTACCTCTTCAGCATTCACAACTAAGCTACTATAGATTTTACAAACTTCAGTTTCTTTAGTCCAGCTAAAATTATATGTATTGAAATAATTGATGTAGGTGATACTAATAATTTTAAAATAAATTCAGAAAACAGTAATTCGTGTTTTTGTACATCACTGTAGATTTCAAGGCAAAATTATTTGACAATAACTGTCAGATTTATTTTGAAAAGAAAGACATTTGACTAAAGAGGAAGGAATGTAGACCACATGAAATTTCTACTTGAATATTTTCTACCATTCTGGTGTCCACTAGATAAAAATGCTGGAAGGTTTTTTTTTTCACTTTTTTTGTTGGATGGTTGGTTTTTGATTATTTTATTTAGTTGGTTGGATTTTTTTGCTACTTTTCCTTTTTTCATTTAACATCAAAATTTGTCAGGCTTGTGGAATGGCTAGGAATTAAAATCTCAATGAATGTTCCTCTCGAGATTCATAATTTTTTTTCTCCATTTGCACAGCTCAATTTAATGTAGATCAATGAAATCATCACTCAGATGGTTGGACAGGGAGTGAAAGAAGGCTAAACAATGTCTGGCTTTGCACTGCAAAAATAACAATGACATTGAGCACCAAGAAATGGCCCATGTAGACAATTTTCTAAATGTTTGAGGACCACAAATGCTTAACTAAAAGCCATTAAAAAACAAAACAGATGAAATCACTGCCAAATCAGCAGTAGATGCATGAAACCATCGCTCCTCTCTTGAGTATTCAAACTGTTGAGGTACAGTGTAATCCAAACAGTACAGAACTATCCCTGAGCTAAAAAGAGATCCACTAGCACAGGCATGCAGTTTCTGAATCATATTTAACTTGCCAGTTATCATGCTATATCTTCCTGCAGGTGCTCCACAAGGCTTTATTATAAATGAGGGGTAGAAAGTCTCTGTACCCACTCAAAAAGCCAAAACAGAACATCAAAATGAGGAGCACTTAAGCATACATGTTGAAACACACACACACCCCCCAAACCAAGAATCCCACAAACCCACAAGAAATCAAAGCAACGGGACAGGCAAAGCCCTTGAAAGCCTCACTTCTCTACATTATACTTACAGTAATTCTTTCAATAGCTCACATTTGAATTCCACAACTGAAATGTAAGATTCTGTTTGCAATAAAAAATTTAGAAAACAAAATGAAAAAAAAAAAAAAGAGATGGATGTTGTCTTAGATCCAATACTTAGCATACATGTAAATACCATACTATTTTAAATACTGAAACAGACAAAAGTATGCTCACTGAGGTAGCTTCCAGGATGCCGATAGCCTAACTCATTGAAGCAAAAAATGTTACTTCACCTGGCATTAGTGTTCCATAAGTTGGCATGCACCACTGAAGCAATACTCATTCCATCACAGCCATCTATCACGTTGCAATTTTATTATGCTATTATATAATGTATAGTATATTAATTTAAACAGTGTGTTAGTTTAATAAGATAATAATAAAGCATGTACTTTAAACCATCTATTTTATGAATAACCATACACACCACCCAGAATGCTTAGCATTTCTCTTCTTTCTTTTCTTTTAGTGTCTCTGTTATTTTTTTACCCTTAGAATCCAGTCATGTGAACTGATTCTGAAAAGTGAACAGTTCTTGTAGAGTAGGGATGCATTGGTTTCAACTTGGCAATGACTTTCATTTGCAAGTGCAAGTTGCATTTGTTTTTAAATGCATATAAATCTGTCTGAAATAAATAGAATATAAAAAGCTAAATGAAATTTAAATTTGTGCTACAATAACTTTTATCTGGCTGTGGTTTTTTTAGAGCAGTAAAAGTTTCATCTTTTTCTTATGGAATATAGACTAAAAATTATTTATTTGTAATATTTTTCCCTGGACATCTGTGAGAATATAAAAATGGCAAGAAAAAATACCTAAATTATAATTTATATGATTACAGAATTTTTAGGGTTGGAAGGAACCTCTGCAGTTTATCCAATCCACCACCCTACAAAGGCAGGGTCATCTAGAGCAGGTGACACAGAAGCACATCCAGATGAGTTTTGTATATCTCCAGGATGGAGACTCCACAACTTCCCTGGGCAGTCTGTTCTAGCGCTATGCCACCCTCAAGGCAGATAAGTTCTTTCTCGTGTAGAGATGGAACTTACAGTGTTTCAATTTTTATGGTTCTTACTCTTGGTCCTGTGGCTGGACATTACAGAAATGGCTCTGGCACTATTCTTTTGGCACCTCCCTTTGAGATATTTCTATTTATTAATGAGATCCCCCCTCAGTCTTCTCCTGACTAAACAGGTCCAGCTCCCTCAGTCTCTCCTCATAAGAGATGCTCTCATCATCTTTTTAGCCTCTGCTGGGCCCTCTCCTGTAGGTCTTTGTCTTCCATGTACTGAGCAGCCCAGAACTGGACACAGCCCTCCAGTGTGACCTCATTAGGGCCAAGCAGAGGGGTGCCATCACCTCCCTTGACCTGCTGGACACTTTTCCTGATGCACCCCAGGATACCACCGGCCCTCCTGGCCACAGCAGCACTGCCAGCTCATGGTCAGCTTTTCATCCCCCAATACTCCCAGTTCCTTCCCAGCAGAGCTGCTCTCCAGTAGGTCAGCCCCCAGCCTGTGCCGGTTATTCCTCCCCAGGTGCAGGACCAGGCACTTGCCCCAGCTGAACCTCATTAGATTTCTCTCTGCCCAGCTCTCCAGCCTCTCCAGTCCCACTGAATGGCAGCACAGCCTTCAGGTGTGCCAGCCACGCCCCCCAGTTTCACGTCCTCAGCATTTATAATTATCTTAGGATATTTTTGTAATCTGAAATTGAAAGTGCCATGCTTTCTTGGTGAATTTTTGTTTCCTTTTTGTCCCTTAAAAATGTAAAATGCAAAAAAAAAGAGAGCCTTTTTTCATTGCTGCTTTGCACAATTAATTTGCATTTTATCCAAGCAGAAATTACCCTTGTTTCAAAAGGCAATTTATGGGTTTTTTTTTCTATTGTTATTTTCTTCAAAAACTTGTTTCTTCCTTTATTCTAAGTGTACAGGTTCATGTACATAAATATCTACTGAATAGTCACGCAGCCATAAAAGTAATATAATTAATAATTTATCTACAGTGATGAAAAAAATATTAAAGGAATATATAATCCATATACACTCAAGTCTACATAATCTGTATCCTGTACACAAAGATGTAAATATTTTTCGAGGCTTAACATTCTGCTTTGGACCTACTTGTTTTCCTTCTTAGGAAACAAGTAGATACAGACAGAGAAGCACATGTATGTCTTTATTTGCTTTTATGCTCTGCCTCATGGATGCTTTTCTTTAATATTTACTGCTATACATTATGGTATACCTAACATTCAGCGGAGTACACCCCCCGTCTTGCAGTTCTCCTTTTGAATTCAGTCAAAATATTGCATTACACCAGAAGCAAAATTAAAATGAGAAGGGTAGAGAGAAACAAGGAAGGAAAGTTATTGAAAGCTACCCACACCAGATAAGGAGCCCAGAGAAATTTAACATCTACATGCATAACAGAATGAAGGAATCATGTTAAAACTGTCTTTATGCCTTTTCATGAGGATATGTGGCATGATTGTGAAGGAAGAGAAACAAAAGGTGATTATTAACTTTTTTGGTCAGAATGTAAAACTACAGAACATGCATGAAGACAAATTAGCTTCAGTAGCCTGAATGCAGCATATCCAAGAACTAAAGTGAGAAAGCAATTTTGAAGTTTCATCATCTAGCCTTGATGAAAGCATGCTAGACAAGCTTTAATTTCAGAGTTAGGAATTTGTTATTGTGGAACTCTGACTTTAGCCTAAAAGAAACAAGTAGAATTTTTCATGTTATGAAAAAACAAAGCAAGCAGATGGACAACTACAGCTACTAAAGATGGGTTGGCTAAATACTGCTCTTTTATGAAACCTGCCTATCTAAGCAGAGCAAAGAGTTTATTATTTACTGTATACTTGTACACAAGAACAAACAAGATGCAGGTTTAGCATTTTTTAATAATAATCACAAAATCATTTTCAGAAAGAAAAGTCTGTATTTATTTGCTCTCCTGTTCATAATTTTCTTGGCTTGGCAGGAAGCCAGATTGCAAATGTTAAAGGCTTCATCTTGTGAAAACCAATTCTGAACAGAAAAGACAAGTGTACCCTTTCACTTCCCATGTTCTATATTAATCATGAGCTGTTGCCATTTATTCTGTAACATAACTGAAATATATTATTTTGCTTGTTCAATATTGCCTCTATTCTACCTCAACAGCACTAAACTTACAAATAGAACATTGCCATAATTTCATCTTGCAAACATCTTACAGTCTCCGGAGTCAACACAGTCTTTAGGACAAAAAAAAGCCAATTTAAAAAATCTGGGTGCTGACATACCAGTCTGAGTGACATCTGAACTTGATGGTATGAAGGAAATGCAGACATGTGACACATTGACATATAATACTTAGAAAAGCTTAGACCATTTAGTGATAAAATTGTTCCCATGGTGAGTATATATGAGCAGCAAAAAACGATTCTTGAATGGATAACATTTATAGAAGAATGAGGATAAAAGGAATTAAAATCAAACTTATATGTAGAAATTAGGAAAAAAAATTAAAGAAATAAGACAAATATTAGAAGGAGGATTTTTTTAAAATGTTTGATAAAATTATTGAAAGTTCTGTTTTCTCAAACTCAAAAACCATGTTTCAAATAAGCTTTAGTTGAAAGAAAGTTTAGAAAAAATGGAAAGTCAAATTCAGATTTCTGTCACTGAGTGTGAAAAAAAACCTTTTTAAACTGGGTTCATCATCTGCTGAAATCTTTGAAAAAATATTAAGATTCAGATTACCCAAATATGCAACAAATACTGTGTTAAAGAATAAGTAAAATAGAAAGTTTATAATATAAGAATGTTTAAATGCTGCATGAAATTCAATTAGGAATATGAAGATAGAAGGTGATGTAAAAAAAGACAGCTGCAACAAGAGAGATTATTCTTGGGTAAATAATGTCTCAGGACAGTTTTCTCTATTCCCATGATTCTTAAACAAAACCCGACTTATGGGAAGGGAAAGGTAACACTTCCAGCTCAAGGCATCTCAGAGGTGCCATGGACCTTGTTGTCATGCTTTGCATCTGTCATGTCTGCACCAAGTATTCTACATCACAGAGTTACTCTGTACAGCAACAACAAGTCTGACACTTTGAATTTATTGTATGTGAACAGCTTGTCTAATCTATCTGGCTCCAAATGACTACAAACTGGCAGTGAGACCTGGGCCCTACACTTTCATGCTTTCAGATGCTTCACCTTTTTTTCAGGAAAGGATTAAAAAATGTGGATTATCTGTCTCAAATTTCAAAGCAATTCTCATTATACAGTAGCCAATAGGACAGATAGAATAATAAAATCTAGGCTGACTAGAGAAGAAAATGACTGAATGAGAAGTGCAGAATAAATTATATGAGATTATCCTGAGAGCCCTGAAAAGAGAACAACAATGCAATATCCAGCTTAGAACTGGGGATGTACATGTTGCATTTTCCCCATTTGAAGAAAAAAAAATAAAAAAGTAACTGATCACTTATTTCAGAAATGTAATAAATATTTACATCATACATTTTTTTCTTCTTGTTCAGATTTCTCATTAAGTCTCACATCTGCTGTGCTACCAACACCAAATTGCACCAAATGATTCTTAAACTACATATATATATATATATATATATATTTGTATATAATGTATGTATATATATATATATATATATATATATATAGTATATGTATATTTATATGTGCACAGATGCTCTTCGTGTTTATAAGAGTATAAGAGACAACCTTCCCAGGTGAGCTTCCTTTCTCCTGTGCTCCCACTGGTCTTAACAGAAGAAGCAATCACATATTTTGCCTGAGAGAGAAAAAGTGAGGCTAATAAAAACCCTTGAACATTTTTCAGAAAAAATAAATTTATTGCAGAAATTAATAAGCAATGAACTGTCTCTTGAATGTTGCATGACTAGCCTAAAACCAGATATTTTCACCTGAGGAAAATTTCCCTTTACTTTTCTTTAATTACACTGTATAAAATTTTATTGGTTAAATATATTCATCCATATTTTGATAGGGATTTTCTCCTTTGTCAAGAAATTTCATATATATTAACATGATGTAAAAATTATGCCTTGGTGTCCTTGTGGAAACACCAATTAAAAAAAAAAGAAAAAATTTAAAAAAACCTTTTCACTATTAAGCTGCAGAAGCTTACTAAGTCACAAAACATTACAAAGAATAATAGAAATTGTTTGAAGTCATTGTTATAGAGCAACAGTAAGCTGGTTCAAGTCATTCATTAGAGGCTGAAGTTAGATTACTTCTCCTTCTCGTGAGCTAAGAACATGTGCTTATAGAAATAACATGACAGAGTTAGCACAGTAAATTTTTAAGACCAGTTAACTGGATGGAGAGGCCATTTCAGTAGTTACAATGATTGTACAAGAGCAATATTTTTTTTTTTTTGTACAATACTTAGGGTCTTTTAGAGTACAATTGTGTCATACAATGAAGAGCCCAAAGACCTTTCAAGATTTGCCTATTCTAGAAAACTTGTTGCTTGAAAGTACCTGTATCTTCCCAACAGATGTTCAAATATGCCACTTTTCTAAAGTTTCTAATTATACAGTCAGGAGCCCAAAATAATGTATCAAAGTTTTGCAGAAGTACAAATTGCGTCCTCTTGTACTAGCACAGTCTGAGAGATTTTGTTTTTTGTAGTTATGTCCACAAGTGAAATAAGCATTACTGGAAAATGTAAAACATACAAATGCCCCAGAGATTCATACATACCTGTGTCTTGGCAAAACAATGTTTTTCACACAATGCTTTTCTAAGTCAATTGATTTTTTTTTAAAGGAAATTTAAATTCTTGCAAACAGGCTAAAAATTATTATCTGACTAAATCCCTTTATTTCTTCTACCTCCATTTGAAACAGTGAAAGGGTAACACACAGACACCTCTTTGGAAGAATGTAGAAGTTAGTTTAGTTACACAATTTACATAATTTCCCATATATTAATGGGAAATTAACAAGTAATTGTTCCCTAAATTGGTCAGAAAATTATCCTGGAAACTATTATTCAAATTTTACTGCTTTCTTTCTCACTCAGTAGAAAAAACAAATTTTTAATTACACACAAAATTTGATCCACTGTTGTCTTTGCTGCACAATCAATCTGAAACATTTGTGACAAAGAGACATAGGTCATAATTTAAAGTCTAAGGTGCTCGTTCCTGGTACTAATGTTATCAATAACAAAACAGCTTTTATTGGCATCTGTTATTCAATATATCATTGTTTCCATTCCTAGGAAACATAGCAATTTTTTATTCTGAAATATTTTGGCTTAATTACATCAGGTTCAAAGCTTTACTGCATTCAGCTGAATTTCAGATTTTGCAGAACCATCCCTAACAGAACTGTTCAAATAATTTCTTCTCTGTTACTGTTTTTTAAAAACAGATTGTAGCTTTCTCTTTTTGACAGCCAGAGCTAAATTTTCAACTATTTTCTGCAAAATCATGTGTATAATTTTTCTTTTTTTTAAAGAAAAACATTAAGAGATGCATGTAAACGCTTGCAAATGCACCTTTATAGGAATTAATAAAGAAGTACAACAAATCTAGTTTTTAATATCAATTTGCCATTTTATTTTCCAAGTCAAACTGGGGTGGATGCGTAAGTATGGATGCATTTTTGTCATTGAAAGGATAGATATTTAGTTGAAATGTACATCTTAAATTTCACTAAATACTGCTGAAATAGCCCAAAAACTTGAATTCTGTGGACCACTAACTCAACTTTCAGTGAGAAATAGTGGCAAAAAGCCATCTTTTTTTTTGTCTGTAAAAACATCTTCATGGTTAGAGTAATATCTGTGTGCATCACGGGAGAAGAGAATTGAAGGTCAAGAGGTTAATTCTACTTACCACAACATATGTTCTGCAATTGACTTGTAGCTCTGTGATCTGCAGAACTCTCGCTTAATAGGGAAGGCTTAAAGTAGAGAAAAAAAAACAAACAACAGATTTCTTTTAATGGTAGTTCAAACCACCAGGGTTTACCAAAGGAATGGAAAACTAATACTGGGGGAAGGGAGTTGCTGTATTTTCATTTTATTCTTTGTTATCTTTATGTTTAGAGGGAGAGAAGAAGGTCTGAAAGCTTTTTTTTTTTCAGAGAATTCAAAGGAGAAATAATGATGGGGAGGGTGAGCTTTTATCCTTTACAAAGAAAACTTACAAAAAGCTACTACTCAAACCCATGAACTTACAACAAGGTGAGAAGCAATACAATCCACTTATGTATAAAGAAAACTGTGGAAATAACAACTCTCCAACTATAAGTGTCACTGAAAAAATAAAAAGGATGGGCATGGGCCATTAAATGTACTATAATCTATTCAGTGAGTTTAATGTAAGAGTCATTATGAATTTAGTGTTTTTGCGATGATTTATAATGCAATGGCATCTAGAAGTCATTCCTGGTGTAGACATACCAATGTGCTATGTTGCTTCTGCATACTGATTAAGTAAAAAAGACTCAAACCAAAGAAAAATTTGTTAACTAACCTAAACAATATAGAACCTTCTTATGATAATATAGCAAAAGATAGCTGTCATACTGCACTTTTTCATTTCTAAATTAAGAACATGTACAAAACCCCTGCAGATCCCTTTTATTCTTCATCATCTTTCCTACGACTTTGAAAATACCCAAGATAATAGTTAAATATTTCATAGAATGGGTTGAATGCAAGATTCACATCATATGTCTATTACTGCAGTATATGGAACATTACTTTTCTTATACTTTACACATATTTAGATTAACAGAGCATAGCAGCATTTGCACATCATGCTGAGAAGATATTCAGAAGCTCCAGCAGGTTAATATATTTGTGCATATATGTGTTTCATACTATGCTTGACAGACACTTAAACAGAGAAGGCTTGGGTAGACCTCCCACCACCAGAACTGATAGCCTAATTTCAATATAACTGGGACAACCAAATCCTTTTGTTCTTCTTCCTTGTCATTGACATGTGATGAGATTGGATTTTCTATTTTTTTTTTTTTTCAGATTGCCTGCTGTCTGTGATCCTTTGTCAGAAATGGGTCTTTCAGGTCACTCAAAGGATCACCAGCAAAAGTATCAGCAAAAGCAGGTTTAATACAAAAGTGAAAGCGGAAAAAAATTGTTAGCAAGTCTACTACTATTGTTCACTCTACTATTTACAAAGTTGTTACAGCACATAGAGAAAATTCAGATTAAAATCAATGCAAAATTATCTACATGGAGGCTAGGGATGGAAAAGGGGAGCAATGGGAAAGGGCAAGCATAAAAAGGAGTAAGGCAGACTCTTATCTTGATTTACAAGGTTCATAGTGGACCCCTCTCCAAATTTAGCACTGTACTTGACCAGTGGTTTAGGCCAAAGGTTTTAAAAAGAATTTAAAGTACCAAAGATTTTTAAAAGGATTTTAAAAGAATTTGAACTTAAATAGTTTAGTTCAAGTTTAATAAACTGTTAGTTTATTCAGGCAATAGACTTAACAAAAGATTCTATAGAATTTACTATAGGCACAATAGTAACTCACTTTTAAACCTAATTTACTTACAAATCTAAGATACTTAAAAAATTTAAGACAGCAACATTCATAATACATTTTCTATAGCATATTCACATGCACACACAGCGATCGAAACATCCAAGGAGTATATATACCTGTGAAAAATTTGCTTTGCCTCTTTGCAATGGGTGAAGGATTGAGCCTCAAGGAGTGGAAATAGCCCAGGCTCCATCACTGGCTTTTGGTGGTGGTCTACAGGTATAGCAAACTTAAGATTTCACTGGCTCTGAGAGGTACCCTGGTAAGAGGGACTTTTCTGGTCACCTCCTGCTGCAGTCTGGGAGAGCTCAAAGAGTTAAGGACCACAGTTTATAAGGTCACAAAGGAATCGGTTCAAGGCGTAATAGTTTTCCACCCTGGATGCAACTTGGGTCAATAACCTTCCTTAAAATTTCAATAACAATAATGTTGTCCCACTTGGATTGTTATTCAGGTAAGAAAAATAAATTTCCACACCTGTATGTTAAAAAAAAGGAGCCCATTGGACAACATAAGTTCTGAAGAACAGACAGTGCTTCTGAAAAGTCCAAGAGGAGCTTAGCCTGGGTGATGTTTGTCAAGGACAAGGCCTGATGAGCATTTCTAAGATCATAGTGCAGCCTGGAGGTGAAGTTAGGCTGACAGTTGTACCCCAACACCCTGTTGTGTCAAATGCCTAAGGCTAGAGGTACTGTATTTTCAGGGAAGTCCCGACGAAGGCAGGAATGATGCATCTGATTCCATGTTCTCAAAAGGCTAATTATTTACTTTATTATACTATATTATATTAAAGAATACTAGATTAAACTATACTACAGAATACAGAAAAGATACTTATTGAATGCTAAAAAGATATTAATGAAAACTCGTGACCCTTTCCAGAGTCTCGACACAGCCTGGCCCCAATAGGTCAATGAGTCAAAACAACTCACACCAGAATCCAATCAGGCAATCACCTTTGGGTAAACAATCTCCAAACACGTTCTACATGAGCAAAACACAAGAGAAGCAAATGAGATAAGAATTATTTTCTTTTTGTCAGAGGCCTCTCAGCTTCCCAGGAGAAAAATCCTGGGCGAAGGAATTTTTTCAGAGAATGTGAATGCCACATAGCAGGGGAGCAGCTAGCCCCATAATTCCTGAAGGAATTATGGTAGCTGTATGCCATCGTCATAAACAGGAAAAAGTGAAACTGAGGCAAAAATCTATGTTCTACTGAGCATTGCATGCTACTGCATAGTGTGGTAGACTCTCAGATTGTGCAGAAGCATCATGAAGAAAGGAGAACATACTAGAGAAGAAAATATTTATATGGAGCACCAGTGCATGACTGACTAGAAGGTGATGCTTCCCCAAGCCATGATGTATGCTGCCTCCTGAGCACGCAGCATAATATGGAAAGCCAGTACCCCATACACTAACATTTGGAAAAAATTCTCTGTTTTCTTTTAATATTTAAAACTTCTGTGTTTTCCTTACATTTTTCGATACACTTATCTTTTGTGTAAAGGCCTGCCACTCATTAGTGTCTGCTGTCTGGCTCCCATCCTATTGAACTTGGCAGACATGAGGACAGGAGATAGCTTACAGCACTTACCTTCAATAAAACAGACATGTTCTGCCTAGATTTATAATCTGGCTTTGGGGCTCTTGTTTTTCCTGTTTCAGTTCTGACTTTGACAAGACAATGTGGGGCAAGGTGATCTGAAAATACTAACTGAAGAACAGAAAGGTCATCCATTGCTGTGAAAATGTCAATTGGATAGAGAGGACCTTTATTCCCCCTGTAGTATCTGTCTGTATATACTGGTAATAGAAATAGAAAACCTATAAAAACTTAGGTATGTCTAATCCCCTTTTTACTATGTAGTGGTGGAAGAAAGTGGTTTCTTTGCGCATTTCCATTCCAGTATAAATTCTGATATGAAACCTGCAAGATGGAGAACAGCCATCTCCAGAGCTATCAGGATGCTATCCCTGGCCTTGTGAAGAAAAGTGGCCAAAATTTCTGTATGGTTTGGCTCAGAATGGTGCCAGATGACACCTGTAAATTCACTTCCATGGCTGTAAAACTATGCAAGTCCAGTAACTTCATGACTCTCAGCACCACTGTTGTGAGGTTATCTGGAGTGCAGGCTGGCTGTAAATCCCATCTGTCTCCTTAATAACTGACACTGGACCTTTCAAAGGCTTTGTCTGCACAGCACACGGCATTGCTGAGGAGAGCGGTCAAAATAAGTCATCCTATGCCTAGTCTGTTTACACTACAGAAAGATTTACACATAAACCCACAAGGAGATAGAGTACACCTGAGATTTTCTTCCTGAAAGCCTCAGAGATTGTTTAATAGAGACAGGTAAACATCTCTCCCTCAGTTTTTTTAGTGAATTTAGAAACAATATAGAATTTCTTTCTTGCTTTGTACACATGCCACAAGAAAAAAATAATTCTCTGACTGCCAAATAAAGATGCTTGTCTTTAAAACATTCAGGAGAGGTGAAAGTACAAAACTATACTATCATGTAATTAGTTTTCTAAATCTTTACCAGTGTGGAATGCAATATTTCATCTCTTTCTAGATCTTCTGATACATTTAGTGCCATACTAGCCCACACATCACTGACTTCTCTAATATAAAGGTCATTTGGAAGCTAAATTACAAAATGCATTCCACTCAGTATTTTGCTAATTAAGTGTCATGTGGCCATCATCATGATCTGTAATTTAAAAGACAATGGAGAATTTGTCTTTTTGTCTTTGCTCCTGAGAATATTCACTCAACCAAGTGATCATGAGATTTAATTGGAAGGATGGATATGTCACAAAATGTTGTCTAGAAAGAGTTAAAGAATTCTAGCAGGTCAGTGAAAATGTCATTGGCATTAATGGCTATGACAGATTAAAGGCCTTTGGGTGTGTGCTCATGTAAGATCAAACACCTTTTTTGTCTGACTGGTACTACATCAACAAAATATCTGCTGACTATGGGATCACAGAGGGGAATAATTTCTTTTTCTTTTCACTGTGTATTATTCAGTGCAATACAGCTTGAGCAATGGCAGTGACACTCCTTGTAATCATTTCTTTGTGCATTTATCCAGATCTCTGCTGAGAGGTGTGTGGCAGAACCTATTGTTTATTGCTAAACTTTTATTTCATTGTGCTGTGGAGAGATAACTGCATCCCCAGCTACACCTCCAGATATTTTAATTGGTATAGACTGGGAAATACTTTTATTTATGAGAGAGAATGTTCAGAAAAAAATATTGTTCAGTAAGTGTGGTGACTTTTTCTCATGATTCACTACTCTAAAAGGAGTGTTCCAGAAACAAAGACATAACAAGCTTTTGTTAATTAATTCCCTCGCACTTGAAATAGCTGTTTTCTGAGCTCATCAGTAAGGCTATCTTATCATTACTCAAGTGTCTCTCTGACCAGTTGTTGTAAAT
Organism: Leucosticte australis; assembly: GCA_025504685.1. NCBI lineage: Eukaryota > Metazoa > Chordata > Aves > Passeriformes > Fringillidae > Leucosticte > Leucosticte australis. Next base: position 61,453,909 of record JANIJU010000001.1, read on the forward strand.
ACAGCTATTTGTAACTTTACACCAGATAAGGAACATAGTGCAGAGATCATTTGTCTAATAACAGAAAACAAAACAAAACAAAAGAAACCCAAAACAACAACAATAAAACAAACAAACAAACAAACAAAACCAAAAATAAAAAACCAAAAGAAAAGAAAAAAAACCCAAAAACTCCCAAACAAGCTGACCTGACCATGTAGCCTGAAACATCATCATATGAACTTACCAATGACATGTCTTCCATTTTCTTATGATGCCACAACTTCAGGTAATGAGCCCTGACTTACAGGAATCTGTTTGATAAACATAATCTTGTAACAATGCTGGTTTTTTACTGATTCTTGAAACTTTCATGGTTCTAGATTCTTTTAGAGTTTTAATATTTCCTAATTATTCTACTTTAAAAACTTTCAGTGTTTTACCTTTAAGTGGACAATGTGAAGTCTTTTCTGCATCCTTTTGAAAATCTCCTAGTTCTTTTTAACCTCTGATATTTAGATCTCATTCTGCTTTCCCACATCTTGTCAGTCTACTGACCTACACAGACCCCGTCGCTTTACACAGCATAACCCACCACAGGTATGCACTGCTCCAAGAATTAACCATTCAAACCAAATGGTTTAGTCATCAATCCCCAGGGGAAATAACTTGTACATTATTTTATTAATTGCAGTGACAAGTGATATCACCATGAAAGAAGCTTGCAGAACAAAGTAGTAGAATAAGAGATTCACCAGTGGAATGTGTCCAATGGGTAGAGAACTCTATTTACTGTAACATGTGTTTGCAAACAGGAAACTAGGAGGGAATACGGAACTCTGTCCTCCTAAGTAGGTAGACTGACCATAATGTTAGTATCTCTTTGCTCAAGATTTATTTCTGAGGAAAAAGGAAGGTAATTTATGAGGCTAGGGGTAAAGAAATATTGAATGAAGTAAAATAATCAAAGTTCACAAAGAGTATATAACTAAAGAATCATAGAATCATAGGATGATCTAGATTGGAAGGGATTTATAAAGGCCATCTAATCCAAAGATCCTGCAATAAAAAGGGACATCTTCAAATAGATCAATTTGCTTAGAGTCCTGTCCATGTCTTTGAAATATTTTCAGGGATGGGACATCTACCACCTCTCTGGAACAGAAACCTGTTCCAGTGTTTCACTACCCTCATAGTCCAAAAGGTTTGTTTTATATCTAGTTCGAGACAATTTTGAGACCAAATCTGAAGCTGCAGCTCTATGGTCTATTTGAAAGTCTTTTGACTCTTCAGTAATGTCAGGGTTTAAGCCCAGCTGGTAGTAAACACCACACAGACACTCACTCAACAACCCATCTCCCCACAGTGGAATGGGAGGGAAAAGCAAAAATAAAACTTGTAGGTTGAGATAAAAGCAGTTTAATAATGGATAACAAACTAATATGTAATAATAATAAATAACAACAACAACAACAAAAACAACAATAATAATGATAATGATAATGATAATGATGATGATGATAATAATAATAATAATAATAATAATAATAATAATAATAATAATAATAATAATAATAATAATAATAATAATAATAATAATAATAA
>JANIJU010000001.1:61455502-61569274 GCA_025504685.1 Leucosticte australis
AATAATAATAATAATAATAATAATAATAATAATAATAATAATAATAAAAGGGAATAGGAAAAATAAACCCAAAAACCAGTAAGAGATGCATTGACCAGCTGACTAATGCCAGAACACATTCCTAAACCTAGATTGGCCAGCCTTCTGGGACACTCTCCCAGTTCATTTACTGGGCATAACATACTATGGTGTAGAATATCCTTTTTGCCAATTCAGGTCACCCATCCCAGCAATGCTCTCTCCTGTTTTTCTTAGGTGTACCTTATCACTGGCAGAGCATGAGCACAGACTAAAAAAAGCCCTTGACTTAGGATAAATGCGACTTAACAAAAATTAAATCAACATTAATATTATTATCATTCTGAATCCAAAACGCAGCACTGCACCAGCTCCTGAGAAGAAATTAATTCTATCCCAGGTGAAACCAGGATGAGTAACAAGACTTGAAGCCCTATTTCTGAAATAACAATAGGTTATGATGCATTTAATTGATTTCTGTTTGAACATTTGATGGTTTAAACCTTGTAAGAAACAATCTCCTCTTGGATAACGTAAATTCACTTATTTAAATCATAGTACTTGACCCAAATTCACCTATTTATCCAAGATATCATTGAAAGTTTTTCATTCATTGTTTCTTGATATAGTTAAAATTAAGAAATTGAGGTACATCCACTCCAATGACTATAAAAGTTCAGTAATTTTTTAAGGTCTTCTTCTTTATTCCTTTGAGTAAATGGTTTATTTAATGCAAATGAATACAAAGTATTAAACTAGCAGCAGAAAGCATACTTTCTCACAAATATAAGGATATTTTTCTGTGTACAATATTTTGCATAGTCCCTCATTTTATTGTGGAATTTCCTTTTGGTTTTTCGGAAAGTCTGGATATGGTAACTAGGAGTACCATCCACACAAGCTCAGAGCTTCAAAAATTCCCTTCCATTCTTTCCTTCTATGATTTTCACAAAAAATAACTGAATACATCCTGCACATAGTCTGATAATGCTTGACTTCAGTGCTGGAACTCAGAATGCAACTTAGTAGGAAAGAAAAGACAATATATTTCCTTAAGCTATTATTGGTTAGCCCATTAACTGAAGTCAAGCTACAGGAAAAGTGTATGTATGCTGATGTTATTTAATATCCCTTTGCATTCCACTGCCTTCTACTTGTTTCTAGGGTAGCATGAAAATAAGGTATTCTGAAGGTGAATGAATAATTGGAAGTATGAGGAAAGTGACTCATGAGTGGTATGGCATCACAGCATGAAACCTATCCAACAGACTGCTCATGTAAGTGAGACCTTCACCACATCTTCCTGGATGGAAACCAGAGCTATAAATGAACTTTGTTGTATAATTGTTTCCAAACTCGCACTAATATCATATATTTGGGGCAGAAAATCAGAACACGTTAGAAAATCCTTTAGTAATTGGTGAATGACCAAAGAGATAGATTCACTGCTGCATGCTGAGTAAGATCTTAAAGCTTACTAATTCAGAAAACAATAAGTAATTAAGCAATACCTACCTTCTCAGCTGAACATGCTTGTCAGATAGTATAAAAATCTGAGATGAGGAGAAACTGCTATATGCAGAAAGAGGAATTCCAGTGGGGACACGGACGCAACCACCAGATAGAGTGAGTGTCCTACTAGACTGACTCAATAGTGCTGATTGGAAATGGACCAGAGGAACAGGGGTGATTGTGTAATGGAAAATAATTTATTTTCAATATTTTCCGAGATTATACTTTTAGTTAAGATGTGTTTATTTCAGATATATTTTCATGAAGATATACCTGATTTTTTCATTCTAGATTTTAATATGCTAAACAGTTTTAATTTTGGTGCAATTACCACTGCATCAATATGTCTATTCTTGTTTCCTTAACAATCTCACAAGGTCTGGAACATTTTAAGGAAAGAAACTTCACCTTTTCATTGCTATTCACCTAGAGCAAATTGACTTCCTATTTTCTCTACTTTTATTTACTGCTTTCCTTCTGAAACTTAGGGACAGGATTCTGGATGAGAAAAGTAACCTAAACCTTGACCCCAAGGATTTGGAACTATTGAGTCATGAGAGGACCAAAATGTAATGAATGTGGAAGTGGTCAACAAGATGAAGAATTCACATAGACCAAAATAAAATTAAAATAACAATTGAAAAAGAAAAGAGAAACAGATTAATAAAATTCAAACCCAGCTGGAAGAGTAAGTGCCGTAAAAGTAGGCTATGTTTCCAATATTTATTTTCGTCTTGGAAGACTGATTAGAAACTAATAGATAAGTTTTAAACTCATCAGAACATGGTGGGTAGCTAATGGGGACGGTTGTGTCTTCATATATGTGTGAATATTTAAATGTAAATGTGACTTTCATTAAAGTAACAAGACAAAACTTCTATATTTCTATAAATATATAGAAATTTATTCCTTTAGTTATTTATAGTCAAGAATCAGACCTTTCCCTTACACTTTAATACAAGCCTCACAAGTGAGGCTTGTCTTCATGTGAAGACTGAATGTTGTCCTTTTGTATGCAAGCCCTGGAAATTGGGTTCTATTTTCTTGGGAAATTTCCTTTGCACTAAATATAATCTATATCTTTTTCGTTAAAAAGGGAGGTCATAAAAACAAGCAACAATAATGTATCACTCCATAGCTTTTAAAGTTTGACAGCTAGCAATTATTAAATCTTTCTGCCAGTGCTAGCATCTATCACCTTTAAATCTCCAAACAGTACAACAATATTTGGAGCTTATGTTATGTGGTTTGTATGTAAAGGAGTGGAATTCCAGAAATTGTTTACATAATATGCAGTGTTATATCTTCTGCCTGATAAATAGTCAAATTCAGCCAGAATATGCAGACTGAAAAAGGACATAAGGATCTATTTTGCAAGCTATCCCTTTACAGGATAATGCTTTACACTGGGCCACTCTCTAGTGACATTTGAAATTACAGGATTCCACTTACCTGTGACTGCACTTACGAACACTTTTGAACAGGAAACAAGAATTTGAAACTTTTACCATGTAATAGTTATCTTAAAAATTTACCAAGAAAACAATATCCTCTTCAGTTTTGTGAATTAAAACAAAAAACCAAAAAAACAAACCTTAATGGTAAAGAAAACTATTTCTCTACAGCATTAGTCTTTCTTCCTAGAGATTTACTAGTTACAGTCATCATTTATTGAGCTGCAGCATAAAGTATTCCCATGTAAACTTAAATGTATCTATTTTCCCTTAATGTGACAAACAGATATTCCAACTTTAAGCATATAGGTAGAGTGATATCCTTTCCCTTTGCAAGGAAACTATTGTGGCATCTCATTCTTTCTGCAGTCAAGAATTTATTAATACCATAAAGACAATAACTGAGCCTTCTTCGTTATGCTTTTTACCTCACATGCTAGTTAGCATTCACCTGTTCTTTCATAGGCTTGTGGAAGTAGGATTATGAATGAAAACTTAATAGAGATGATGAGGTGATTACACAAAAGAATTGTAAAGCTGCTGTTTGTGTCCAGAAAAGAACCAGTTATTAAGTATCTGGAATTTTTTCTACTGTTAATATAGACTTCAACTGACCAGTATCGTATTCACCAAAACATTTAGACATCTGCTTAATTAACTTAACTGGAATTTGATAAGATTTAAGCATAGATTTGAATACTTTTTAAAATTAAAGCTTCAGAATTACATGTTTAGAGACAGAGGCAACTAAATTGAATGCTTTTTTTTCTATTTGTATGCCTGATGCACTGAATCTTGCAGCAATCAATTAGGCAAACTGCACTCTACAGTAATCTTAATCTTATATGTTGCCTTTTGATCTATACTCAAGAGTATAATAATAAAGATATGTAGTACTGTGCATATACCAGCATCATTTGGAAAAATTAAATTAATTTTTAAAATATATCTAAATGAGATACAGAAAATAATTGCTTTGCTTCTAAAAATCACATATTAAATTCTACTACAATGATGTTGAATTAATAAAATATAAGAAAATAATGAAATTACATTAAACAACTTGCCACAAATTTTAATAAAGTACATTTGTTGAGCTCATATAGCAGTAGTGTTCATAGGCTGAACACCACACAATCTACTGGGTTGCAATTTTTCTCATTAAAAGTAAATGACAAAACTGATTGATTTTATCACAGTGGAGAAAAGCTTTTCATTGTGTTCATTTTTTAACCTTCACCTGAGGGTTTAAAGAAAAAAAACCCTCTTCTTATGATCATTTATTGACCCTGAGATTAACTCACTTTGTTAGAGCATGGTGTTGATAACATCTAGGTTGTGGCCTTGATCCTTCTATGGGCCATTCACTTAAGAGTTGGTCTCATTGATCCGTGTGGGTCCCTTCCAACAAAGAATATTCTGTGATCTGCTGTGATTTATTTTGCAGAGCACAGAAACAACAAAAGATTCTCTAAATTTCACATTTACTGACATCATCTAGTAATTCAATTTCTATTCAATTTTTTTAATTTTTGTTTTCTCTTCAGCAAACTTACTCATTCTTCTGCCATGCTAAAGCCCAACTGCAAATATTGGTTTGATATTTAATATCATATTTCCCTGAGGCTTCCTAAAATTGCTGCTCAACCTAACCCTGTGCTGTCAATCAGTGAGCTGTTGCCTATCTTGTGTGTTAGTAACACCGTAGTGTCCAAGAAGTGTGAGCATAAGGAGGAGAAGAATATCATGCCAGGCAAAAGCAGCCCAATCCCCCATCACCTACTGCTGTCTGTGATGTAGCATTGAGCAATCCTCTAATAATAAAAAAAGTATGCATCCCCTAATAATAAAAACAGAGGTTTTTATCACAGGAACAGATCAAAAAACATAAAACCACTAGGCCAGATTTGCTGGTGGATACACAAATTTTCTTCTTTTTTTTCTTTTTTTTTTTTTTTTTTTATATTGTACAGCTATCAACTCAGCAAACAACATTTTCATAACCACGGCGTTGTCCACATTTTATGTTTACCAAAGTTGTGGTTGCAGGATGGCAGGAAGGATTTCTGAAAGGCCAATAGATTTGCTACTTTGGAGGCACTGCAGGGAAGTATTTTGAATCCTGGTAAGAACAAATTATTTTAGTCCTCATCTTTCTACCAGTATTCATGATCCAAGAGACTTCTAGTAGAAATTGAACACTGTTCTTTGTTCAGCAGTGTTTACTGTTACTAAGTTACAATATTATTATTAAGTATGTATGTATATCTTTGGATATTTTGGGGGGATTGTGGAGGATGAAGGAATGGTGTAAAACAATATACATGAGAAAAAAAATAGACTTTTTTGGCATTTAACAGCTAGAGAAGAAAATTAATTTTTCAAGTGACAATTGAAGTCACTGGCAAAACTCACATCAACTGCCATGGCGCATAATTATGACATGTAATAAATAAGGTTTGTTAGTTAATTATGTGGCCATTTTCTTTCCAGAAGGTTACAGATGAGAGAGAAAAATCATCATATTCTTGTGTGAATTACAAGGATTAAGTAGCTATTAGTTCCATTATATTTATTTGGCCTACCATACCTCAGCAACACTTTTCCTACTAGATGTAGTCTTGCTTTATTTTCCAGAAATGAATTGTCATTGTTGAAAAAAAGTTTAATATCTCCACAGGTATAGTCTGTAAGAATAAGAAATCCATCTAAAACTTAATTGCAATGAAAAAGAAAACATCTTCTCCCTTCTAACTTTCTCTTTCCATTTCGGTGGGGAAGCTGTCATGCAGTATTCAAATTTTAGCTGAGACCTGACAAAAATGAAGCAGACTGAAAGGAAAATGCTAAAAATAGATTCACACAGAACCCAGGACTAGGGAGGAGGAAAATATTATGTTGAACTCTAGGCTGTTGTCAGTGTTAGTAACTAGCATGCTAACAGCTCATCATTGGAAGAAATAATGAAGAAACTTTCCCCATTCATTTATTGCATGTTAGTTATAATTTTATAAATTCTCTTATCAATTTTCAGCTGTTTGCTTTTCAGGCTGAATGATGCTAATTTTTTTTTTTTTTTTGTGTATTTGAGTACTTTCTCTTTTCTTACTGCTTGGAGAGAATACAGTTTGGGGGATCAGGAGAACAGAAGGTATTCAAGACACTGGCATCTCATAGATTTCTAATAGAGACAATTTTATAAAGGTGTTATATTCTCCTGTATGGCATTCTTAAGAGTAAATTTGTTTTCTTTACCTTTACAGAGCATGGAAATGAAATTTTACCAAAATATCTAATAAGGACACAGCTAAAGCCTACCCTGAACTGAATAACTGCATCACTTCTATTTGACTTTTTTTCATTTTCAGGAGAGAGAACATGCAAATGTACTAGAATAGAAGAGAAAAAATTTGTGCAAATACTGAAGCTAGCTTTTGTAAGTTACACTACTGATACAAAATATAGTCCTGAAGTACAGAAGAAAGCTTATATGGGTGTTGAACTGCAACTGAAGATTTCTGTAGATATTTATACATATGAACTCAATATCATTCCAAAGAATTATTATAAGATGGTAAACAAATTTATTTTAAGTCTTTGTGAACAGAATAACCAATATGCTTTGGTTTCTTCATGTCAAGTAAGCACAAATTTGTCAAAAGAAAGTTAAAAGTTCGTTCAGCTTAAGTCTATGGATAATTTGTGCCTTCAGAATGGCAACAAGACCCTAGAACTTAGGCTAAATTATACACTGTTATTCAGCAGAGAATAGTTTCCTTCTTTACATACCTAAGCCATCCCAGTGATCTCCAAAGATGCAATTTTACTCATTAATATTTTATATAGTGTGTCCAGAAATCCTAGTGACAATATTAGTTTTCTAGCTCTATCCCCCAGTTGAATCTACAGCAGTATTATAAATTCCATAGTAGCAGCTCACAGGGAGAGCAACTTGGCATTTAAATAAAATGTTCATTCATTAATATTTGGATATTATAAGCCTACTAGAAACTGTTCAAATCCAACTAGAAAGAGTTTCTGCATAAGTAATACTTCTGCAAATAATTACTTAGACATAAGAGGCAACATAAAAATTTTTGAGTTTATGTGACAAGAAAGCATGTGATAAAAATAGCCTGCAATCCATTATCCAGAGAGTCTTAGTTTTAGGTTTTCTTGTGATTCCAAGTATACATTAACAACGAAAATACTTATATTTTTAAATGGGTTTGGGGGTGGTTTTTTGGTAGCACACTATTTTAAATTTGATTATTCAGAACAAACAAAGAAATATGCATTTAAATCTTTTACTGTGAAATTCCCTGTGAAAAGCAAGACACCTTGAATCCAAACCCCAATAAATTAGTAGGGATATTCACTTCCCAAATAATGTTGAAAAGACTGGCAAAGAAACTTATTTTTCTAATTTAAAACAGATTTCTTCATATGCAAAAGCCTTAGCATCTTATGAAAAAATATTACTGTACTTATGCCCATTTATATTTCATGTTCTTCTTTTATTATCTCTTTTGCTTAATATACTTTGATATCAGAGAGGAATGAAATTTGCTTTCACTGGATTGTCCCTGCAAGTGTTTTAAAAGCTAAATATGCTTTCAACTTGCATTTCTGAACAGAGTATTTTGGATTATACTCTTTTGTTGTCACAGGTATTTTTTGTTCTATTTAATGTTTGCTAATGTTTTCTAAAGAAATTTTTTCCAATATCTCTGCATTCTGTTTAATTTATTCAGATTCTGTCCTTTACAAGCTGTTGATTTCCCTCTCAGATAAATATTTTTCTGCACCATTATATTTCTGTAAAAGTCAGAACGTCCATAACTAAGTTGCTAAACTTAATAATTCAGTAAACATTTAAACATTCAATGACATTCAATATACACTTTAAAAAAGTATTAAGTTTTAAATTATTTGTATTCACATTGGTGTATTATCAGGGTTATTTTCTGTTATAAATGTATAATCACGATTCTCCAATTTTCTGTAAAGACTTGTTGTTAATATCAAAAACAAAAAATAATTTTAAAGTATAAAGGTAAGCAGACAGAAGTTCCTGAAGGAACAACTTGTAAAGTATAGAACTCAGTTACATTACAAGGCTACAAAATAGACAGCAATTATTCCTTTAAGTAATATTTGCGAAGATATAACTTGGCAATCATATGCTATCAATATGAAGAGCATATGAGGAGAATGTTAGTACAGTGAAAGAAAATGCTGAGAGTTTTTCTTGAGCGTTTTGACAAGAAAAGTAACACTAACATAGAGAGAACTTTCCCAAGTGTGACCTCATTTTTTACATACTTTATTTTAGAAATAGTCAAAAGATATTATTTCCTTCTGCTGTGGTTCTTTCAAATTGTGAAGGCAAAGGGTGGGAAGTCAGAGGAGTTCTTTTCTGCATCCCAGACTACAAGCTATATAATAGATCATGTACTTTCCAGATAGGGTCATCTCAGAAGGTATTTTGCTGAATAGGTTTTCTGGTTATGCCTGAGTGGCTGTATTTTAAATTCTTTCAGCTATCTTGGACAAAGAGGACAAACAATGGATTTATAGTAACCTTACGTCCTCATGCGGAGTGAAAAATTTATGATTTTGCCTAAAATTGATAAAAGTTTACATAAATATGTCAAATTTATTCACCTCACTTTAGATTTTATCTTTTTTAATGGTAACGACTTCAGAGAAAGGTATTGTTCTGGGTAGCAAGAGCAATATTTATTGCAGCTACCTAGATGTACAAGAGAACAGATAGTCTTGTTGCACACCAGGTGATCAAAACACACAAACCTTCTTTGGAAAACTTAAAAATGTAATCTTTATTCACATGATCCTTTTTGCACTGATGGGTGTTACACTGCTTATCAATACTTGTTCTCTGTTGGATATACATGCAAGCGTAAAGTACACATTCATTAACATTCTGCCATATGTCCCATGGACAACTATCCAGGCATGAATTCTGCATATAGACTCCTTCAGTTTTCCCTAATTAGGAAGAATCATTCATGACCATCTGTCAGCCTCTATACTCAAGTCCTAGGTACATCCAAGGACTTGGATGCCTATAAAGTCAAATTCAATCCGCAATTACTCATCCTGCCATGCCAATAAAGCTAATAATGCTCAAGGTAAATTAACATGGTGTGTTCCCTCTATTTCTGACTCATGGCTAAGAAGATGCTTTAGACTCAGAGGGTCTAACTCTTCAAGAGTGGCCTGTGAGGAGCACTGGATGAAAAGTTTACTGTAGTCTTTTTTTGTTTAAAAAGCTTTATTTTGGGACAATAAATACAATAAAAGACCTCTGTCTGTTTCCCCTCCACAGAGGGAAAACATCATGCATTTTAATATATAAAAGTAAGTTTTCAGCTCTTCTTTATAGTTTTTGGTGGTGTTTTATTTGGTTGAGATTATTCTTGTTTTTTGGACTGAATTAGAGTGCATCTATTTAAATCTCTGTTCTCATTTTTAATAAAGTATTTTTATCTGAGTTTTGTCACTTGACTCATTTTGAGGGGGAAATTCTCAGCTGATACTGATAAATAGAGTTAATTTAATTTATTTGATGTGTTTATTTACCTTAGTATCAGGACTTTTTCCAGTGCCCTGACTGAACATTTCTCCATTTGAAACTGGAGAGTTTTCTATATACGTGTATGAAGGAATTTCAAGTTTTTGTTTTATCCTAAAAAAATTTAATTTCAATTTCCTTATGGAACAGCAGCAGAAGTGTAGTTCTTAGGAAGGAATACAAAAATAATTAGGTGTGCAATGGATCCTTTGAACTCTTGTAACCCATTATTTGAGTTGCATTTTCTAGAAAGTACTGTAACAGGAAACACACGGTCTAGTGGATGACGAGCCTCGCAAGAAACGTGCAAGTGCAGCACTGACACATCCTGAGCTGGCTTTGGTGCTGGCTCTGTGCAACACCCTGTGTTTCCCATCCTGAGTGACTACCATACTGAATAGAACTAAAATCATGGACTGAAGGATCTCAATGAATATTTTATAGACACTTTACAGGAATGGCTCATAGACTAAGCAAATTATGTCAGTGTATGTACCAAAAGATACAGGGAAGTAGAGAAATATTTAATGAGATAATTGGACATCACAAATATTGTATGGACTGAGGAGTGTAGATTGGTTTTGGCTGGAGTTTTTTTGCATAGTAACTCATGTGGTGCTAGGTTTTTGATCTGCGACCAAAACACTGTTAACACACCATTGTTTTAGCTGTTGCTGAACAATGCTTACACAGTGTCAAGGAAGTTTTTTGTTTTTCTCACTCCATCCCATGAGCAAGGAGTCTGGGGCTGCAGAAGAACATGAAGGTGCAGAACAACATGCAGAAGAGCAACCAGCACAGCTGCCCCATCCAACCAAAAGGTCAGTCCATACCACACAGCATCATGAGCAATGAAAGCTCAGGGAAAGAAGGAGAAGGAGGTGACATGTAGGGTTAAGATATTTATCTTCCCAAGTAACCATCACACATGATGGACCCCTGTTTTCCTAGAAATTGCTAAGCATCTGCCTGCTGGTGGGAAGGAGTGAATGAATTAATTTTAAAATTTTATTTAAAATTGACTTTCATGCACAATTTTTGTTTTACCTATTAAATTGTTTTTTATCTCAACCCATGCGTTTTCTCACTTTTACACTCCCCATTCTCTTCCCCATCCCACTTGTGGGGGAATAAGTGTGAAGCTGTGTGGGGCTGGGCTGCCTACAAGTGTTAAACCACAAAAAGAAATTTTCAGCTATTAATGTGAAAAAAAAAAATTGAAACACTTACTAAATAAAAAACTGGAAATGAAATATTAGTCCAAGAAGGGACAGGGCCAAGCCCTGTTACAAGTAGTTGACCTCACTGGTCAGTTTCTCAGGTTTTAAAGAATATTCACACATTTCACTTGCACAAAGGTTTCTAGTTTTCTGTGGTTTAGGGTTTTTTGTTTGCATTATGTTCTTTTAAACTAATCATTATATTTAAAATACACCAATGGTCAAAATAGTAATAGGAAATGTAACAACGACCAAAATCCAGAACAATTTCAAATTATACATCACACAAGGAAAGCCACCTCCTTTTGTACCTATAAAACTGGTACTTGATTAGATATGTTCTGCTTTGCTAAGCTCAATACCCTTTTCTTTTTCCAGTAAAAGAGTCATCATATTATATGAGAGAATCAAAAGCAGAGTTTGAATTAAGAGCCTGAAGAGAATAATTTATAGTGAATTGAGGCAAATGGCACAGATGCTTACAGACAGTGCATATTGTTGACAGTGCTCATCTCAAACCAACATCCCGCAATAACCAGAGGTTATCTTACAGTCAAAGCAGGAAATATGGGAGCCGGTAAGAAATATGACACAGAAGATTTCACTGCTCGGAGGCTGCAAGCTGAGAACTTCTTATGGTTAGAGACATTATAGACAATTTGACCTTGCCTCTAGGTCCCCGAATTCTCCTGTGTCACATATGCCATTCTTTGCTCTTAACACTGAGCCTCAGTAGTGCTCATTGTTCAGCTGCTGTGCCCATCTTTTTACATTATATTTTTCTTAAAATATGTGATTATATCAGCACTTGCTGATTAACAAGCTGAGTTTTCTATTCACAGATCACTCTTTCTTGCTGCTACAGTTTGTCATTATCCTAAAGATTTCACAGTTTTTAGTTTAGTTGCAAAAATGCTAAAGCGGAAAAAAAAAAAAAAGAAAGAAAATTTTTAGTTAATAACTCTTTTTACCAAGACAACAGGTACTAATTATAAAAATTTTCAGTGAAAAAAATAATTACTTTTTTAGGGGAGGGAATGGATTTCTCAGTGATCCTGTGAATGTTCCTAGACATTTCTGCAGAAAACAGTGAATAGCAGAATTTGGAGGTGGTCCAATCTGGGCACTAGAGTAATGCTTGGTCTTTTAAAGCACTTTCTTCCTATTCATTGTTGATTTTATGCAAATCTAAAAGTCTGAGTCCAGTTCTGGCATTTTCCTACTTCTGACTATGTGTTCAGTACTGTGCAGATAAATTAATAACCCTTTTGAAGTGAAGAAGCGTTTCTTCTTTTTTATAAACCTTGAAGATAGTGAAATTGCTGAAATTCAGGTTAAATCTGTGTACATCTAGTCCGCTGAATAAGGCCAAATTTCTGAGGACATTCAGGCACCCAGATTCTGTGATAACTGTGGGCATTAGATGCCTAAGTATAAAGTCTTCTACAAAATTAAACTGAAGAATTAAGGACAAAAATTAGAAGATACGAAAGACAGTTACTAGAACATCTGTTGGATCTCAAAGGTATAATTGTGACACATGCCACATGTCACCTTCAGTGACTATGTCCCACCAGCATTGAAAATTAAGAGAACTGGAAGGTGTCCATATGTCAGCCAGAAGACAACAGAGTCTTGGGCAATAATAAACACATACTCTGATTTTATCCACTTAGAGGAACAGTTTTTACACTTTTTATATGAGATGATAAATTATATTTCATATTTTGTAATTTATTTTGTGCTGTTAATGAGAGATTACATTACCAAGTCCTCCAAGAACATATATATGTAAAGACACGAAATAATAGTGCCTGAATTAGGATAATCTTAAAAAGCTTTCAAGGAGAAAAAAATAGGTTCATCAATACTTCAACAACTTCTAGACTATTTTCAAATATAAGAGTTTCTTAGTAAGTTGAAATTACTGAAGTAGCAGGGAGAGCTGTGTTTTATATGCAAAGTGACTCTGGGCGTGTAATATAAGCAATTATGACAGACACATGTAGAAAGATGGTCAGCAGACAGGACATTGTAAAAACATGTCTTCAGACACACAACCTAGATATTTTATCATTAAATTTAGAACTAAATATATGGAGAAAAACAAATCTGATTAACCTTAAGAAAGTAGTAAAACCAACTGTTCTCCTACTTCCTTTGAATGAAGCATTCCAGAATTGTGCAAATATACCTCAAAGGTATTTAGAGATTTTCAGCCTCTCAACACTGAATTTTGCACTGTTGTCAGGGGTCAGACCCTTTGTAATCAAATATTTTCTTTTTGGAAGCGTATATTCTACAATCTTTTCTGAGATTGCCTTTAGAACAGACGTAGCTGATTTTCATAAACCTCAATCATTCATTTTTTTTCCTAACTCTGAGCTACAGTGTTTCTGATACTCCAAGGACAACACTATTTTTTTTCAAGCTATTTGGTATTAATTCTTTTTTTTTATAGTGGAATGGATATTTCCACAAAAACCTTTTATATTCTACATAAAAAATTTATATTCTATATATTCATTGTCTGAAAAAAATATGATTAATATGGGCATTTTTCAGGGCTATTGTCTAAAGATAATCACCTGAAACCTACTCTAGATCCTTAACGTGAAAAACTGATCAAAACTTCATTGAAGTCAGCTAAAAAAAATGTAATCTACTTCACTGGGGTTTAGTTTGCTCCTTCTATACTTTGCTTCAAATCAATAAACTAGGAGAATTTAATGTCTTTTAAATACATGCAGTACTGGATCTGCCATGATTCAGCAACAATATATATAAATACACACATATGTAAGTATTTCAGAGCTATTAAGGGTAGGAATGACCACCAATTGCACAAGACTATTGTAATTATCATTGCCACATATAATCAATTTAAAGAAAGGTTCTTTAGGAAAGGGAAAACAAAATTACATAGCAGGTGAGTCACCATTTTAATAGCCTCGTGGCATCATCCTATATTATTTTAAAGAATCTGTATCATTTGTCTAACTACTATATCTATGGGATTAAAAAGAAAACAAAAAAAAATTTATACATAAATGACAAATTTTTCCTTAAAGAGCAGCAGATATTTAACAATTTCCTCTGCCAATAAGCATTCCCTTAGCGTCTATTATTAATTACTTTTTCTTAATATTCCCATTAACTACACTATGGGTTGATGTCTTTTTATTAATTTTTTTTTGTTCCAGTTCAGTTTTGAAGTTTAAGACTCTTTTGGTTCATTCAATTTGTGCAGTGATACTGTTTTCAGAAACTTCAGGTATTAATTTATTCATGTTCCCCCTGGACATAGTAGTTAACAAGTCCTGCTTATTTTGATGCAGCTAATAAGAACTGATTTGAAGATAGCATAGTTTATTGTGTTCCAAGTGAAACTAAGTCATTCGTTGGACAGTTTGTGATGGGTAAAAACAACACCTCAACAATACCATCTGGATTCTCATAATTAAGTATAACTTTCAAACAGTTTAATTTTTTTCAATATAAAATTGTACTGCAATTCTTAAGTAGGTATCTTACCAATAATGAATTCCTAGTTCTATATTTTTGTACCTACTTCTTAATATTAAAATTGTTGCATCTCAGTGTTCCCTGATTTTAACATTCTCATTGCAACTATTTTTTGAGATTTCAGCCTAAACTTAACCACTTTGTTTTAAAAATCAAGTAAACCAAAAGCTTCCCAGGAGGGACTGCAGGGTAGAGGAAGGGGAAAAAAAGTTAGAAATATGACAACAAAAATAATAATAACATTGATAAAATTCTACCATATATTTTTTTATAATCATTTGAGAACAGACAAAGTGGAGGAGGCTGAAGATCCATGTTATTCATACCTGTCTCTAAAGATAGCTCACAAATTCCATTTTAAAATGTGAAGGACAGCTCTTCCTCAGACTACAGCAATTTTCAGATCAGCAACCTCACAAGCCAGATAAGTTGTCTTTGGATTTTTCTTTCGCTATCTGTCTGGTTCCTTTCTTAAGTCACCGTAAACTTTCTGCACACTCAATATTCTGCAACAAAGAAGCATGCAGTTTAGACATATCGTATGTTTAAAAAAACTCCTTTTTTGGTTGATTTTAAGTTTGTTTACTTAGTCATTTGCAGTATGAAAGAGGTTCAAGACCATTGGTCATCTTGCTATCTTCTATAAATTTTTTTCCTGTTCTACTTCAGCCTCTTCAAGATATTGATCAGGACTGCACACAATATTCAACATGAAAGCCAAAGAGGGACATGTGGAGGGACATGGCTTAGCAGTCTCTGTTTGTGTTCTTGTGCTTTGAAGGACAGGAATTGGGGCTGTCCTTTTCTCTTGTCTGGTTTTGTATTTTTTTTTTTTTCTTTTTTCCCCAGATCTCTACTCACTGCAGATAAGCTATTTTCATGGATTTTCTGAATTAGTGCCAGTCATACTTATAGTCATTCAGAACCCAAGACTGTTAAATCTGAAATGAAGATTTTTCCTATATTCATGATTTTGCATTTAACTACAAGAATTCCATGGCTTTGTCACTCAGCCTTGTCCAATTTTACACCATCAACTCTCGTCTTTCTTGCACTGATACATACAGGAGCATTGCATCTAGCACAGATTCTTGAAGCACTCTAACAATATCAGATTCTGAGATCAAAAATAAATAATTATTACTTGCCTTGCCTTCCCTTTTTTCCTCTTCCTTTGCCTTCTTTTTCCTCCCTGTCACTTCCTTTTGCCTTCCCATCATCCTTCACTTTTCCTTTTTCCATTCAAGAACCCATCTGTCCTTAAGATCTAAGATGTTGCTTAGCCTCCAAGGACTTTTGGAAAGGAATTCAGTTTAATCTCTGAATGCTATCAACCTAGATCATCTTACCTCTGTGATTGTCTCAAAAAATTCCAAAACCCTTGTAAAGCATGACTTCCCTGTAGAAAAATTGTGGACACTTTCCCCAATATATTGCATTTATCCAGACATTTACTGATTTTATGCTTTATTATGTTTACTACTAATTCATTTTACAGCTCTATACTGTTCAGGTTTGTATTTTTCCAGATCTGGAAGAATACAGATTACGAAAATGGGAATTATCTTTGCATTGACAATTTCAGTGGCTTCCTTCCCTCATTCTGAAACCTGTCGTATATAATACAAGCATGAAGGAACACCTTTTTTTTTGCAGAAATAGATTGTTAACATTTACTTAAACATTTCATGTTGTTAAAGTTCTGTTCCACAGTGAAATTTTCATACTTAGACGAGGTCTAAAGAACAAAAATATATTTTCAAAAAACAAAGAGTAGTTTGTACAGGATATAAATGCACCAATGAATCGAAATGTTTCCAAGTTGAAATTTCTCTTTAAAGGTGACTCTCCTTTGGGAGATATTTATTCCTTTTTGGACTTCAGCAAAGCTTATGATAGTATCTCTCACAGTGTCCTTCTAGACAAAATGTCCAACACACAGCTGATAAACATGTCATGCAATGGGTGAGCAACTGGCTAACAGGTTGGGCACAGACCTCTAGTGAATAGGGTGTCATTGTCACTGAAACTGCAGGAAAAGCAAAAACTCTCCAACATTTTTTGATGTTAGAGAATTGAGACATTATAGGATGTTGTTCTAGCCAGGATATTGTTCTGTGCAACAGAAATCATTTCACATTGCCCAGGTTATCCAGATAAAAATCATTCAATCACACATGGCTTTTGCTAGATTTTTCACATATTTATACAGTCAAGACCCAGAAAATTTCATTGATTCAATGTTTATTGGTCCCAAGTCACAGAGTTCTTAGCATTTGGTTTCCTATTCATTATCAATCCCTTCACCTTTGATGTTAATTAGGTTGTCATTCTTCTGTTCTCTTCACTATCTTTTCCCAGACTAGTAGGCTCTGACCACGCCAGGGGTGATGTTTGGAGTTGATGTTCATTAATGGTCATTATCTTTTGTCTTCTGTCCTACACCTAGCTGAAATGCTAAGCTTATCAGGCCTCGGGATGTGAAACAGCTCTTTGAAAAGAAACTTCAATTTCTTCCCCTATGGGCAAAGGCGAGGTAAACTCCTGACTAAAGTTATGTAAAAAAATTTAAACATAGCAACATTTCCAGCAACATCAGACTGGTGACCTGTCAGTAGTGGGGTTCCTCAGGGCTCCACCTCTAGGCCTGATTCTTTTCTGCTTGAGACTGAAATAGTTAATGGTTCAAACATTGCTAAAATCATTGGACTTTGCCCACAGTAGCAAACTGCAAAGAAATAGCTGTCCATGTGCAACCACCAAAGCCTTCTCCTCCCCAGTAGGGCCACTAACTTGAATTTGGATTTGAGAGGAACTCGAGATAAGATAAAGGGGATATTACTGTTCAACCATCCCAGGTCTGGGGCATCCACAAGTGATGCTGCAAGAGCGACCAGAATGTTAATGGCTCAAACAATCAGGGGCTACAGATGGGTGTTGAACAAGATAGAGTCAAATTCTTCAAGGCAGGTACTGTCTCTTTGTCCTTTTTCAAGTGAATTCTGCTGTGATTACTCCCATTTGTGGGTGGCTGGGGGGGGGGGGGGGGGGGGCGGGGGGTGGGGGAGGGAAATACCAGGATATTCACATAAAGCCTGGAGCCGTCTTGGCTGCTGGGCCATGCTGGGCCATAACTGACTGAACTTTGTTTATATGATAGGTAGCTGTAACATCTTAGAAGATGTCAAAGACTCACTCAGTCAGACTCAGTCTGCAACCACCACTTCTACAAGAGTGGACCAACAGACACCCAAATTGCAACAACCAAGTCTAGTAATGAGGCCTTCTTATCCTTTCCTTCTTTCTTTCCCTTATACATTTTCTAAAATTATAATTTTATTCTTTCATATTTTCATATTATAGACATAATAGCAACTAAAATGTCTGCACACCTTTGTATATCTATATTACTGTGGATAATATCAGTGAAAATGGCTACACCCCTCTTTGCAGCCAAATTGTTCTAAAATGAACTGCGCATAAATATATATATATATATATATATACACACACACACATATATATACATATATATATATATATATACACCTACAAACCTACAAACACAGATCATTCACTATTGTCTCACTCTAATCCACCCCAAAGGATCTATTAACAAGAACTTGGGTTACTGTCACCTCATAATATTGGGTCACAACATCTTCAGCATCTTTATTAAACACTTGGATGCAGAACTTGAAGTAAGAACAAAGTAAGTTTGCTGATGACACTAAATTGGAATGAGCTGTTGACTCCCTCAACGGCAGGTATTCTGACCAAATTACAGTCACCTGTTCTATTTTGAAATCCTGTTTGACTAGAATAGTGTAGTATGTTGACATACTACCCAATCTGCGCACAATATATTGAATTAAATATGACCTCCAGAGTATGAAGAGAGATCATCTGTGCAACTTGCAGGTGTACAGTATGATTTGGAAAGCAACAGATGTGGGGTATGTTTATTTGTTTACTTTCAGTAATTTCCAGCTAGATTAATGCAGTGTAGCCTTACAAATTCTTCCAGTTCCCATACGGTGCATATGAACTTCCCATATGAACAGTCTTTTGAAGTGTTAAGGACCTTAATGAAAATAAGCAAAACCTTCAAAAATACAAATTAGAAGTTTTCCCAATCTTGCTTTGCCATACATTAAGTGGACGTGGGGAGGGGAAAGGATAGAAGAGCTTCTAGATGAACTTCTACTCCTCTTGAATAAAAGCCTTTACCATTTTTGTAGGCACCACTTTGGGCTGAAGAGAAATTATTCCATGCTACCGTTCCATGGTGTGGTTCCCTCATCTCCTCTGCTACACTGAGCACAACAGGCAATATTGGGATCTTCTCTTTCAAATAAGGGAACAAGATGAAGGATTGTTGGAAACAGAAGTGTAGAGGGTGATCTTGCCCCCCAGTAAGTTGCAGCTGGATCAGTTGCTGAGGATTGGAGGTGGGCCTGATCTTAACAGGCCCCACCTGTGGGCAATAAGAACCAGAAGTATAAAAGAGTGGATGGGTGAGCTTTAGGCTCAGATGACTGCTGCAAGGACCAGGAACAGGCTGTGCCCAGAGGAGCTGTGTGCGAGAAACATCAAGAAGGTATGAAGCTCTGGCAATACAAAATCCTTGCTCTATGATAATGACATTAGAACCTGTGTAATATAAGACAACACAGAAGATATCCTTGGGGGGGGGTTTAATGTGTAAGAATAGAACAAGATTGGGGTTCTAGTTCAAGAAAGGGATATTATGCAAAAATGTCAAAGAGGCTAGCAAGTATTCTTGCAGAAGAGTCTGGATCATGTAGCATCATAATGAAGATAAAATTACATAATGAAAATTAGGGGTTGAAAGGATGTACTTGTTTAGGGGGAGAACATAATACAAATTTATATTACATTATCCTCTTTTGTAGTCTTTAACCTATTGGCTGTGCTTGTGTTGCCTTGAAACAGCAAGGTTTCATATTCATGGTGTCAGAAGTATTCCATGCACATGCTGAGAAACTTGTTTTGAAGCTATTGTGTCTTTCTTACCTGCTGCAAATAGGTATGTGGGATCCATATTCAGTCAATGCAGTGGTTCATGGGGCTCAAAGTCCATAATTTTCCAAACTCACAAGCCCAGCAATAATAAATGATGCAGAAGAAAGGAATGTCTTCAGTGTTAAATAACTCAGCCCTGACTCACCTAGAAAGATTATATATATTTCATAATTTTGCCACATGAAAATATAATATTACTCTCACCTGAAACTGGAAGTTTGCCTTGGCCTTGTCACTGCAAAAGATCTAGCAAAGAGCTTGCAGAGAGGGGAACCATAAGAAAAAGATACAGAATAGCATCAATTCCCCTCTTCAATCCCTGCACAGCCACAGGACCCTCATTTCCCCTCCCCTAACTTGACAGAGTCCTGCCCACTCACTTATAGTCAACCACATCAAGGCTATGAGATGTATTTAGCTAAGAAAAGAGAAAAGGAAGAGAATAGGACACTTTGAGCAATGCCTCATACTGGCAACTGATGGTTTCCTAAGACCCAGCTGATGTTTTCTTCTTGCTCAGGATCATGTCAAAATGTTCCAGTCTGCTAAGTCTGAGGAGAAAAAAGCTCTACAACATTATTAGTAAATACACAAGATCAGAGATATTTTTTGGGGTTGTTTTGGTTTGGTTTGGTTTTTGTTTGTTTTGGGGTTTGTTTTTTTTTTGTTTTTATTTATTTACAATCAGGGCCACAGGACAAAAATTATTCTGAGGGAAACAAAAGGTCCATTCCAGAAAGCTCGACACTGCATATGGGGTCCTGTTATACTGACATACTCAGTTTCTGATTTCCAGATGAAAAAAAGGCCTCAAGTTATTATGCAAAACATAAACCACATCTTTGTAATACAACAGGAATCTGCACTGGCATTCTGTATTGCCAGGGGTTATTTGTGGTTTTATCCTAATTCAGTATTCAGCTAAAAGTATGATAAGAGACAAATTCTATCTCTTTTTATCGAACTATAGCCTCCAATATATTATCTGAAAGTTTTTAACAGTCTTAGGATTACACATAATAGTAGAATTTATAGAAAGTCATTTTCAACAATGCTTTAAGTTTTTTGTAAGGGACAGGTAATTTGCTCTTTAAATATTTATGTATGCCATGCACTAGAAGGAGCTAAAAATCATTCTGCAATGTTTTTTCTGTCATCTTGTAAAATACATGGCTTAAATACTAAAGCAAGTTTCCTGAGTTTAAGGAAATTATTCTTAGCCAGGATAAAAAAATGATTGCCACCTTTTGAAGCAGGAAATATTGGGGAAAAAATGTAGAAAAAATATAATATGACAATATTTTCAAAATTAAGGTAATCCTCAACTGAATTTAGTTTTCCACAGAAATAAATAATCTTCAGTCAATATATAAAATTTTTATGATCTATTTTTATGATCAGAGCCTAACTCTAAAGGCAACTTCCATTTATACACTCTAACACTTCTTTTTGTCAGTGAATTTTTATAAATAAGCTAGAAATATCTTATTCTATCATGCTTTAGGTCTAAGCAGAGATCTTTCCCAAACAAAGTATTCCACAGCAGACTTTTGTCTTATTTATTTTCTCATAAAGACAAAGCACTTTGAAAGAAATAAAGGGAATAGCAGTTGGCAATTTCTGTTTTGCATTGAAATTACTGTACCTGTGTTCAGAATTCGTTTGTCAACTGCAGAGTGCTATGGAAAATTGCTCCATGTGCAGTATGAGAAAATGGAATGAGAGTGAACAGAACCAATAGTGAAAGAGTCTGATCTTGTAAGATTCCTTACTGCATAGAATGTAATTACCCTTGTCTTCTAACAAGGGCATAGCCAAAAGATGGCTAATACTTGTTTATCTGGCTGGCTAATAAAAAAACATATCAAAAATCACCTTTTTAATAGTTTTATATAATTATATCAATGCTTGTGTTTCTGACCATATATTTGAGATATATATGAATGAATCCTGACCATTGTCAACATAGAATAACTTACCTTGACCTAAATTTCTCCTTGTTTCTTTTTTTAAATTATTTTTCATTTTAAAGACTTTTCTTTCTCAGAATTCATCTTCAGTTTAATTCAATGACATTCACATAGAGATTGGTCTGAAATGATGTTTCTGTACACTACACCAAGAGTAGGAGGGAAAGTGGAATAAAAATAACCCAGCATTTCATAAATTAAAGTTGACATTTTTTTTTCATCTTACTGATCCTTCTGGTTCCCCAAAGATGCTTCAGTTAATCCTCTTGAGATTTGTAAAGGGGTGTGTGCTGACAGCAACTATCCTGAGTAGCAGCATCTGCAGCCTCATTCCTTTTCTGCATAATAGTCTAGAACAGCAACTTTGCCCTGCCCACATGGCACTAAGCTCTGCCCCCTCTCTGCAACCTGGACACAGTCATTCACATACCTGTGTACAACATGAGTAAATAATTTGTGTTAGCAGGAATGGAAGACATCTGCCCATGGTCACAAGCCATAACCTCCTACTGGGAAAACCAATTTAGCCTCAATATGTTTCTATGAAAGTGGTCACATTCTTAAGGTCTTCCAAGATCAGCTGTTACAAATATATATTTATATGATTATTAATATTTGAAATTTTTGAATTCTGATTTCAGGCTTCAAAGACTAATTGTTCCAACTTTTACATTCCTAAGATGAAAGCAAACTGGGAAATGTAATGATAAAATGACATCCTCACAAATAACCTGTTTCAGGAATTACCATCTGCAATCCCAAGTGATCCTGCCTTGCAGTTATGCCTCTCAGCTATTTGTACACAATATTTATCTGCCTGTCATCTGACAATTGTGCCAGCTCAGATGATACTTCGGAGCAGAGGTTTCATGTGTCATTCTTTGCAACATAAACTGAACTTTGTAGGGATCAGCAGCCTTCCACAAGATCTCCTGCTCTTTCCTCAGGGTCTGCTGTGCCAGTAACACTCTTTATGATATCCCATGGAAACAAACTGCCTGATGTTTTCTGCAGTATATGGGAAATGTGATACCTGAATCACTGAAAAAGCAAATTTAGCGCAGGCAATTCCATATGTAACACCAAATGGAATGAGCTCCAAAGTCGCAATAAAATCTTAAAAAACATATGAACAGCAACAACGAAGCCTTCCTGAGACTAAAAAAGTTATAATATTTTCTATATATATTCTGCAGCAATGTCCCTTACCCAGAAAATTTAGTTCATCTATTTTTTTTTCTGTTTTGTTCTCTGCTCCATAAAAATACCACCTGCCAAGTTGCTGAGTATTTACAGATCTACAATAAATTCAGTATCTTCTTTAAATTTGCTAACAGATGTTGAATTATTCTGGAATTAACTGATTCTTTGTGGTTTCTTGAAGCAATTAAATGTGTAGCAGTTCTCTGAAGTGGTGAAGGATCTAATTTTTCATTTGCATAATTGTTTGTTCTAGTTAGTAGTTTAAAATAAAATCTTACAAAAGCAGCGCAACAGAAATGAAAGAGTAATAAATAAGTAAGTAGCTGTACAGCTGAAGAGATACTGGTTAAGCTGTTTATGTGCTAACTAAGGAATGAAGATCACAGAGATTTCAGAAGATGAAGTTTTTGGGAGTTTCAATTAGACTTATCTCCAAGTTACACATGAAGTCTCTAATTGGAGAAGCAAGGACAAGGAAGTAGAGAGATCTGCATGTCTGAATCAGAAAAATAGAAACCTAGAGACTCCTAAGAAGATCTAAATATATTTCCTTGTGCTTATTTTTCAGTTTTAAACAACATCTACTTTATCCATTGGCTCCATTGGCCAATGAATTCCTACAGTATTCCTATTACCTAAAGAGATGATGGTTGCTGCCTTTTCATAATGAGATCTATTTCTTCTAAAATGAATAATCTTTCTTTGAATGTTATAAAATTCCTTTTACTACCTTCCAGACTGTAAGCTTTATGGGAAAATAAGACTTCCTGAAAATTCAAAAATTGAATTAATTAAAAAAAATAAAATGGGATTATAAAATCACATACATTCACTTTTGTTTCACCAGAAACACACTTACTTTTGATAAACTAAGTAAACAGGGCTAGTCCTGGGTTAACAGAATATTTTACTGCTTTCTACTCTTCCAAAATAGTCTTGGAACAGAGTTCAACTGGACATTTGCAGTTTGGCATCAGGACAGAGGTAACCTTCCATAGCAAAGAGTCTTCGCAACAGATATCATAGACGGAAAAAGCACACTGTCAGCTTATCCTCGTGCTGTACTGGTCCTCAGCTCTTTCACATGTTCAGTTTGTTGGCATATGAACTGAATAGACTTCTAACATGCAAGAGTTGACATAGGAGTCAAGATAAATGCATCATGTGGGTCACAGAGCTATTGGTTTTTTGTTGTTTTTTTTTGGTTTTTTTTTTTTTTATCTCTAACTGATGAACAATGTATTTCTTGGTGCACAAACACACCACTGCTTTACATTGACAAAGTATTGTACAAATACCAGACTGGTAAAATTTACTACTGGTATATATGCCAGTTTCAATATCAAAGGAAGCATTAAATGTACACATCTTTTGTCTATCTCCCTCTGATATTCTGTCTCTAGCAAACCGCTTAACATCTCATTGCAAAAAGTTTGGAATGTGCTACAGAGTAGTTTTTTTGGAGTATAAAAATAAAAAATCCAACTGACCCCAGATTTAATTGCATCTCCTTTACTGCAGGAAACTGTAGTACCTAAATTAGCCACGATCCTAATGCTATGCAGCTATGACAGTTAAAGCTATACCATACCCTCTGCAGTAATTAGAATAATTTAATGGTTCTGATAAATTGTACATCTCAGTGGTGTCTTGTTCTAGCGTCCTCTTGTGCTCTTTATTTTGAATTTGCAATTTCTAGTTTAGGGAAATTGTCTTAGCAGTTGGAAACCCTTTGACTAGCTAATACAATACCTGCAACTACAATTGATCTGGAAACTGAAAATTCACGTAAACTTATTGAAATAGCTTCTATTTTCCTCTTTTTTTTTTTTTTTTTTAACAAGCCCACCAGTTTTTATGCCATGACAAAACCACAAAAATCATTACTTGTTACACACTGTAGCATATCTAATTTTAGATTGCAAACTGCTTGGGGCAGGTGTCATGTCTCTTACGTGTTGTGAAAACTGGATAGTGAACATCGTATAACCTAAACAACACAACAACATGGGGCTGGATCATACCCTAAAGTCATATGCAGAGACAGCCTTCTTTACAGAGACTGTCTTGTAGCCCAGTTTGGGAAAAAGGGATATGTCAGCTGGTTCCTCAGTGCTTCCCTATAACAATGAAACCCTGCTTGAGATGACAAAAGAATTAGCTGTAGGGTTGAATAAAAAGTGGTCAGATGACAGAAAGAAGTTTAAAAGTGAAGATAATCTATTATAATAGCTAAATTCACATCATCAATAAATTCTTCTCTAAAGGGAAGCCCTGAGCAAATTCATTAGGTCACAAAATTATAATTCCAGCAGCCATTATTACTTATTTTCTAATTGAAATAATAAAAGGAAGAAATTATATTTGATTATGTTGGGATTAACTATCTATTTCAGTGGAGTCACTCCAGATTTATGTTGGTATAAAGGAGACTAAAAATTGCCCTAATTCATTCTCCTGAATTTCTGTCAATGTGACTTGGAATAGTTTCTGTCTTGCCCTCAAGTGATTTTAAAGACACCACAGTATAAAGTTTTTTTCCTGCCAGCCTGCCAAAACCTGGACATTTTAAACTAGCTCCTCCTATTTACTAACAAGAGAATACATTTTAAACTTATGTGGAGGCAACTACAAACATTCTCACTGACAACAAATCCTCCAATCAGATTGCCAGAACATATCCAGTCCCTCTAGAAACAAGAATCATTAGAGGCTTTTGGCTTTATGTGCATAGGTTATTCAATATGCCCAAGCTTCCTTTAACACCCTTCCTTGCATGATTCAAGGAAAACATATACTTGAACATCTAATCTAAACCAGAGGTAACAGAAAAGAAAAGAGCTCAAGTCGCTGCACAAAGCAGTGACAACTTTCCTGCAGATCTCTGTTAGTAAAAATCATCCAAGAAACAAATATTTTTTAAAGGGACAGCTTTGCTTAATTTTCTTTCTCATACCTGTGAGTTTTTAAAAATATCCATAAGTGTAAAAATGGAAAAATATAAACCAATTATTTCACAATAGACTATTTTTATATTATATCCTGAGATCTTGAGTAGGGAAACAGAAGATTTAAAATGAATTTCTCCAAAACTTCAAAAAGCAGGACTTAAGCCTACCACTTTTATTAATCTTCATTACATTGCTTCTGCACAGAATTGTGTCTCACAACCACAGTAATCAAGCTTTTCAACATCAGAAAGGTAATTTATATTCATTTTAATCTATTTTATCTTCAAATCAGTCACCTTTCCATCCACTATTTACCATAAGGTTAGAGTACAGCGTTTTCAGTATTTTTATGCTTCATCAGTTATCTGCAGGTTCTGCTTTAGTTTTGGGTACCCACAGGCTCTCAAAGTATTGCAAAGTGCTTGTAATATTAGTCCAAATTGACATAATCAATAAATATTTATTTCATGTATCTTGAAAGAAATAACCTGCAAGGATATAAATTGCAAAGTTCAAGTAATGTTTAAAAACATGCACTTCTGTATATACAGCTTTTTAAACTTTCCTGAGATTATGCTCTGGTGCATTGTTGAATTGCAGTATCCAAAGTTTCCAAATGATACCTTCCAAATTCTCAGATATCCTCAGAAAAACAGAGAAAAACAGAAAAGTAGAGAGGAATTTAACAACATTTGATGATATTATATTACCAACAATATTCATTAATTTTGTCTTTTCTTTCAAAATACAGAGATATAGTTTTAACAAATTGTTCAAAAAGAAAGATTTTGACTAATTTTGAAATTAATGTTAAAGGTACTGTAGGGAAAAAAATAAGTTTTGCTGGTGAATTTCACTTTTATGCTTCAGAATTCTTCTTTTATTGTTTAATCTAATTCTTGATGAGTTAAAATGAAAGAATAATAGATCTTCTATTCTTATGAATTAACTTCTAATCACAGTAATTCTATTAATCATTTTATGACAGCATTAATTACATTATTTTGATGCATGTCACAACAGACAGAAAAGAGCTATTTACAGTTTAATGGATATTTTGCTCTGTTACAGTAGATATCCTGAATATCAATCTGCATTATGTAATATTTTTTAATTCAGAATCTGTAAAAAATGTGATGAATTAAGCAAATGATAAATGATGTGAAACAAAAGAAGCTTAAGAACAGTTGCTCTTCTTTAACAATCAGGTACTGTGACTCCAGATTACGTTTCAACTGCGAGTCAAAATTGCCCGTTTTGGTGAGATTTCTGGGGTAAGGAGCAGACAAATTCAATCTGCTCTCTTATGTCTCTTTATGTTTCTCCTTCTGGAAAAAAAAAAAAAACCACCAAAAAACATAATTACTTTCCTATGGATCCATTTTTATGGACGCAGCAGATTAAAGGGACCTTTGCAAAAACAGGAGTGAGGCTGTGGCCCATGCTTCAAAGATGAAACAGGGTGATACAACACTGAAGTAATTATGGCAACTAAAGCAAATTAGGGATCAATAAATATCATCCTGCACTGCATTTTACAGGAGATATGCTATTTGTTTTTGTTTTACGAGTTGCACTAAATTGTTCTGAAGATCTTGTCTCTAGGACATTATATATACTTACAGCCATAATGTACATTCTTTAATATCCAACAGAAGCTCGAATTAACTGAATTTACTTTTTGTGCCAATGCCTGGTAGTGATAAAATAACGTTTGTCTCTTTTGTTTTAACTGACTCTGTTAGAAGCCATAGGGCTCACTGTTAAGCCACCACAGATTTCCTCTCTCTCTTTGAAACTGCTCATATAGCTTGGCGTTCCTATTTCGTATCTCAGATAGTACTATTTTTTTCTTATTTGTAGAAAGCATTCATTCTCATTTGTGAACAGTTGCTGTCTTTACCCATATGTTTTTTTAATATTTTTCTGAGTTTCTTAATGTGTTTTATTAAAAATACATGACTGAGAAACTTTTAATAGATATGCAAAATTATGTTGTACAACAGTTAAGCACTTTATTGATTCCCTTGAAGTAGTAAAATTTGGATGCAGACTATAGCTGTCAATTCAGCTAAATGCTTCTGCTTTTCCTGTGTAGTGAAAGAACTCTTCCTTTCAGTTGGTTACTATATTATCAGCTAGTTTCTTGTTCACAGATACTGCACTACATGACTTTCAGCAAAGATAATTGTCAGCATGGTAATAGAAGCAGGGAAGACATGTCACAAATTTGTAGTTAGAATAGTCAAATGGCATAGACTCATGAGCAACAAAACTCAAAGGTAATTAAAAGAAGGGATTTATGCCATTTGTTCTGACTAAGCTTGTCATCTAAAGTTTATTATGGTATCAAATTGCAATCCCTCTAACTTTCAAAGTTTTCACATTATGAGGGTAATTTGGAAGATTTTTCATTGCTCAAAAGGACCAGTGTCCTCTGTAGGGAAAAAAAAAAAACCATCACAGGACTCCTGGTTAGATCCCCTTCAGGAACAATAGCCACCAAAAAACAGATGACCTACATGTCAGACGAGACTTCCTTATGAAGAACTCTATTCATTCATTTGACAGTGGATAGGAGTGGGGAACCTGTATCCCATAAGTTAAATGCAACTTAAAAATTTACTCAATCACATTAACAATGTAAGCATTAAAGTCACATCTTTATAGTTTTGGATTACACTGTTATTATATTTGCTATTATTGCTGTTGTTTCATGTTGAGTTTTCTTAGCTTCATTTATTTGTTTTTATGTATACCAATAAAAGTGTTTGGAATTAAATTCTGACCCTCAGAATAAAGAACAGTTATTCATCTATGTATTCCATCTAACTCCTTTCTCCATTAGGAAACCACCTTTCCATTTTTTTGCTTTCTTTCGTATGTTAGTATGATAAGAGATATTGCAATCAGTTCAATATGACTCTAGGAATCATCCATGATGTATGATTTTCCTACCCTGAGCTGATTTATACACTTTGGAAAAGCAAAACTTATTCTTTCTTAAGCAAAATATTAAATTTAATATTTCTTTGAGTTGTGATAGAGATTAGATTATAATTGGTTCAATATGATACAAAATAGTAACATAAGCAGTTCAATATTATACAAAAAACAATCAAAGCAGGAACACTGCTCTGAAATATTCTAGAACCAGAGCTTATTCCCATAAAAACTTTCAAAGAACATGTCTCGTTTCATCTAATAAAGGATTCAAGGATACAAGGAGTGATGGACAAAACCAGTGGCATTTAATGAATGATGCAATGATAAAATAGATATCAGTAGGGATACTAATGGAAGACTAAGAAACAGTTTGTTTTGAAAAGAAGAAGTATTATTGTCAATCTCAGCAACCTAATGAATCTTTAGAGTGCTATACCTGGATATCACCCAAACAGTTTAGCTCTTCTCTGCTTGGAGATGTACTTAAAGCACATTGTTCCTAATGCAGTATTTACATTTAGTAATATTTAGTGAATTATTGGTATGGAGGAACATGAATTAGAACCTTTATACTGTATTAAAATGCACTGGAAGAGGAAGAATTACTTCTTTATAATTTTTAAAGCATTACTGCTAAAACAGCAGCCAAATTGCAGCAGTTCAAATGAGAACACAAATATCTTTTCTTTTAAGTCTTCCTCAGTCACAGAACTCCAATACACATTTTTCTGAAAGAATACAATGCAATGTATTTGAGGCAATATTTCACGTGCAAATAATCTATATGCAGAATATGTACATAGTCAGCAAGAAAAGCTTTCAGCCTTTTAAGACTCCCATAAATGACTTCTACAAATAAATAACTTTTATGAAAGTTCTGTTCAATTTTCTGAGGTTTGGACTACAGTATTCAATAAGTTTCCATTTCTTGTGAGTATGTACATTATAAGTGCAGAGATAAAGTAAAATTTGAGTTATGCAACATCATTTGCTGCCAGAAAAATGTTAGATGACTTCAGTATTTTAATGTTCAAATGAAAACAAGACTAGCATGTGTTACATCCATATTCCATATAGCTTCTAGAAAATAGCATTTGTGAATATTTTCTCTGTTTGTCAAAGTTCCATTCCATTTAATTTTGCTTTAAGAATGTAGGCAATCTGCTTCCAAAAGCTGGACAAATACCATATTTACTGCAGAAGTGAATACAGAGATCTTCCTTAGGTTAGAGGTAATTTGACCTTTACATTTAACCTCTAAACACCTCTCTAAACACTAAGAAAAAATAAGTCTAATTTTTCTTCACATTATCTAAATAAACTGGTTATTGTTTTCAAATAATCTGTGCTTTCCCCATCCTCCCCCTTCCCTCCCGCACCAATTACTCCTCCACCAAGTTTTGCTGTGCAAAAATTCATCCTTTTCCCTTGTCATTTGAATGTTTCAATTTTTTTTTATGAGAAGACTTAACAGTTTTCTTCTGGAGTATTTGTATCTGAGTCCTGCTAGTTAATTTGAGTGAACAGATAACTGAGTCTGATTTAGGCATATCCTGCTTAAGGAAAGGGAATTTAGGCCCTTGAAAACTACCTGCTGAATAACAATCAGGTCCAAGTATATGTGTGATTGTCTACTCTCTATATGTTCTGTTCCTTAGGTGCATCCCTGATTAGTTATAATGTTGTTAGGTGGCTAATTTTGTGAAGGCACTGTGGAATTATTAATTCTGGTACCCTGGACTTAGTGCTCTGCTGATGTTCAATTTATGATGATATGAATTCCATGTCAGATTCCACCAGAAATACAGAGCTTCTGTGATATGCTTTTCTTGGAGTGACCAAGGTCATGACTGCTGTCTTCTCAGCAGTGTGAAGCCTTAAGCTGATGGCAGCCTTAGAACAGGTAGTTCTGAATCCCAGTCCCTCCTCCCCCATATCCTCTTTCCCCTTATCCCCCAACAAAGTATTTGGTAGGGTCATAAGGGCAAGTTTAGCAGCAACAAGTCAAGCCTGGGAACAATGTACATGGTGCTGTCATCTCTGGGAGCCTGGCATATATCAGAAAATGCTCTGCAGGTAAAGTGGCCTAAGAGGTCCTATTCAATAGAATGCATTAAACTTTTGTCATCAGGGTAACTCTTCCATTTCACACAGATAAAAACCTCACAAATTCTTCTATATGCCCCAAAGACTAAACAGAAAAACTGGGATGCTAGTAAAACCTAACATGACAGTGTATGTATGGCCTTATCACTTCTGCTTGATTGGCAGAATAGACTTACTCAGTGGACCATGAACTAAAAAAACCAATTAGGCCATATCTCAACTTTTAATTGTTTTGGTGTTTTAACCCCAAAACTTTTACTTATGAGAAGCATTTTTATTTGCAAATATAGACAGCAGTCAGATCAGCAAAATAAAAACATTCTTTAATACCTTTTGTCATTCAGTTGCTTAATGGAATATTCCTTTCTTTCTATTAAGTTATACAAATATTAGTATTCAGGAACATGTTTTCAAATTTTTAGTTTTGCTGTGTCTCTTCCAAGCAGATGATACTCCAAAATAAAACAGAGGGTTGTTTTTTGTCTTGTATTCTGAATGAGGCAATTTCTTAAGATGTTTTGTGATCTACATTGTCCTCTCAGAAGTAAACATTGATCCTGCCTTGGATATATGAACAAATAGAAAAAATTACTTTGCTGGTGTTTGATTCTTGTAACAATAGCATCTGTATGCGCATCTGTGGTATGTAGAAGCAGAGGCACTGTATGCATATGAAGAAACTGTTCTCAGATATTTTTCTGCTTCACTGCTGCATAAAAGCAATTGTTCTGGCATGATTGAGAGGAATGAATATATCATCTTCTGTCTTACCATGTGATTCTGCAGTTACAGCTAATTTACAACTCTGAAATTTCCTCCACATTTATAGGAGTAGTTGTGATTTTCTTTCCTAAATAAAAGTGCCGTTAATTTTCACCTGATTTGATTACTTGTTTGATTCCAGCTTTTGATGATTGTAATAAATTCTTTTATTCTTTGTAAAGTCATTTGATTCTAAAATCTGAGTTTTCACCCTATAGAAATTTTAAAATTTGACACATTTTTGGTTTTTTTGGATCAGAACGAAGAACCCAAATAGTGGGGTTTTAAACAAAAATAATATTTTGAGAAAAACTTGCTTCAGAAAAGCCAGAATCTATGTTTTCTGTCATTTGTAGGCCAGCAATCTAGATCTGCCCAGCTAGCTTGGGGAACTGGGACCATGCCTGTTTTCTGGGCAGAGAACCAGTCAGCCAAGAAAGGGTATGTCCAGGAAACCTTGCAGCCTAGGTTATCCATGGAGCTGTGGCATTCCTGTATACTACCAGTTGAACTATAAGTTAGCCAGAGCTCCCAGGCACTTGGGCAGCCCACACCCAGATGGGTGGGATCTCAGGGAGCCAGGGAAACCACGTCTCAGTCATTGGACCAGAGTGAGAGCAGGCAGAAAAACAAACACTCACAAAAGCCTTCCAACCGACCCATCTGCTTTGCCTTTTGTGAAGTTTCTGCTAAGCCAACAAAGTTGCAAGGAAAGTCTTTAATTGCATTAGGTAAATTATTTGCAGAAAGAATTGCTAGTTGCAAAGCTTTGCTCAGTTCTGTGTGTGGATAATTTCAGCAATGTAAAGGAAGAAATTTTATATCATTTCACTGGCACTCCATTTAAGTCCTACAGGACATACTACAAATTGAAGGATGCTGGAGTACAGCCAGAATACACTGCATTCCAGAAATTCCCACTCATAATAATGACTATTAGGGATGTTTCCATATTGGCATAAAATAAAGAAGCCCTAATATTATAAATTTCTTATAATTCTTTGATAGCCTCACAAATAGAAGAATATAGGTAGTTTAAAAACACACTTATGGTTTCAGTGACTGGGCCCATGTCTCAAAAAAATACTTAGACATATCCTTATAAGCAATGCAAGTCAATCATTAAAATATTCTAAAGCAAAATATAAAGTACAAATAAAACTTCTTGAATGGACCTTAAATTACCTTTCAATGCAAAACTGGCAAAAAACAGTTTCTGGTTATTTTTTACTCCTCCCATCAGTTTACAAGATAATCAGTGGACAAATACTTTCTAAGGTGTTTCCACTTTGGATTGCTGCATCCTCCTCATTTTGACACATCTGGGGCATGCAATTATTCACAAAGGTCATTTTCCAGACAAGAAAAGGACAGTGACCAGAAGGCAGCGTTTAGGCTGTGAATACACCATGACAATTTAATCAATGAGAAAACCCCAATGTCAAGAACCATCTTATTTCTGAGTTGACAAAGACGGACATCTCATCAGTTGCCTGTAAAACTGACAAAAGACAGGTCAAAAAAGCAGTACAAAAGGACTAAAAATGTTCTCTTATTTTAGTCATAAAGGTGGAAATAATCCCACTTTAAAATATTCCTTTAATAATTAGCTTAAAGATCAAGGTATTGTTCACAGAGTAACAGCTGACATATGTTTGTGGTTTATGCTCACTAAAACTAGCCTCTGTCCTTCTTCACTTGCAACCTCTAAAAATAACAATCTTTTTTTCTTTTTCAGAAAATTGCAACAACAAGAATTTAGCTGAGGTTTAGTTGTCTGAATGACACACTACAAATACAAAAATCACAAACTGAAATCCTGAAAAACTCCACAATGTTGATATCTAGATATGGAAGTATTTGTGATGAATGGCATGTGAGCATGCCTGAAATATTTGTAAAATATGAAGTAGCTTAACTTTCAAATTTTATCATAATTCACTATTTAAATGATTGTGCATCTCCCTTGTGCCAACTAATAAAGATATGTTGGGCTGTAGGTAATATATAAAGTAGACTGAGCTCAATATTTACTGGAGGGTATAAACATACTATTCCATTATTATCTTGAGCTAAACATTATTATCTTGAGCATGCTTAGTGATATGTATGCCCACAAGACTTCTCAAGTGTAAGGGTATGGAGGAAGACCACCCCAGCAGCTTCACTGCAAATAGTGTAGTTTTACATCAGTTTGTGACACATGTAAAATTCAGGCTGATTCTCTGAAGGGAACTGTGCCTTTATCTCCAATGTGTGACCTAATCATCAGTCTGTCTGTGCAGATGTAACTGTGCAGCTATATTTATTCTAAAATGCAAAGCCTAACTAGACATCAATGGATGGAGACATTTAGAAGAGCAAGAATTTCAAGTAATTTTTCTACTGACTGTTAATTGATTTCTTTTTAATAGATCTTTCAAAACTAAATGAATTGATCTAAAATGTTTTTCAGATAGCATGAACCAGATAGATTTGTCGACACAAAGGGACTGTGCTGATATGCTCAGATTTCTGCACACTTTTGATGTGCCATGAGATTTTAATTTACAAAAAGACAGACCAGATCCTCTTTTTTATATTTATTGAATTTTTTAAAATTTATCTCCTAATATATTTTTAATTTTACTATTTTATTTTCATGCTGTGAAAACTGGTCACAGATTTTACCTTCATCCTGGATGTAC
Source organism: Leucosticte australis (assembly GCA_025504685.1). Classification (NCBI taxonomy): domain Eukaryota; kingdom Metazoa; phylum Chordata; class Aves; order Passeriformes; family Fringillidae; genus Leucosticte; species Leucosticte australis. The sequence goes on from JANIJU010000001.1 coordinate 61,489,501, forward strand.
TTCACTTCTAACATTTAATGGTAAACGTGGTGGTAGTGCTGGGTTGGCTCTTGGACTTGATGGTCTTAAAGGTCATTTACAACCTCAATGATTCTGTGATTCCATAACTTGAATTAGAGAATTTCAGTGACCAGCACTGCTCAAGCAGGGTTTTAGTTTTGTATGACTCATAGAAGATTCACCTCTTCCATGAGGACTGCAGGGTGTGGCAGTTCTTAGTTCAGCAAGGGCTCAAACTTCTCTTGCCATAGTCACATGGATCACAGAAACAAGAAAGAAATACTTACAACTTTGTGGTTTTTCCTCTCTACGAGGACCCCACCACAGATGTATCTTTTGTATTCTCCATGGATTTCTGCTAAATGGATTTAACCTGCAGGAAGTGATGGTTCATGAAGACTAAAACTGTAGTGTACAAACTCAGTCAAGGTTTTAATTAAGAAATACAAAGAATATGGGAAAAAAACAAACAAGAAAACCTGTTCTGTATTTATTTAAAACAACATCTATCAGTGTGCAGAAAGTCACTGGCTTCTTAAGCTTGACCATTGCCAATGCCGAAAGAAATATTTGAATAGTCTGAGAAATTGAGACAGCTCTTTGATCTGCAATATCTAAAACTGGTATTCCAAAAATATGCATCAAAATAGAAATCTCCCTGTCTTCTTCTACAAAAAGTGTATGAATTTGAATCTGGTCCATCCCCATTTTGAAAAGAGCTGATGATAAAAGTGGTGGCTGCAAGGATCCCGATACTACTTTTGTAGTCATAAATATTTACAAATATATAGCTGTAGTTACAAAATGAATGCACAATCCAATATATTTTGCTGGCATAATCACAGCTTGTGTTAATGAACTTGTTAGATTTCAGATGAACTAATAATTTCTATTTGTTTTAATAAAGATAGAATATGTTATCTTACACATAGCTGTCTGTGTACCTTGGAATGACTGAGTGGAAAAGCACTGTAAAGAGTAAGTATGAGAAGAGAAATTGTAGTTGTTTTACACAGGAATTTAAATAGTTACTTAGCTTCAGAACTACTTTTTGGTTACACTACCATTGATCTCTTCTGAGTTTTCATTGATTTATAAAAGTTTACGGGCAAATTAATTAGGACCTGAGCACAATATCCTTACTCCCATTACTCACACAAATAGAATTGGAATAAGTTTAGCACTTTGCAATGAGACTTTGAACATGATCCTTCTGAAAACCTTTGACATACTATGCTCATTAATTTACACTGCTGAAATATCACATCCACTTTTTATTTACATTATTGGGGTGTTTTTTTTTTCAAAGCTAAAATTTACAAGTGCCTAAAAATTACTATCACCAAGCATTAAAGAATTAACAAACAAGTTAATCAGGATAAATACTTAAGGCATACCTTGGGTGCCAGTTTCAGTACAGCTACCTGTGTGAAGCCTGGGCTTCAGGCTGGGGATTAAACTCAAAGGCTGGTTTTATGCTACATCTAGTATGAAGTTATTAATAGGATGTCTGATGCTTGACTGAATTTACAATACCTGTGAAGAAAGAGATTGCAAAGAATGTGATCTACAAGAGCCTGTATGAACATGTAGTGTGGTCACTGCTAATATTGGTAAGGCAGTCATATATTACTTCATCACAGTTTAAAAACCATTCTTTATAGGATTCCTAACATGGAGTTTATCATCTAGGCTAGACCCAAAAAAGCCCAAAAGTGGACTTAGTTGAATCAGATGTGAGGTGAGAAATATCAGTCATGCCAGTCCCTAAATAACATCAAAAAACCTCTGTCAACCATCAGGTACATTGCCTAAATTCCATAGGTACTTCACTGCTTGACTTCAAAAGTGGTCAGGGCACACAGCTGCACATCTGTACCCTAAAGTGTCACATCTTAGTTTGGAGCAGCTGAATGCCTCAGCACTGTCTTGCTTGATTTGAATCTAGAAATAAGGCCATGAGAGAACCGTAGAACCATGGAAGTCTCGTTGTCAGTACAAAGTATAAGCACACAGACTGCTTGTGATGCACAGGTGAAGAAACCATCTGCTTTTCCTGAATTAGCTGAAATGAGTTTAGGTAAGGGAGCCTCATACATATTCACAAATATCCTATTTTCCACTTAGAGCCCTTCCAACATGACATAAAAGGGGCTTAAATACTTGAATATGTAAAGAAAATGTGAGATGAAGTCTTCGTTATATTATGTGTGTTATAGCTAGTCATCTGTGAAATAACAGCAGGTAGTACCAGCAGAATGAAAAAGTCCTTGTCCAACTAGTTTTGCCTTACAAAGGGGAAGAGAGAAGGGAAAGCATTTCAAACAAGCTTCAAGCATGCCTGCTGGCTAGGAGAAAATGGGAAGATGGCCCGAATGAACTGGTGGTAAGCTGCTATAAGCATGCTGAGCAGCAGATGAGAAAACATCTATGAAGATTCACAGATATATAATTTTAGCTGGGAAGAATTCAGAATCAGAGGAAAAATGTTATAAATTTAAATGACAACTGAGTTTTAAAGCTCAGTGCCTAAAATGATGTCTAATGACCTTTTCTTCTACATTTAAACTTGCCTTTTCAATGCTCCACTTAAGCAAAAAAAAACCCCAAAAACCATAACCACGAAAAAACAAAACCAAAGCAACTAAAACAAAATCAACAACAACAAGACAAAATAAATTTAAAGCTCCGAACCAAACCAAACCATAAAATGAACAAACAAGCAAACAAAAAGCCAAAATAAAACAAAACAACAACAAAAAAACCCCAAGAAAAAATAACATAAGGTATGAGACAATATGGAAAACAAAATATAAGCAAGAACATTACATTCAGAACTGGAGGAAGTAAAAATGTCCTCCTGTTTCCTTTTTCTTCCTGTAAGGAAACAAAACCTCTGTGTTTTGTCAATATATTTTCAGGTTCAAAAAAATGATCTGACCTTCATTTGGGATGATCACATCTGCTTTCTCAGCCTACACACATACACAAGTTGACAAAAAGCTTTTATTGAAGAAACTCAAGAGAGGAGTCTTACCCTAATTCCACCAGAACAAGATCACTCACAATTTTAATGAGGATTGTTCTCTCAGCATCCAGAACACTTCATCGTCTCATTGGTAAGGCTTTGGACTTCAATAAAAATATTGAAAATACTTTACCACTGTAAACTTTAATTTTTAAAGCTGAAACAATATAAAATTAATTTCATTATAATTTCCAGCTGTTGTTGGTTTTATACACAGGGCTCAGCTGTACACATGTCATCCTGGGCAGTGGGCACTAGGTGATTCTGCTTGAACACAGTGACATCCAGATGTCTCTTTCAGCCTCTATCACTGCCATCTCTAGGACTTTTCCTCTGGAGATGAGGGGTATATCCCTCTCCCTTGACAGCCCTCAGAGGAGACAAGGGATGGCATTCTGCTGGCACTGAGGACATCACCAGGGCTCCTCCACCTGCATTGCTGGGCTGCCTCTTGCCAGGTTCTTGTGCACAGTGAAAGTTTCTCATCACAGGATCTGATACACCTGAGGTTAAAACCTATCTGCAAGATCAGAAGAAGATACCAAATGTCTTGCGAGACAGGCTTTCTCCCTTTGGGACACCTGTCTTCCTGGCTGGACAAACAGCGATGGGTGGCTCCTGGGAACTCTTTTATGTCAGAGTAAGACACCCCCTAGTCTTATTGCTTTTCACCAGCTGCAGGCTCTGTGCCCTTACATTTTGTCCAGGATTTCTGTGGGCACACGTGCAAGGTGTGGAGGATCCAGTAGGATAGTGGTTTTGATCCACAATCTTTGGCTTGGTGGAGAAAAGCAGGTCCAGGTACTGAGCGAAGGCAGCCTCTTCCAGTACTTCTCTCCTGTCTGCCCGGCTGTGAGTAGCTTTGGGTCCCACACAGGGGCTGTCCCAGGGCCTGGGGGTGCAAGGAGGCTGTGGCACACGGGAAACCAAACAACAAGGAGAGACAAGGCACAGTTCTCTTTGGTTTGTTCCTACAAGTCTTCCCGAGATATGAACAGCTGCTCAGCACCCCTCGTGGCCGAGTCTGGAAGGAGCTGTCCCTGTTTGGTCTGATCCAGAAACAGGCCAGCTCCTTCATCCTCAGAGTCAGATGTACCAAAGCAGCTGTGAGGAGGGGGCCCTGGGGCAAGGCAAGCAGCAAAGGACCATGTCCTGCATATGGTGCAGGCATACAATGAATCTGAGTAGAATGGATGTGACTTTTCAGTGGAAAGGTGCCCAGGTGAGGGCCCAGAGCAGATCTTTGCAGCAGGCCTACAACTTGCATGTTGAGAAGATGGAGCCAGGTTCTCCACAGCAGTGCATGACGGTAGGATGAGAAGCAGTGAGCCTCATCTGAAACAAGACAAGTTTACACTGGAGAGAAAGGGAAACATTTTTCCCTATGGGGACAGTCCAGAGAGGAGCAAAGTGCCCAGAGAGACTATAATGTCTGCATCCCTGGGGCTTCTCCAGAGAAAGCTTTAAAGAGACCTGAACCATATTGGATGTTGCTTTGAGCAGCAGGATTCGCCAGGGACCTGGCATGCTCTCAAAATTGAATTTTCCTATGACCCCATGACTTTCTTCTTCTCTTTCCAGGCTTCCCCATCCAGTTAGACACACCCATTCTCCCATCTTTGGGTCCTCCCCCAGGCATTTTAGGATGAGTCAGTCTCACATATTTCCAGAAAGCTCTGAGCAATATCCTTTAGAAATTTCTGAGTACCCTTAAATGCTCTGGCCCTTCATCCTGCAATGACTTCTCCAGCGACAGAGGCACTGACCCCCATCAGCCTGCAAGGACTTTGCACAGAATTTCTGTGGGTGACACAGCTCAGTTCAGAAAAGAATTAAATGGCAGTTTAGCAAAGAAAAGTGCAAATTCCTGCATCTGGGAAGTAATAACTCAATGCACCAGCACATGCTGGGAGCAGATTTGCAAAACAGACTTGGAGGGAGCAAACAACAGACAGCAGGTTGGACCTGTGCCAGCTCTGTGCCCTTGTGGCAAAGAAACCCACCAGTGTTCTGGGCTGCATAAGGAGAAGTCTTGAGAGCAGATGAAAGGAGAGGATCCTTCCCTTCTCAGCAATGCTAAGGCCACCACTGGAGTACTGTGTTCAGCTCTGGGCTGCTAAACTTCTGGGCTTTCATTTCTATTTCTACTTGTAAAGAACAAGAATAGTTGATGAAGGACCCGGAGCTTCTCCCATAGGAGAAAAGGCTGAGAGAGCTGGGACTGTTTAGACTGGACAAGGCTCAGAACAGATCTCATCCACATATATGAACATCTAAAGCAAATCTGTAAAGAAGGCAGAGACAGACTCTTGAAGGAGGTATCACGAAACGACAGGACCTGAGGCATTGATCACAAACCAAAACACAGGTCCATGCTGAACAGAAGGAAATGTTTTTCATGAAGAAAAGTGACCAAGCACTGTTACAAGTTTCCTAGAGAGGCTGTGAGTCTCTGTCCCCAGAGATTTTAAGATGTTGCCTGAACGTGGTCCTGGGCAACTATCTCTATGTGGCCCTGTTTGAGCAAAGGGCCACCTCCAGATAATTCTCCAAACCTCAGCTACTCGGTGATTTAGTGAACTGCTTCATTTTAGAGACCAGGATGAATTCATTTGTGGAAGTGTCTGGCTTCTAATTTTTTCCTTTTTTTTTTCTACTTTACTTGACAATTATTAATGAACCATAACCTGTTTACCTGATTATTTTTGCTTCACTTCCATTAAGATGACTACACACATGCATGAACATATACACTTCCCTGCAGATATGCTGCCAACAGTCTACTGTAATATTGTCCTTTAGCAGTACAATTTATAAAATTTTAGAAACAAATATTAATACAAATGTTTTATGTTTTATTACAGATACATGTCTTTTTTTTCAGCAGATGCTTTCTCAATGGCCAGCCACAAAAATTAATACCAAAAATATTACCCAGCAGCCTACTAAATTATAGAAATTAATATATCAGCTGGTAACTAAATATTCCGAGCATATATCTATACTTCACACCTTCAGTCTTCCCCAGACATATCATCAGACCGATGTGTTTTACAGAATGCACAGATGATCAGCAAATCACAGGTGTTTTCCTTTCTCCTTCTGTTGATTTACAAATCCACCTTTAACACTAAGTTCAGCATGTAAGTAAGACATTGAGTGAAGAGTATATTTTAACATGTATTTATAGACCATGTTCAAATGCAGACATTTTTCTTTTGCTGACTCTTACAAAACTTCATTTACAAGACTATTCTTTATATTTATTTTGGGGAAAAAGGCAAATTGGTCAATTTCAGTTTTCTTAGGAAAAAACCTAAAACCCACAAAAACAAGAAAGAGAATCATTTTAAAAGTTCATTTACAAGTCTTTTTTGTAATGCAGCTGATGACCATTTGCATGGGTGTTTTGTATTCCTGTGGTTTTTGTCATTTCTACACAATTCCAAAAAACATAAATTTGCTCCAGCACTTCATAAATTCACAATAAAATTTAATTGTAGATGTCAGTTCACACAAATCTCAGTGATTACAACAAAAGGGGTTCATATAAAAGGTAGTGATATGAAGAATGTGAGTGTATAATTAATTATAGGTCATCCATGATAAGATTTGAGCTACATGATAGACAGTATTTGTCTTTTATGAGCCCTACAGAGAAACACAGGGAAGGATGAAAATAACAGGATACTGAGGTGAGAAGTAAGGAAAGTTCATAGAGATTAAGTATTAAACAACTTCAGAATTAGCACTGACATGGCAGTGGTTATAAATACACAATATGATTTCACCTATGTAGGAAACCTGACAGTGTGCTGGAAAAAAGAAAAAAACCCACAACAGTATGAGGGAAATAAAAATATAACACACAACACAGGGAGAACATGAATATGAGCAGAGTTATGTGTTCTCAGTGTTTTCCTTAATTATTTCTAGATCTTCATAAAAACTAATAAGAAGCATCTCAGAAATACCAAAGCCTGGAAAGAGGAAAACATGAAGAGAAGAGAATGAAGAATAAAGTGGTTCTCCTTTAAAGTTAGTTCAGAACCTTCATACTATGTTAAGTATGAAAAAGAGTTTGGAAAACTAATCCATTCTTGACAGACATTTATTTAATCTGCTTAAAAGTACTTTCAGTGACAGAAGGTTGACAGGTTTCTTTGGCAAACTTCTCAGTTCTTCACTACCTTTTCCTTTCAAAAGTGTTTTCTGATATATTTTATACAAAACAATGAGTCTTTTTTTTTTTCTTGCAATTTAAGCCCATTGCTTCTTTTCTGATACAGAGAGTATATAAACCCTTTTGTTGAATAGTATTTTATTTTCTTGAAATCTATTAACACATTTTTCCTAAATCTCCTCTTTATTCTATCTTTCCTTGAAGGTTATAAAATCAAGACCTTCAATCAGTTTTTTTTGTTCCATTGGCTCTCTCATCAATTGGTATGTGCTCATTATAAAGCCCAGAGTATGAAAGTGTATTCATGAATGCTGAATTAACTAAAAGGATATTTGTATGCCTCCTGTATGCCACAATAAATGCTTCGTCACAATGCCCACTTTTTGATTTTGCTGACTCGTGATCACTGGGATTCTTTTTGTTGGTTCATGTTGACCTTGATATCCCCTTACTTGGAGACCTGCAGAACTTTTACCTTAACAGTTGTTCCTTAATTTGTATGTGTGTAATTTATTATTTCTGCCTGAGTATCTTGTAGTTGTCTCTATTGAGTTGCATTCTATTATTTCAAACGTGCTCCTTATTTGTCAAGATTATTTTGAATTCTGTTGCTGTCCTCCAAGAAACTTGCATGCTTTCCTGAGCCTTGTATCATATGTATATATTCTCTATTCCAACATCCATGCCATTCATACTGAAGCTTCAGCATGGCATCTTCAGATTACTGAAGCAGACCTCACAAGGCAAGTAAACAGAACAGCAAAAAAAAAAAAACAAAAACCAAAGAACATGGTAAATAAAGCAAGCATATCAGTAGGCAAAAAATACAAGCAGGAAAAAGAATCAAAGCAAGCCTATATATGGATTGTGATGCATGAAAATGTGTGTCTGTATTGTTCTATCATAAAACAAAATGAACTTTAGCAATAGTGATCCTTTTTTTCTTTGTTTGTTTTCATAGCTAGTACATCTGTAAAATCATCTACAGATATCTTCAAGCAAAAAACTTGCTCCTTGTCCTGAGGATTTTAGAATATTTGAGTATTTATAGACTCTTGCAAGAGAAAATCATGTGTTCCAAAATTATGTATGAATAAAAAAGAGAGTTCAGCGACTGACACAGAAATCTGTGTTCCTCTTTAATTAATGTGACAGGTCATCTGATTCTTCTTGTCCTTTGCTAGTTTTAACTTCCACAGAGAAAAGACATAAAGATGTTACTTCCTCTAGCTAAAAGAGCAGCAAGAAGAATTATGGCAGTGTTTCTTCTCTGTTTTAATTTTCATTTTAATCTTCTTCCTTTCCGAATCTCAGGATGTCAATATAATTGTAGTATAGAGTGACTGCACTATCCCTGTACTAAACACAGAAGAGACACAAATTTGCTATGGTACAGATCAGTACTCTAACTCTTCTCTTCCATGTCCATGGCACAGAATGTAGATCCATGAACTCCCCCAGCTGGAAAGTAAGAAATCAGTCTCTCAGGTACACTTTTCCTCTCCAAACAATTATCCCAAATGACTTACTTCATATGAACATTATATTGTGATTGTATCAGTGAGAGGTATAGCCACCAGGTGTGTTTATAAGTGTGCCGCAATGCTTTTAACTGCATGTCACCTTCTTAGTGCAGCCACCTCACTCTGGCTACTGTTTCTTTTATACAGTCAATTTTTCACACGAAAGTTTGACTAACAAATCATCAGACAGATTCAGGAATCATTAATCACTGTATCTTCTTTATATACATAATTGCCATGTAACAGATCTGCTCTAAATCCTGTATCTTCCACTATTTTCAGCTAATTTAATCTCTTGCCTTAGATGCATGAAATGTAAGGTAACCTTAATTTATTGTGGGGTTTTTTTTTCAATTGAGTATTGTACTTTTCTGAATTAAAAACATACGTAAAAATCCTCCCCCCCCCAAAAAAATCGCAACAAAAACAAATAATGAAAACAAGACAACAGTTGTTGGGACAATGTTGGGCACAATGCAGTCATTTTTATGTGCTAAGATAGCCATGACACTGTAGTAGTGGAAACTAAGAAAGTGGACCCTTTGTCACAGAATAATAGGATTGTGTCCTCATACTCATACCATTGGATTACCATAGATCCAATAGATTAGATATTGTAATTATGTAGATTATGAAAGATTCATGTTTAAAAAGATAGGAGCTTTTTATTTATTGTAATTTAAGTCAGATACATTCAATAACAGGAGAAAATTCTCTCGGTTTAAAATGCTGATGGGCAACTGCTTGAGATTAACTTTTCTTTATAAGCATCTCTCACTTTGTCTGCTAAGTATTCTAAAAATTATGTGGTTTTACTTTATAAATTCCAGCTACTCCACAATGTATTTAATATAAAAAATCCAATTAATAGAATTTTAATTCTGGTAGAACAAGTCTTACACATCGGTAATTATGCTTAATGCACATGGGATACAAATTCTAGTAATACTGATTGTAGTAAAGACCATTAAATATATACCAGATGTAAGCACTTTGTTAAGGCTTCTTGAAAAAATGTCAGCATTTTGACTTGAAAGGACAAAGCATTAACATCTGTTATTTTTGTTCAGTACTTCCTTCTATCCATGTCTATGTGTGCACTTGTGTTTGTGCCAACATGCCTTTGTGCAATGGTGTGTGCATATGCACCCACATCAGCTTGGCTGAAGCAAAACAGTACCCATTCCTCTTTAAAGAATCAACATATAAAATAATAAAATCATAATTTTGCTTCTTTTCAATGATGTATATACTTGCTATTTCTGCATGTACTCTTGTTTAATCTTTGTGTTGAAGCATGACATTTAATTGTGTAAAAGCAAATGTATGAAATACAGTAAAGTTCAAAAGTGTGCAAAAGAGTAATTATTTATAATTGTAGCCTATTTCTTTGTGTATCTGAAACACTAACTCTGGAAAAAAAAGGTTCAGTTTTCAGGAAAGATTTTTTTAAAGATGGTGGCTATAAAATCTATTTTTTATCTGTAAAAATGGTGACGTTCACAAAGATCAAGATCCTAATAATATTGTTAAAATAGTTCCTATTCAAATAAATAAATGTAACTTTTAGGTATTTGCTTCATAACTTACAAGAACATTATCTAATTTTGCTAAGTCATTCTGTACTGCCTGAAACTGGACTGAGTTGAATAAGATGTGAGGTGAGAAATATCAGTCATGCCAGTCCCTAAATAACATCAAAAAACCTCTGTCAACCATCAGGTACATTGCCTAAATTCCATAGATACTTCACTGCTTGACTTCAAAAGTGGTCAGGGCACACAGCTGCACATCTGTACCCTAAAGTGTCACATCTTAGTTTGGAGCAGTTGAATACCTCAGCACTGTCTTGCTTGACTTGGATCTAGAAATGAGGCCATGAGAGAACCGTGGAAGTCTCATTGTCAGTACAAAGTATAAGCACACAGTCAGACTGCTTGTGATGCACAGGTGAAGAAACCATCTGCTTTTCCTGAATTAGCTGAAATGAGTTTGGGTAAGGGAGCCTCATACATATTCACAAATATCCCATTTTCCAGTTAGAGCAATTTCAAAGTGACAAAACAAACAAAAAAAGGGCTTGAATATGTACTTGAATATGTAAAGAATACTTGAATATGTAAAGAAAATGTGAGATGAAGTCTTCATCATGTTACGTGTGGATCCAAGGCCTTTGATTTGCCACACTTCCATAGAAAATAATTGAACTTTTGAAACTTCAAATAAGGTGGAAGACAAAATCCAAAAAATAGGAGGAAGAAGGTAACATTTCTACTATGGTTTTATTCCTGCGTAACTATTTTTCCTATTAGTAGTTTTTCTTGCTTTAGTCTGATTTTTTCCTATAATTTAACACAGTAAAAATATCAGTCACCTTAAAATTTTTTCCTGTCATTAAATTAATTTTGGTTTACAGCATCAATTTTCTAAACCAAAGTAAGTTTTAGTACAGGTAGTTGTAATTCTAATCTTCATTTTTGTTAATATAAACAAAGGTTTCCTCTGTTTTTCTCCACCGTTAGTCTTTCTTTGCTTTGAAGACTACTGTATGGAAAATATATGAGTAATTTTTGATTTGACTATGTAGCTTCAGAAGGTAATGTACATATCTTAATAACATACAATTCTTCCCATTTTTCTTCTGAAATATTTCACTGTCCTCTATTAGTTTCTAATTTCAGATTTTACTGGTATTTGGATTATTCTGATTGCCTTCCTTTTCTCATAATACTTTATCACTCCTGTTTTGATGCCCTCTGTATTTTCCTTCATGTGTCCATTTAATCTTGAATAATTAATGAAAATAATCATGGCTCTCTAGACACTGATTTTGGCATGTAGTCTTATTGTTAGCTGTCAGCTTACAAAATGTAATGCTCCTATGAGGGCATTTTCAAAAAGTCACAGAATTCAATTATTCACTTCCACAGAGCAAGAATCACAACGTGTTATTACTTTCCTACAGTGGATTTTATATTTTGGCATTAGATCACAGTAAAGCTGCAGCTTTTCAAAATCTGGCAAACTAAAGGAGAGTCACCAGATGGAGTCCTCAGGTAACATACTGAAATCAATGTAGTTTATTCATACAGAAGTGTTTGGGTAGGCTGTGTATTAATCTCAACCTTCAAAAGCAAACCGACAGTGACTTGCCAGATTTTGGAGTTCACAGAAAAAGAGACCCGGTTAACTGATGAAGTTATTTCCCATATTTGCCTAGAATTATTTTAAAGGATCTTTGGAAGGTTTATCTGCCATTTGCAACTCTATTCCTCTGTCTTCCCAGCCAAATAGATACAGTTCAGCCTTCCCATTTAAAAGGAATCCAGGCCGAATAATTATATACTCCAATTGTTCTCCATCTGCTGCTTGCTTGATCTACAAATGCCTTTTCTTGTACCAGGAAGCAAACAGCAGAAACTCAGCTGTTCTGAATTTCCATCTGGGAAAATGCAAGTTGCTATGATCCAGTCCTTAGAAGAACAAACTATGTTTGCATGTAGCTAAGTATAGATTAAAACCTATAGGAAGGGAAAAAGATTTTAAAAATTAAAATTATCTCATTTGCACTGGACTGGTACTAAAGGGTAGGCAGAAGAAAATTAAGTCAGAAATAAACTGCCACATCACCTTTTGCTAAGCCAGACCTCTACAAGTCAGAACACATGCTGCACTCCTGGAGCTGTAGATGGTAGCTGTGTCTAAATGGTGTCTGTGAATTCCAGAAAACATTTATTAGGATCAGGTTCAAATTTCTTCTGGATTCATGTGCCTCCAAGCTTTTTATATGGGGCACATTTTTTAAAATCACAATTCCTAAACTTCAAAGCTAGTCTTAGAAAAAATAGAAAAGATCTTGGTATAAAGTGATACAAACCTGATTTCTTTTAAATCCACAAAAAAAAAAAAAAATCCACCAGCATAAATATAACTTGTTTTTTTTTATTTTGCATAAATATGATGAAACTATCAAAATGAACATTTAAAAATTTATTTTTATAGTTTGTTCTTTTTTTTAAAGTTTATTACAGAAACTGAAGTCTCCTGCTTTCCTTTCAATTAAAGGAATTAAAAGGAAGTTTTTTTAGTCATAACATTGATTTCTTTTTTTGCTCTATAGCCAACAACTTCTCAAAATAAATTATTTGCACTAGAATTTATTCTTGTTCAAAAGAGACAGTGTGTTTTAAACCTAAATCTTATTATTTTAACATGTTACAATTTGAAAGATTTCTATGACTACAAAACATACTGGAGCAAACTCTTCTAGCAACAACGTTTCCTGGAAGGCAGCAAACCATAGATGTATGCATGGAAGGAAGGAAACAAAACCTCCAAACTTCTGTTCCTTATGTAAAAAAAAAAAAAAAAAGAAGTTAGGAAAATCAGAGAAACAATATATATGATAGGTGTTAATATTTTCAGTACAATATATGGTTAAAGTTTAATTAATGTTTCTAGCCTGCTCCAACTGTCCCATTGCAGGACATGGCTGAGCCCAACAGCTAATGTGGCTGGGATGCTGGGAAAAGGTGGAATGCACCGCACAAAATGAGAAAGTAAAAAAAAAAAAGAAAAAAAAAGAGAGAAGCAGTCAGGTGAACATGAAGAAAGAACAGATATTCTGCTGGAAGATATGTCAAGTCATATGGATGCCAGAGAGCTGGCAAGAAGCAGCTAATTTGGCTTCACAAACAGCAAATTGCGCATGACTAATCTTACAGTGGAGTGACTCTATTGGTGGAAAAGGGCCAATCAATTTATATCAACTACCTGGACTTCTGTAAAGCATTTGTAAAGTCCCCATACTGCATCCTTGTGACTATACTGGAGAAATGTGGGTTTGAAAGACAAGCCAATTGATGGATAAGGAATTGTTTGGATGGCCACATCCAAAGAGCTATGGTCAATGGCTCTATGTGAAAATCAAAATCAGAAAAAAGGGTGTACAAACCCTCAGGGGTCTGTACTGGGACTGTTACTGCTGAATATTTTTATTAATTACATAGACAGTGGGATTGAATGCACGTGCAGCAGGTTTGGGGGTGACACAATGTGGGTGGTTCGGCTCATATGTTTGAAAGAAGAGATGTGAACCAGTGGGATCTTGAGCAATTTGAGAAGTGGATCAATAAGAATGTCAGGAAGGGAGTGAAGCTCTGGAATAGGCTGCCCAAAGAAGCTGGGGAAGCCCCATCCCTGGAAGTCTTCAAAGCTGGGTTGGAGGGGCATTCAGCAACCTGAACTAGTCAAAGATGTCCACAGTAGGGGCATTGGGATTTGGTGATTTTTAAGGTCCCTTCCAACTCCAACCATTCCCCTGAAGCCTGCTAAGAGACTGTGGTGAAGCAGATATCCACACTGAAGCCTTGGGAAAGGCCCCTGTGGAAAAAGAGGAGAAGAGCGCATCAGAGAGAAATTGTTACAAGTTGCTACAATCTGCCCTGCACAGCTTTAGAGGGAGAGGTTGAGAATTTGGGAATAAAGTAATGAAGTTGAGGCTGGGAAAAACAGTCAGAGGTGGGAGAAAATGTTTTGGAGTTTGGGGGTTGATTGGGTTTTTTTACTATTTCTCATAATCATACACTTTTTTAACAGGCAATAAATTATGGTTTTTTTCCCTCAAACCAAGTCTGTTTTGCCTATGATGATAACTGGTAAACAATCTTCTATCTCAAGAGTAAAAAAATATTTTTAAAAGAGTTTTAAGCTTTTTAAAAGGTATTTAAAATTAAAAACTCCTTTTTTTTTAATTAAGCAGGGATTTGATCTGTATGGATTTTTTGCTAGCAGACAGTCTCAGATGGAATATCCTGGTAAAGCAACTTTAATGCAGAAAAACTTGCATTTAAAAGTTTTTTGTTGAAGTTTTTTTGTCCTTAAGTGTTTTTAATTCAAGTACATGACATGAAGTGTTCATAAGAGCTTTTCCTGCAGCTGTTTTGTCTGTGATTTTCTCAAAGACATTCGTGCCTTATCCTTGAAGTTGTGTGTAGAGTTCTCCAAAATATTTAAATTTGCTTCAAGTGAAAACAAGAAAAAGCAAGTGGTTAAGATGTTCATAAGAGGTATTGATATAAGGTGAAGTAATATTAAAGATTGTAATTAAGACATTTTATTAAACTTGTTCTCTATTCAGTGCCTTTCAGCTTGTCAGGAGAATACATTACTACAGGTGTTTTCATTTAAAGAAGCAACAAAATGATGAGGAATTAGAGAACAAAATTCTTCTGGAAATATATCTTTTAGTTATCATATTGAGGTTACTGTGTGTGATGCTGCAGATATAAATTTACTGGCTGTAAATTTTTTAGTGATTTATGGAAGTAATCACTACAAAAGACAGTCTTAAATATGGTATTGCCTTACTTTTTGTCTTCTTAGAATAAAGCACAGATAGTAAAATCCCTGCTGAGCATTCCTCAGCAGAAATAGGCACTTCAATGATGGCACAATCTGAAAGAGTCCTTCACATGTGATGTGTAAGGGAAAAAAGTATGGTATAAATAAGTTTTATACTATTTATGTCTGTAGATACAAGAATCATCAGCACTAACTGCTAAATTTAATGTAACTCATTCTCAACTATTCACACATTCTTAAGTTCAGTGAAGTTGTAATGACACAGGGGGTCATGACTGAATCTTGGCATGTCTAGGAGCTCTGCATGGGTAGCCATGATCACTGATTTTACTGCAATTCTCAAGGAGACATTAAGTTCCCTTTATATTCAGAACCATATTGGCAATTAACAAGAAGTCCAGCTCCTTCTGTGAAAGAAATAGGTTGACACAATCAAATTTTGTGTCTCAGTTTGTGGTCAAGGAAGTACCGCACAATTATTTGGATCCTGTGCTGTTTATTGAAACTGTCACTTTCTTTAAAAGTTCATCACCTTTAGTTGTGTGAAGACTTGGCTCCAGCCTTTGCAAATGTGTTACTAAGCAAAATTTGGCTTTTGGCATGTTCTGTACTCTGAATGTTGGTCAAGCTGTGGATTTCAAAAAAGGCAGCTCTGAAATTAATTAATGTGGACTTAATAATTAAAACAGCAGTATCAGCATCCAGTAATTTCTGCTACATTAGTCAGTTCACAGAGTTTATTTACTTTATCTGAATTAATTAATTCTCCTTTCAGCACAGTCATTTATTTTCAAGGTAACTGCTATTCTGAGCTATTCAGCCACCCAAGTGAAAAGAATTCAGCATGGTATTAGGGAATTATTGTGCCTCCCTTTTAATCTTAAGAGCCTCTAAGTGCATTTGGGGTTTTAAAGGGAAAAGTATGACTGTCTTCCTAATAGAACAAAATTTCCTGTTATGAACAGTACATTTCATCCTGTATGACAGAAGCTGTTAAAACTGGTACATTAAAAGGTTTGTCTGTTTTATTTAGAAAAATTTAGGAGTGCTAATCTCTGTATAACTCCAGATTTATAAGTACAGATCCTAAATTCCAGCAGATCTTCCCTTTTTTTATAACTGAATAGAATGTAAGCAGAACAATTTCTTGGCCAGCCTTCAGGACTCAGTTGTGTAGGACATCCAGGGTTGCGGTGCTGAGCATGAACTATGACAAGATTTGAATTATTTCCACAGGAAACTCACTCCTACAAACCTCCCACCATTACAAATGTTAAAAAAATAACCAATAAGATCACAAAATAGAAAATATGAATCTGCTGTTGTTATGCTGAGCAATAAGTGGATATATCAGGGTTGATATTATGATAAGACATGGAATCTTTAAAAGACGTTATTGGACTAAAGACAGAAAGTGTGTTAAAGTCTCTGTGCAGAAAGAGATATTTCACTGAAATCTCCATGAACAGTTTTTGAAAAGTTCAATTACAGAAAAGTCTGGAAAAAAAAGACTTGTAATTCTAACTTACCAAAACCCATTCCATCAACCAAAAATTTCTGGCTGATCCCAGGAAAGAATAGGAAATTTAAATGAAGCTTTTATTGTCTTTAAATCGTGTTTAAACTGGTCACCAAAAATAAATTTTAAAATGGGCTTCCAAATAGAAACTTTCTGAAAAAATAAAAGAGGCAAAGAATTGAAAGGAAGATTACATGAAAAGAAAAACCTAGCATGGACAGTGATATTGTTCATTGAAGACATGAAAATAAAATGTTGATCTAAATTCTTATTAGATGTCTATATACAAGTTTAAATTACTTTCAAAATTTTTAACATAATGATACATCTTTCAAAGCAACTTTGAAAAATTTATTAATATTTTGGAAGCTAGCACTACACTATTTTTATATATTCATTATACTAATGTATCTGGAAAGCAAGCAAGGTATTTTTCTTACTGTACTGATAAAAAAACCCCAAAAAACCCCAAATCCAAACTCTTATATGATGCTTCCAATGCACTGTAGATTAGAGAAAAATAGTTATCTATTCTTCCTATTCTCTCAACATAGCATGTGAAAAAAAGGTTTCCTTACAAAAAAACCAAACAAAACCAACTAAAACAAAAAACCCCAAAAAACCTAAACTAAGTACTTTATTATTATAAACTCCAATTACATTTTTTAAGTGTTTTTACTTTTTTTATTTAGGGTTTTTTTTCATAAATCATAGAAATAACAGGTAAAATGGTTTTGTGAGTTTGTCCTTGATTAAGCTAAAAAGTGTTTCCAGCTGGAATGATTATGTTTAATCTTTTGTGTTGTGAGGGAAAGTAATCCAAAAGACAACAGTAAATAATTGTGTTTCCACCTTGGTTTAAGTCTGTATAATCAGTGTTATTGAATAGGATAAATAAATAGCAGAAGATAGCTCACATTGTCCAAATAAGTATTCCTTGATAAGAATAATACCTTGCTCAGTAAGCCAAGATATTTTTTGGTAGATGGAAGGTTAACAATATAAAAAGACTCTTAAAGCTTTTGTCTCTGACAAAATGTTTTCCTTAAGTGGTATTTCAAAAAAATTGTGTAGTTCAACCTTAAAGAAATGACAGGACATTTTATTGCTGTAGAATGTGTGTTTTCTTGTTCTTTCTGGTTTTGCTTCAAGAATCTATATCAATAACAGGTTCACATAATTGACCTTCTACTGTAGTGAGTAAAAATATTCTAATTTCAGACCGTTGATAGAAGAGACAAATTAGGTCACCAAGGTCACGGGTTTTTGAACCATCCTTACTTTGTTGGGCTTTTTTTTGTTCTCCTTATAAATGTATGCACCAAGCTCCACTTATCAGGAAACATCCTATGAGTTGGAGGTCTGAATGTAATTTCCAGGACAACCAAAAGGAGCCACATGGTGGCAACTAAGAACCATGCAGCTACTCACTCGACACCAACCCCCTCAAAGCCACCATCAACCTCTTGCCCCCAGTGATGAGGAGAATTGGAAATAAAAAATAAACCTCATGTGTTGAGATAAGAACAGTTTAATAACTAAAACAAAATAAAATGGTGGCAATAATAAATGATCATAATATTAATAGTTGCATTGAAAAGGAGAGACAAAGAGGAATAAAGCCCAAGAGAAAGAAGTGATGAACAGTAAAATTCCTCACCAACTACTACCCAATGTTCCGCATGTCCTCAAGCAGCTATCAACCCTTCTCAGCCAAGTGCCCCCAATTTTTTTTCTGAACATGGTGTTCTATGGTATGGAATAAAGGGTGCATAATGTCTTGGTTTCAGCTGGGATGGAGTTCATTTATTCTCATTAGCTAGGAGGAGAATAACATTGATAACACACTGATCCTTTGGTTGCTGCTTAGTAGTGCTTACCCTAAGTGATGGGCTTTTCAGTTCCCCGTGCTCTGCCAGTGAGCAGGGGCACAAGAAGCTGTGAGGGAGCAGAGCAAGGACAGCTGACCTGAACTGGCCCAAGAGAAAGGAGGAAATTATTTTCACAAAAGCAGCACAGGGTTATTATATAGAATAACCATCTTTGCTCCACTTTACCCCTCAGCAACTTCTAGGATCTATTCAAAACATTGCATGCTGCCAAAATCATCATTTGCTTGTTTATTTGTTTGTTTTTAACTTACCTATACAGTCCTGAAAAGAGAAGAGAAATTTTTGGAATGGAAATATTTTCAGAGCTTCAACTACTAGAACTCTGTGACTTTGTTATCTAAGAATTAAACGTGCCATCTTTTTGCACTCTGAAAGGTAGAATTCCCAGAAGGGAGTTTCAAATAGATCACTACCATGTGTTGGATAATGTTCATTGATGATGTGAGAATAGTTATTCACAAGCTCTTTTAGCAGATCTCATCACTCCAGAATTTCGAAATCCTCATTTATATCAGCAGGTCATTGAGATGAAACCGCATTTCTTTGGAAAAAATATACACTAAAGTGGATGAATACATTTTCTGAGCATAATGTAACTTTTGGTATCATCTTTTTCACATTGCAGCATTTCTGTAGATCGTGAGGGCTGAAGTATTTTGTGTTAAATCACAATAAATGGAGTTTGCAATATCAGCACCAAGATCTCTTATTTTTTTTGAGGTGAAAGACAGTAAAAGCAATTTTTACAGTTTCACTTGTATATGTTGTAGTTGCTTGTGTGCTACAATAAAATCCAGAATTCCTATCTGAGTCCCAGAATTTCTTATGCTAGGCAATATATAAATAATGTAATATGAGACAATACAGAATATAAGAGAATTTCCCCATTATCACTTGGTCAAGCAGAGGAAAAGATCAGAAAGTCAGTTTTCACCATCTGAGAGAAATTATTCTTTTTACATGGACACTATATTGAAATCAGTACTGAAAAAAAACTTGGAAACAGTTCTAATTATTCAGTGTCATTTTATTTAAACAGAAAAGTCCTTCATTTTGATTTAAACAGAATTTAAATTTTTAAAATTCACTTTAAACAGAACTACTTGTATGGTCATTCAAAGTGTTTAGCCAAGACACTAGCTAACAACATTCCAAATGCACACCTGGTCATGCCTAAAATAAACACCGGGGGGAAAAAAATCAAAAGAAAGGAAAAAAAAAAAAAAAAAAGAGAAGAAAATGTTGGCACAGATAAGGAAGTGTCTTCTCCATCTTTCAGCATTTTGAAAGCAAAATTGAATTGTTCTACATTATGGACAAAGATTTGCTTCATCTTCATCCTAGAGGTGAAAAATTCAATAGTGTGTCATTGACAAGTGTTGATTACAGAGAGAGGAGTTTGTAAACACAAGTGGAGGGTTTTGAAACGGTCAATAGGGAATGAGGAGGGTGGACAAGGTCCATGAGGTCTGTTTGAGGAACAAGTGTCCTGCTTGCCAGCAACTGCTCTCTCCACAGGGGTTCCCCTTGGTCTGCCCTCTCCCACAGTTTTGTCTCTGCTCCCTAAATGCTACTGCAGCTCCTTCTCAGGCTGTAACCATTTCATCAGGGAGGAGCTTATCTGGTGTCTGCTACTGCTGTAATAATGGGATGAACTGCGGGGGAAACAAGCCCTGGTGCCAGGACAATGGTCCCGGAGTGGTTGATCTATTTGTCAATACTAAGTATGAAAGTAGGCATCAGTTTTGGAACACCAGTGCCATAATGATGGACAAGGTGTGAACAGGCATTAAGAAAAATAAAATTATAGCTGGAAGATTACTTTTTATTTTTAAATAAAAGGTAATGTAAACCTAATTATATCAACCCACCATGTAAATTCATGGTGTACACTAGATAGATATTTAAAACAGCAGACCAAGTAAATAACAATATTTTGTCTGTACAATTTACTGCCTTTTCATTTAGTTTTAAAGTTTAGATCACATTCAAACATCATCTTTAGTTGCCTTTTCTATGACTTTATAATTGTTTTTCTGAATGCATTTTTTGTTTTGCGCATGACAACATGTTGTAGCGATGTGTTTTCCACTTTAATGTGCTTTGTGTGACAGTTGTTTCTATAATTTAATTTAAAATACTTGCTCCGTGTTCTGATTCAATGCTATCCAAATCTTATGCCGTAAATTTCCATTCCTTCTCTACTTTTTTTTAGGTTAGGCACTATATCATACTATACTTTCCCTTTTTTCTTTTACCTTTATCCCAGCAAAATCTTTTACAATCTTAGAAGTCCATAGGACCTCATGTTTCCTTGTACAGAAACTTCAGTCCTTTCCTCAGCTTTCTCTTCTGCAGTTCTATTACATATATTCCATATATTATGTTATGTATTATTCTAGGTACATTTTAGGTCTATATCTACTTATAGTCATATAGTTATGAAAGAGGAATAGAAAGACATAAGGTCACTAGATATGCACACCGTATTCAAACTTCAAGCACATGGTAGCTTTATACAATGGGATATTACACTTTTGGTTAATTCCTTCTTAAATTTTTTTCAATATCTGTTTTACAAGACTGATAGGAAAAGGCCATTGTGCCACAATTGCCAGGCTGACTGCACTAATTCCATGTAAATGCCAGAATTCTGTAAAACATCCATAGAAGTTTACTCTTTGAATGAGCAGCCAAAATCTTCTTCTGGAGTGGAAACCAATACTCCTGCCTCCAAAAAATTATAATTATTTTATTTATGCTGCACTTATACTCAGCTTTTCTCAGGTGCTGAGATTATTTAGTTAAATAGCTATCTCTCATGAAACCAATATAATTTTGGACAAAAAGAAACCTATAAAGTCTACCAGAAAATAAGAGATTAAACTTAATTTCCTTAAACAGACAATTCTTCAAAAATTTAGTCAGTCTTAAAAAAATCAGTATAAATAAGAAAAAAAAACACCCAGGTTTTTTTCTTGGTCAGAGTCTAATGGCATTTCTTGAACTGAGTGTGATTTGTCCTGCCTGTAAGTCATCATTGACTCTTAAAGGAGTTCAGGCTCTTACTGTTGCCAGTCTTCCAGATTATTAGAAAGGATAAAATGTTATTCCCATTGTATATTATTCCCATTGTATGTTATTCCCATTGTATGTTATTGCCATTGTATTATTTACCCCTTCAGTGAGTCTCTGCTTGCAATTATCCTTTGTCTAAATCATTTATGCAGGAATACAATTGGAAGAAAATAAAAAAACAAAGTTATCTTCATATAAATATATATCTATATATAAAGAATAATTACCCAGTAGAGTCTGAATAATCTGTGCTTCCAAAGCACTTGAAACTAAAATTTTTAAGAGATAAACTTGAAGTTAAGAACCATGAAAGCAGAGAAAAATTCTAATCTAGGTTTTGTTTTGCAGATTTGAGGCTCCTGGGCACCAAATGTGGCACTCAGAAGGGATTTAAGTACCAAAATTCAAGTCCATAATCCTCAAAACATCCTGAGAAGTGACTGCTGACATGCAAGATTGCCCCAGGAGATATCTCAAGATGTATGGCATGCTGCTGCCATGAAGAGCCAGGACTGTTGCCGTTTTGGCTGAGTACTCTGTACTTGTTTGATACTTAGCCCCCTCAGTAATCTGTATAGTCTTGCTTTCCTCAAGGAGTCAGCTGGAATTGGAGATACTCTTTAGTACAGTTCAAACACAGAAAAAAAATCAAACTAGCACAATATTTAGCAAACATTGCTAATTTCATTGAAAAATGTAGAAGTGATGATTGAGAAAAAAAGAAGGATATAATTATCCTTATTAAATACAATATTTGTACTCCTTCAGAAATTCAGAGGTACACTCTCAAAATCTTTCCTAACATGAAAAATTTCAAACTCAGGTATCCCATTCTAAGCTTGAAGCTGAGTTCATTACATGCTTCTGGGGAAACTAAGTTGATGAAAATTAAAAATTTTTATGCTGTTTGTTTAATTAATAAAACTTTTGAATTAAAAATATCAGTTTTCTTTACCTGTCAGATAGACTAGAAGACCAAAGAAACATATTCGGTTCAGAAGACCAAAGAAACATTTTCATAGCCAGTTCCCACCGAAATAAAAACTTGATTGCCAGTATCTACAATAATTTTCACTTATCAGAATTTCCCCTCTTTTTCTCTTTAAACCTTTATAGTTTTATAGTTTTTCTCTTATTATTTCAACTAGCAGGGAAACACATAATTTTTTAATTCTGAACAGGAATCTTACACAACCTATATCTAGACCTTTTTTGTGGCCATACCGATATCACATGGAAAAATAAACCATTCCAAGAACTTATGCAGATTTCCATATCCTGCTTCCTAGGCACCCACTGTTTAATACATTTAGTACAATGAGACTGATCTGGAGACCTGATGTGACTGTTCTTACTGTTTCACATGAAAGTGAAACTCTCTCAAAGTATTAATGCACTACAGCTACTACCCAAAGGACAGCATTCATAAGAGCAAAAATGTGGTTTACTTTTTTTCTTCTCCACATATCTAACTTGACAGTTTTGTCAAGTTGTTTATGTTTAAGTTATGTGGAAATTACAGGTATATTCTATTCAGGGGGCATTCATTTATTTATAACTCTACGTCTACTGTAACTGTTCTTTTTAATGTACCTTCCTCTACCAAAAAGAACTGGAACTGAAATTCTACTTGAATGGATTCTGTCAGGATTTTCTCCACCTTTTAGTTTAATCTTTACCCATCCCTGTCACTACAATCCCATTTCCCCAGAAACATCAATAAAGATTTAGACTTTGATGAGGACACATCATAGTATAACAATATTTTCCTCTTTTCTCTTCGTAACATTAATGTAATGCCTTTTGAATTGGCAATCAACATCTTTATATTTATAAATTTGCAGTTAGAAATTAGTTGTAGCTTGTAAGAAGCATCTGCTTTGCCTATATTTGGCATAACTGTAATTGGGATAATGTTTGCTAACTGAGAAAGACGGGGTGGATTACAGCAATGCAATTCTGAGACTATACTAGCTGTCATATTGAGTTATAAACCAGTTTTCAGTGTCATTGATCTTTACATGAAACCTCCATCACTCAGTAGAATCACTAGGGAATACAACTAACCCAGGAAAAATGATAGCTTTGTGCCTCTAACTTTTTTGATTTTTTTCCCCTTTATCTGACATGGTAGAAACATCACAGCTCTCTGTATTTGCATGCACAAAGAAGGGAAGTTCATTTAGTATTAAGGTTCAGAATTTAGCCTATTGGTAGGTGATAAGTCTGTGTTAGCTACAGACATCTAGTTCATGTATACCTTGATGTTCCTTCACTTGATGATCCTTTTCATGAGAAAACTTTGAAGTCGGCGTAGGTTCCTTTAAAGTTTATTTAGAAGCTAAAGCAATTTGTTGGAAATATATTTAATATATTTATCTAGTCATCCATTAATTAAGACATTGGTACATTTCCATATTTTCACAAGTGTCAGCTTTTTTAAGCATTTTTAAAAAAATATTCCTGCTACTTATTTAACTTAAAAAAATATGCAATCATCAATGACAGTATCCACAAACAAGCAATAAAAATGATGAAAACAAGACTTGGGGCAATCATTCATTCACAACCAAAACAAAATAAGCTAAACTAAATGATGGTTGGAAATTATACTGAGTAACATTAACTTTATCTAAATTAAGGAATTCTATTTATTTCTCTATACATTGACAGTTCCCGAAGATGTCTGAGACATCTTCATAGAGCTGATAGACACTAAATATCACCATCTGAAAGTCTGTTTTCTTTGTCTAAGGAAAAGAAGAACGGCACTAATAACATCTTGAATGGCAATAGATGCCTATTTTGATCAGCTGAACCCAGCACTAGCTGTCTGAAATGTCTAAATATGAGCAAGGTGTCTAATTTCTCATTACAGAAGTTTTCTTACCTATTATAAACTTCCACCAACTCCTTCACAAGATATGCCACAATGACTTTTCAATTTAATATAAGGTGATTGATGCCACCAAGTACAAAGAAAAGGGTGGGAAGTAAGTAATGGAACCATATGTCATGCAGGTAGACTAGGGAGAAATGAATCACTGGTTACATCAGCACTGCCAAAAGAAATTATGAACTTAAGAAAAGGTCCAAACCAGAAATTGATATCCCCATTGCCTTTAAAATGTATTTGTAGCTGAGCAGGAAGTATTTACAATTTTACGTTGATATCCCAGTCTGAGCCTGACTAAAATGCTGTCTCATTTGCAGAGACATGATAATTAAATCTTACACGGATGAGCTCACAGACAGCTAGCTAGTCAATTTGGTCACACCAGAGATTGGTCACTCCAGACCCATCAAAAGAAATGGTCGTTGATTAGCTAATCTCAGTGTTCACAGTGCAGACAGGACTGTAACAGGGACTATAATAAAGAGGATAATGCATATAAAATACTGGATTGGCTCAGTCCTACAAGGACTAAATTTGAGTATAGATTCAGTTCAGAAGGCATTTCAGACATATCCACTGGACTGTCCCACTTTACTGAGCTGCCTACCCCTTAGCACAAGTCTAAATACAGATCCTGTCAGGTATTTTTATCACATTCATCTGCATGTGGGTTGGAAAAGGCCAAAGGTTGATAGGAAGAGGGGAGGCATCACATTCTATGGCTACACCAATGAAGAAAAAGATAGGAACAGCACTTACAGATATCTTACAGATGCCAGCTGCTGCTTCTAGTCCTAAATAAGCTATTTATAATAACTATAAACTGACAACTTTAATTTCTAATAAAACAAAAGCAAACAATTTTTCAGCACATGACTCCAGACTGCTTAATGAAATGTGGGCCCTCTATTGACACCTTATAGTGAGCAGCCAGATCTGCACTTTGGTACCACTAACAGTACCTGAAAGGCACTCTACTAGGAACAGTGCCAAGCTATTTTATGTAAAACTGCTAAGTGAAATAGCAGTTTAAATAGGCCATTTCTTCACAGAACTTTGATAATGATTGAGCTAATGATTTGAACCTGCCTAATGCAGCCTCCTTGATTACTTATCCCAGTTACATACTACTACTGTAGCTGGTAACTCAGCCATGGAAATGCAAAGAAAGCTTTCTTTGTGATAAAGAAAATACCATTGAAACTAGTGGTCATATAATCATTGTTCTTCATTAAATACTCCAGAAAAAATAATGTTTTCTGAAACTTAAATATCCTTATTAGGCAAAAATTCATTCTCAAGAAAGGTACATGAAATCTGCTCAAGCATGTGATCTAAATGGAATGGGAACAGCAGTGAGAATTTCCTAGGTTCATAGTTAAGGTTTCAGTAGAGAAATAATAATGAATAAGTGCATAAGATAGTAAGAGTAGAATTCAGGGCAGGGGGAAGGTTTTTGTAGAATGATATGCTTATTAGTAGACAAGATACAGGAAATAGCAGTGACATGCCTTGTTTTTTGAACCATCCTGGAATCATGAATAAAAAGAAAAACCCCTTAGTATCTCTTTTAAAAACAACAATAATTGCATCAGAAACTGGTGATTCAAATTAATCAATTTCTTCTCCTACTGGAAACAAAGCACTGAAACCTGAACTTTTGACTAGATTCTAGGGCCAAAATAATGGGATTATATTATAGACTACTTCCAAATCATAGTTAAAAATGTCTAGATATCTGAAAAGAAGACAAAAGATGAATAGCAAAAGTTTAAAGTGCTCTGCTGTGAAATCATGCAGCTTAATAATTTTAACTTTATTTAAAATATAATTATTACTGTAGTGTATTACCGGTGGGCTGTAATTTCAATAGGGAAAAAGTCTCGAACAAGTGGCTAAATCTTTCAGTGCTAGTGAAAGGACTTGAGAGAATCATATTGTCTCTCTCACTGAACCGATCAGCAGCAAAATTATTCTGCTCAAGGCACAGAAAAACAATGTTAAGTACAATGCTATTCTTGCTATGGTCTCTCCACAGTCCTCAAGGACTGTCATGTTTCTGACACCAATTTCTTTACACGTCGCTCTTTGTAAGCAGTCTTTGTGCCCTCGTGCACACTCAGCCTGTTCATCTGCATTCACAGCTATGCATGCTCAAGACTGGAGGGACACCCAAGGACAATAGTTCTTTCTGAAGGTCTAGTGCTATGCTAAAGATAAACTACCTAATCTCCTAAGATTGCTGAGCTTACTTGAACACTAGGACTAGACAATGAAAATGAATGTAATGATGTCTTTGACTTATTCTCAGAAAAATTGAAAATATCTGAATTATTCATTTGTAAACCCTTATATTTACCTATACTCTCATCTTGTTGTGCTTTATACAAAAACATATCATTTGGACAGCCTAAGGAAAAGGGAATGATTTCCCCCCTTGGTAAATATTAGTAGTAGTTGAAAATATAGCTTTATCATTGTTATAACAACCTTTTATAGAAAACTGTAATATATATTATGCTTTACAAAGACAGAAACATTCTGTCAAACTCACTTAATCTAAGCAAAAGGAAAAGCAAATTACTGCAAACCAAAGCAAAGGACAGTCCTCATAACCCATGCAGATTGATACTAGGTTTATTCTTGTTGTACAGATGCAGTGTCTACAGCTGATTATTCATTGCTCCAGTTTTACTTGTTGTTTTCAACTGATCTCACCTAATTTTAGGCAACAAACATGTATGTATGAAATTGTCTTATTTAGTCTATTAGGACATATTTGTAGATGTCTCCAAATGTGAATCAGATCTCAAAAAATAGAGAAAAATATGCTTTTATTTAGAAGGAAAGCCCTGGATAATCATAACAATATTTTTAATTACGTTTTCTTTTTTATTTTCATGTCTAAATCCTTAGACATATATATTAGTAAGCACATCATATAATTTGGTCTGTATGGCAAAATAAGGGCTGTCGGTCTGTTTTTGCCTAAAAGAGGGCTATGGGACACTCTAGACTGCAACTTCCTATGGAAAATTGTCTGTCTGTTATTACTTTGTCCAGAGCACTAAATTTTGGGCATTGCACTTGCATTACAGTACAACTTCTGTATAACCAAAGATTATTCCTGTTTTCCTCCTCTGACAATATTGTTATGTTTATACATTAGTTGATGCAATAAAACATTGGTGAAAGATTCAGTCTCTTCTTGGTAGTGGAATGGAAATTTTTTTCCTCATCCTGAAAAAACTTATTTGTGGCCTGTTTCCTCACAAAGCTATGTGATGAATATTCTGCAACAGCATGGGTATATCAAGGCAACATTTTGGCAACTACAATAAAAGTGAGTTTACTGAATTTCTGGATCTTCCCATTCACCATCAAGAGCATGATGCTAATTTACTAACCACTAAAAAATTAACAAAATTTTAAAGGAGTTGGAAACTCCAGCCCATAATTGTGTACATATAATAATGCTTAAAATCAACTTTATATTAGATGTATTATAGCTAAGAGTGCAGAAAGTATTTAATCAGGGTTGACTC
Source organism: Leucosticte australis (assembly GCA_025504685.1). NCBI lineage: Eukaryota > Metazoa > Chordata > Aves > Passeriformes > Fringillidae > Leucosticte > Leucosticte australis. The sequence goes on from JANIJU010000001.1 coordinate 61,517,528, forward strand.
TCCCATTAAAAATTTTATGGGCATAATTAATATCATGTAAGACAACTAGTTTTGGACTTTACTATATATGATTTTAATATACTGAATAGCCAGAACACAATAAATCATAAGTGAGAGCATTTAAAAAGATTTATGGAAGCCTGGTGAGTAGAAAGATGTTAGCCAGCAGCCAGTTTGGTCATCAGAAAATGTGGTATTTTGCTACTTCTTGGAACAGTAAAGTGTTTCAAGAGTTTTTGTACTTCTTTGCTCTACATCCTCCCTCACTCATCAACAGACACTACCCATAGTCCCACACAGATGGCATTGCAAAGACAGCAAAAAATGAGCACAATGAACCTAATGAGTGAACATATATTTAAAAAAAAAAAAAAATCCTATATTTTGTCACAGGTAAGTTTTTGAACAATAAGCACTGCATTTAAATACTTTTATAGTATTCTGAGATTTTTGTGAAAAGAATTTTTTACTTTATGATATGATGAACACATCCTGAAGTAGGTGAGAGAAACCATTTTATGTGATGCACACATTAAAAATAATAACTAAAACTAATAACTTTTCATATAGGAATTATATATGTCATCCCAAATGTTTCAAGGGTGTCAACAGAATTGCAAAAACACTTGCTCAAAGGGCTTTTATGGACTCATTCTCTACAACTAATGAAGCCCTCCCTTTATTTCACACTTTTTTTCTTTTTTTTTTTTTTTTGCATAAATTCTACCATAATCACAACTCTTCTCTTTATAAAAATGAAGAGAGTACAGATACATACATGTATATGTAAAAAGTTTCAGATTCCCTCGACATATGCTCCAAGCAAGGTGGTCATGAACCAGATTCACTTTAGAAAGCCTTCAGCCCCATTAGTCCAGCATGGAGATGAATCAGAGTCCAGACAACCTTTCCTCTATCCATACAATTCCATTCAAAAGTGCTTTCAGACATTCTCACATCATAATGCACCCAGCAGGGAAGAGTGAGGACTATGATGTATCTGAAATGATACCCATGCACATGCTGCCACTGGGTAAGTGGAATTGACCAAATTTCACCAGCCAGAGTCCCCTACTCAAATCAGACATGAAAATCTTCTCTTTGAAAGACTGAAGGCTCAAGGCCATTGTGATATCCAAGAAATCCACAGAAGCTGTTGAAAAGAAGGGAAACATTGGAACAGGTTGCCTGGAGAAGTTGTGGATGTGTCATCCCTGGAAATACGGAAGGTCAGATTGGAGGGACTCTGAGCAACCTGGTCTAGTTAGTGGAAGGTAACCCTGCCCATGATAGGGGACTTGGAACCAGACGATCTTTCTGTGACTCTATGATGCAGCTACAGGTGAAGTTCATGAATGACCTAAAATGACTTCTACATGCCCTCAAGTGAAATTAGCATATCTCTGAGATGAAGCCAAATGGCTCCAAAGTCTTTCAATATTTTGACTTTGAGATCTATTCAGTTACCTAAATCTCCTTCTCTGATGCTATTTAATATGACCAAGGGTACTAAGGAAGTCTAAATAGGATGAATGTTCAGGGGGTACTGTAGAGAAGGTACATTTTAAAGCATTTTAAAAGACATTGAGATGCTAACAATCAGGCAAGTAAAGTGTGTCTGAGAGATGGGTTACAAAGAAATTCTTATGGCACCTGTGAGTTTCATAGTGCTCAGTCTGGAGCTGGGTTAACAGATAAGTCTGTGAATCATTTGAACTTGTCATTTTTTTTTAAAAGCAGATACTTGCAATTTTCATCCTGATTTTAGTGTAATTAATGATCCCTTTGAACTTCTCTGTAGCTTATGAAGGATCCATAATCAGTTCACAAACTGCCTGGTGGAAAATTCCATGGCAACTGTCCAGTGAGTCCATAATGTTATTTAATGCTTTTCTGGCAAAGGGCCCGCCAGAAAGCTTCATCATATAAAGATGACCAGGTTTACAGGAATCTTATCAGTTGCACAAGCATAATAAGTGCCAACATACTTAAAACTCTAAACTTATAAAAGTATAGTTCTCTAAGTCAACATTTTTATGCCAAACTAAATGTGGGGGTTTTTTGCTTTACCTAAAGCTGTTTCCAAGGCAACACAGGAAATTCATATTCTGAGACTTATTAGACAGTTTCAAAAGAAATTCTGTGCAACCCTCTTTGTAAAGTGAGAGTAAGACAAAGCAAAAAAAAAACCCAAAAACATAAGTATAGTTTTCTGAATTGAGATATTTCGCCTCAAAGCTTAGTAATAACAATGTCTGAAAGCCCCTACTTTTGCAACTGATGCAAAGAGAGAACTAGCAGCAAAAAATAATATAGAAAAAGAATATAGAACACAGCAGATGCTCTACTTTCCAACAACTATAAATTGCACTTTCTTTTTGGCATTGGGAAATCATTTGTGGTTTGGCAGTCTTCCTGAGTGCTCAGATGCCATGAAAATTGCTACTGTTACTTAAATATGATATCATGGCCGTTTACATAACTTTCAAAAACTAATGATTTTGATTTAAATTGCCAACTTTCTATGCCTACATGTAGATATCAAAGGTAGTTTTGAAGCATATGTCATTATACTTGGAATGCATAATCACCAGTAATATTATTGATGTTCATTTAAAAAAAAGTTAAAAAATCAAAATATGTAATAGACATAATCTACTTACAATAAATTTACATCATAGTAACATTTACAAAATGAAATTGCACTGATTATGGAAACCTGAAAAATTCATATGATCTGCCTGTGGTACAAAAGAATTCTGTTTCAGGCTTATATTTGTATGGTAAGCTTGGTCAAAAAAGAGATGTATACAGAACCTGAGCCAATTGCCTAAACAGAAGCTTCAAGACTCATTTGAGTTCCTCTGAGATATGCATGGTATAAGGAGGTGACAGATACAGAAATCATGGGTGTCTTATGGAGTAGCAGCTAGTGACTGTTGGGGATACTTTTGGTCATTCAAAAGGTTAATTTGTTTTTTTAAGGAAACAAAACCTCTTTGCCTGCTGCTCATCCCATTTGTACAATTTTCCTTTATTTGGGGAACAGGAGGATGAAACACAGCTGTCAGTGGAACGGTTGGAGTTATGCCTTAGATATGTTTCAACAGAATCTGATATTTCATCTGCTTATGCCAGGTATTTTTGCATTTCTCTTTTTCAATTGTACAAGGATAATGTTGTGAAGATCACTTTTTATCTGGATTCATAGGAAAGGAGTATTTGTGAAAATTTACATCAGAAAAAGCTATGATCTACACTAGATTTTAAACACAAAACAACACTCTTTGATTTATTTTGAGGTAAAAATAAACAACTAAGTATTTGAGCCATCAGAATGCAGGAGATCTCTGTAATTTGGGGCTGTGGGAAGCAAATAAGTAAATTTCATCAGAAATATAAACACCATCAGGTAAACAAGAATTTAATTTCACATACAAAATGTCAAAATTTTGAAATTTATTTTCATTTTCCATCAGGAAAAAAACAGAAATTTATCACTAAGCAAATAATTCCTACAAAGACACTAAGGCAGGAGAGTACTTGCTTGACTTTAGGTGGAGCCAAACTTCATTCTTGCTTTATATAACTTAGTGTAGACATTAAAATTTTGCTCACTCCTCAGATGATTACCTGAACCACTAAGCCCATGGTCTATTATTGTAGTGGCCTTTTATAATTATTAATTTCACCCTAAAGCTTAGAAAGTTTTATCATAACTCACATTTTCTATGAAAACTTTTTACTTCAAGAAACAGATCTTGGTAAAAAAAAAAAAAATATATATATATATCTTAACAAGCAAAAGTAGAGAAAGGTTAGAAAAAAGGTGAAAAAAATCTCTGGCAACAGTTATTAGGAAGCAAGTAGAAATGTCTAGATGAGAAAAGCACCAAAAACTTTTCCTGAGTGATACTTCCGTGTGTTCTGCTACAATTTGACTTTTACTGCAGTACAGCTGTATTAGTCCCACTGGCTAGCAAACTGCATAAGAATGACACCAACTGTGACCAAGCTGAGACACCTCAATTATCACAGTTCTACATGACTAGGCTGAAGATACTAACCACCCCCACCAGAGGAACAGAGGATGCTTCTGTAATGTTCTTATCAGATGGCTCCTGATGAAAGTGCTTCCTCGATGTGCTACTTCTGTGTAAGGACTGTCTTTAGGATTCTACAGATAATGGATCCTTTATGGAGCTTAGATGTTGTTTACTGGAAGTGAGGAGCTGGCTGTTGCTGAGCATGCAGAACCTTTAGGAGAAAATTTAATAAATACAGCAAGACAAAATCTCATAACTGATTTGGATGTTACTTTTTCTGGTGGACTTCAGAAAACTTATTTTCTAAGCTCAAAGCTTTCGTGTGTTTGTATACACAATGATCAAACCGTAGGAGGAGGAGGAAGGCAAAACTGACAATGAAAATAAACTTGCATTGCTGCATTCTCACTCATTTGGGACCTAAATGTGCTAAGATAGTGCTAAAGATGAGTCTCACTTGAAAACATACCTAAGCATGCACAATCATACTTGCTTGGTTTATAAATTTTGGATTTAAAAAATTCTGTGCATTATTTCCACCTCCTTTTCCTGTTCTATAGTTTGTTTGGGTCTTTTTCCTTATTTTATAGGGGCACTATGCTAGAAATGAAAAAATATTCATGAACATGTTATGTGCGCATGTGCTATGCATATTTATAATTTAGAGAGACCAAAATTTTCCCCAGTTCATTGATGAAGACTACACTTGATAGTGTCAATTAAGTGTCACTCAAATGTCAGTGTTTTAACCAGCTTTCTCATTGCTGAAGCAGATTCCTTTGTCTTTAAATCAACCAACCCTTTTACCCAGGAAAGCTCCTTACTCAATATAGCCATCAATATTAGCTACATCGCCTGAAATAGAGATAATGTACATGACTTCCAGCCTAATGCAAAGTAACTCTAAACCTGATCTAAACCAGTTTCTCAGTAGAAAACTAAGCCAAAGCTATGATAAAAACCATGTACAATCATCAATTAATTATACTTTCAATTTTGTCAAATTACAAAAAGAAACGCACAACTCATAATTTTTTAACATACTGGAATGTTTCATCAAAATCTTTTTAGGAATAAATTTACTAATTTAAGTCATAAGATTAATTTGTAGATAAATGGTAAGAAAAGAAATTAATTCATCTGAGTCTGTTTGGGATATAATTAGGAGATTATTAATGAAATTACATGTTACGATACTAAGCCTTTTCACTAAGTGTAATGTAACTTTAATTAATACTTTTGACTTGAAAATGGGTAGCATCATCAACATCATGGATGATAGCAGTGTTGAAATGACATGTTAAAAATTAATGATAAATGAAAATTTCATCCTACAAGACCTCCAAGTAGTTTTTATTCAAATTTATTAAATTCTCAGTATGTCAAAGTCTTAAAGAGTATACATGTGTTGAAAAATGGGAATGACATCAGGTATCCTTATTGATTCTGGCAAGTTGCTCTACTGTAGCTGCAAACACAGAGCTAAATGGGGGAAACCTAATCAGAATTACTGCCAAATTGAAGAAATGCATGATTCTAAGAAAGGGAATATGGCCACTAATTTCTCCAGATAAAAGACCTAGCTTTGTGTATTCTGAAAACTCATAACACTTGTGTCTTTCATCACAATACATAGAAAAACTTTAATTAAGAAACCAATTAGTCAGGTGAACTTTTCTACCAAAATATTAAAGGGTTTTACTTTTACTATGCCTTCACTCTTTTTTTGTCATTCCTGCTACGAGTAATCTGTGGCAGATAACAGGTAAGAATAAAAATTGGATAATATGAATGATGACTATATTCTTATTGCTTCTATTCTACTCAGCTGGCCTTGATTCTTTTTGTCAAAGGAAACTTGAATTGAGCTCACAGACTGGCACTGCTAATTTTGTTGCTCTGTAAAACCTAATCAGCTATCTTTCAACTACTGACTGGAGTTTTCTCATTTTCATCGATCTGTGCAAGAACAGAAAGAACTTGAAACTCTGTAACCTTTGAAATCAACAGGATAAATGTTCTAGCCTTCCAGGTCCGGGCTAATGAGCATCGGTGGGAATTAAATTAAAATTGTTGGGTATACAACAGTTGCTCTCCTTCTTTAAGTACAGAAAAAAAGATGTACTAACTAGACTTCTCTTTCCTTTCATTAAAAAAATAGAACTGGGGAATGTATCTGAAAGAAGGAAAGAGCATGAACAGAAAAAATTTCAAAGTAAATAAAATGCGGCCTATATATCTCCTCAAAAGTAGTACTGATATTGTTTTCAACAATAAATTAGGTGATATTTTTGAGGAAAAAAGTAGTCAGTCTTTCAAGTCACTGAAAAGAAATTTTCATTTATATATAATACTAGAAAAGGAAAAAAAAATAATCCTATTAATGAGCGTTCAGATTATAGGTAATGCCTGTGTAACAACATTTCATGAGATTTTTCTTAGCAGCAGGTCTGAAGAAGTATTTTATTATTTAAAAGATTTGTGACAAATTCTGATAAGAAAGTGCTAAAGTTTGAAATTAGACCTTTAAATTAACTCATATACCAAGAAACAAACTTATAAATTCTCAGAAAATTCTATTTGTACTTAAAATCTCGAACAGCAAATCCTGGTTTTAAACAGTATAATTTTAGGGAGTATGTAATGTAATACAGATGTAACAAGTGTGTTTGTTCTTTAGGTGTAAAACTCTTCTTCATTGTGAAGCAATTGTCAATGTCTTCCTGCTCTCTTTCCTTCCTTTGTTTCATTGATCAGGAATGGGCTCAGGGGAGGGGTAGAAGAAAACAAAATACAGTGCATTTATTTACATTTAGAAAACCTTATATTATTGTATCTAAGTTTGACATAAGATCTTTCATGGAACCCACTATTCTCGTTTCTGACCAAACCACATAAGAAAAAAAAGAACACACAAACATTGTCTGTAAACTGCAGTGCCACCCACATTTCACTGAGAGTATCCAGTAAAGGATGCTTAGAGATAAAGAAATAGACAACATTTAGAATTTTGATTCCCTGGAACATTCACCTCCTCTTCAGCTTAAAAAGAAAAAAAACCCCTTTTATTTTAAATTCTTCCTTAATTGATATCTTTACAGTATTAAATTTTATAGTCTTCTTCGCACCCTCCAGTCTCTATTTTTCAGTTACATGCAAAAAGTACATGGGTGATAAATTGACTCAACATAGACACAAAATTTTATGCAGAGCTAAGTTCCTTCCAATCACATTTAAACAGCCCACTCCTACTCCCACAAGCCTTCACCCTTTCTTTTCACCAGTCAGCTGTCATCTAAGGAAAATATAATTAACAGAAAAATATGAAAACAGTGCACACTAGAGAGTAAAAGGCTCAAGCATAACCTGGAATTGTGGCATATCTGATGTTTAGCCACACATATAGAGACTGTGTTACTGGGCTACCTATACAGTAGAGTGATAAAATTATTTTATTTCATAACCTGGGGAGGGACAAGGTGGGTTCAAGGGAGAGAAGAAAAAGAAAAAATCCTTCTGTTCCTCTAGGGGTGCTCCTGGTTTGATACATTATTTTAAGACTGACAATGACATTCTCAACTACAATGAACAAAATGGAAAATGCTGCCATGAATTCCCTCTTCCTTGCCTGAAATAATAAAAGGAATTAAATAATAGTGTATATTGTGACTCAGAATATATATAATGCACAAATAATGAGTTATTACATTACCTTAGTTATTACCTGTGATGAGAAATACTCATCATAGAGATACATCACCTTTTGTCTTAGACAGTGCATCTTAAAATGAGAAAGGAAGGCAAATACTTGATAATATTTGCAGAACTACTTAGGAAAAAAAGGAACTTTCGAAGTTTTCCACGAGGCGTCACCAAAGTCTTTACACAATTTTTCACAACAGGCAGAAGATGGGAAATCTAAGGGATGTACTTTGTTTGTTATGAAAACACTTTGTGTCAAAGTAGGGATGTTTGATGTTTAACTGATATAGAAAACCAGACTTCTTAAAGGAACCACAAGTATCATGCTTGTACTCTGAATAACATGGATTAATTTAGTCACTGGAAAGGTGTTTTTGATGTTCATAATCTGCATGTTACATTTCAATTAGCAAAACTCTGTGACAAATACATGCTGTAAATAGCTCCTGTACTGCTGTATAGAATAGAAATATGTCACTCACCACTTTTTTTCATTAGTCAAAGAAAAAAGGATGAAAAGAAAGGCCTTTGAAAATGGAGAAGTTCACAGTTTTAAAAGCAAGACCAAGGGTGTGATTTGGGCCAAATAACGGGCAAAGAGTAGCCTGTGGAAGAATAACAGCTTGTTCCTCTGTACTATGAAGATATTATAATATTTAGTGCATCTCCTATCTAACTGAAGGAGTTTAACTCCATCTTAGGTGCTCTTATCTTAAAATTATGTTCTAAAATAAAAATTTGGTTTGTCCACCTCCACATTCCTGGCATTAGATCAGAACAAACAGATAAAAGTTATTCTCATTTCTTTACTTTTTTTCAGAAATTTTCAGTAAGCTTCAGCATAGTCTTCAATGACATTTATTGCTATTGCATCAAACAATGAACAAATGGCTTCTACAAAAGCAGGATATTAAAGAGAAGCTTTTACCTCAGCATGTAGAAACATCACAACAAATAAAACATACTGAATTATATACAAAAGGTATTTAGGCATCCATTTAAGGCGTGCAATTGAATTCATTCAAGTTCAGATGCTAAGCCTTGACACTTTTGATTAGTTGTTGCAGTGATTGTTTATAAATGTAAGTGTACATAAATAATCTAAAAAATTCAATAAATCCTCACCTCCTTTAGATTTTTTTTTAATTAAATAATTTTTTAAGCTCTTAAATATTAATGTTACTCCACAATCCTGAAAAGTCTCCAACCTCTTTACTCCTTCAGAAAAGCAAGCTCTTGTTTTAACTGTGAACATGGAAATTTGCAAGTATCTGTCAGTTTATCCATGTCTTAAAAAAACCCCACAAATCCCTCATCTATCTTATGCACAACAACTTCTTGCATATACATTTGAATGGTTTTTTTGGGTGTGGGTTTTTTTTTTGTTTGTTTGTTTTTGGTTTTTTTTTTTAATTATTATATCTGTTTCTTGTGTGTTTTCTTTAGAGCTTGATTTGGTTTGGTTGGATTTGGTTTAGATGGAGAATTTTAGGAAAAAACTATCTAGTTTTAAACTCTTTGAACCTTTGGGTAAGAAGGTAATTTTGCTTCTTCCTTATTTTTCCTTTCTTCTGGATCAATAATCCTTCATCCAGGACTTCAAGTGCAATCCTGCCTTTAACTACTAAAGTTGAAACATCATATCTGAACAAAAAGAGCCCCTTGGGAATGCAAACAGATTCTTAGTTTCTCATTATGTCTTTATTTTCCTGCTTGACTGATTTTGTCCATGCATGCATGGTAGTAAGAAATGAGAAAGATCTTTCAGAGTTTGTTCAATGCTTTATTCAATATACAGAAAACTAACACACAAAACCACTTAGAGCTAAGAATTACTAAACCTACAGGTTATAAGATTATTTTAAACATTTTTTAAAGAGTCTATACTATTTGTGCATCTATCCAGTACTGTATTTATCAAGAATAAAAATTTCTACCCTGCAGAAAGGTGTTCACACCATTTAGTACATTATAGATAAAAATGAAAGGTGTGAGAGCTTAAGTATGTAGCTATTTTGGAAAAGAATTTTTCCATCTCCAGTAACTAGTAAATAATTCTTTCATCAGGTTATCTTTCAGGATAAAGTTCAGGACAAGACAATTAAAATAATCTAAATCTCAGCTCCTACACCAAAGGCATAGGAAACCAGGGAAAGGGACATGGTAGGGAGATCAGGAGGTTATTGTATGAACCCGCAGTTTAATAGTATCAAAGATAGAAACGTTTCTGAGGAAGTCCAAAGATTAATTCTCTCTCTCTCTCTGTATGTACTATTAAATTGTGTTTTGTAGAATATCCTGAGTAGGAAGGCACCCATTAGGATCATCTAGTCCAACTCCCGTCCCTGCACAGGACATCCCAGAAATGACACCATGTGTCCAAGAGCATTGTCCAAATGCTTCCTGAGCTCTGCCAGGCTGGTGCTGTGACCACTTCTGTGGGGAGTTTGTTCCAGCGCCAAACCACCATCTGGGTGAAGAACCTTTTCCTGATATCCAACCTAAACCTCCCCTGACACAGCTTCAGGCCTCTCCCTCACTGGCCACCAGAGAGATCAGTGCCTGCCCTTTCACTTCCCCTCCTGAGGAAGCTGGGGACAACCATCAGGCCTCCCCTCAGGCTCCTCTTCTCCAGGCTAAGGAAATCAAGTGACCTCAGCCACTTCTTGTACAGCTTGCCCTCTAGGCCATTTACCATCTTCATGGCTCTTCTTTGGACACTTTCTAATACCTTTATATCTTTCTTTTGTGGTGGTACCCAGAACTGCACACAGCTGTGAGGTGAGGCTGCGCCAGAATTGTTTATTTTGCTTTGACCATATTTGCACTGGTTTCACATTCCTTTCTCTCTTTTTGCCCATCATAATCTGAAACAAATAGAATTTCAATACAGGAAAAGCAACTGAATAAAGACTTCAAAGTCTACATATGATGATGTTTCATAAGTAGCTCTTTTCCATCTGTCTCTCAGGGCTCAGCTCAGCTCCTCTTCATACACAGAGATTATTTTGTATTCTCTTACAGGTGCTCAGGTTTTTCAATTCTTGTTGCCTCTTGAAGATAATAATATTATCCTCCATATGTGCCTGTTTCAGGACCTATTTCTCCCATGTACTGACGAAGATTCCTCACAGAGACCTCAACTTCACCCTATTTTATTTCGTTCAATTGTTACATTTTCACTGTTGCAGAGGTTTTAAGGTGCATTCATAAAGTGCAACAACCCTTAATTTACAGACCTTCGTGTAATTCTCCTCCCCTTTTGCTATAACATTCTCAAACTCTGAATTTCCCTGAAGCAGCTATTGTACCAGGGTTCATAAGGGTGTGGAAAAGTAAATGCAAGAATAGAATACAGGATGGTTTCCTGAGAAGAAAAATACCTGACTGTTTGCCATGCAGAAAATATAGCAATGTGTAGATCTGTAGATTTATAGATTTCAGTGATGATTCTGTCTATAATGTTGTCTGGCACAGTTTACATTGTAGAGGAAGAACAGAGAATATGTATCTCATGACACAGTGTTCAGATAAGCAGAAATGCATTTTTGAACTATAGAAATTCTAGGCAATTCTTGGAACGGGGAGGATTAAGAAAGTATTGCTGTGGTGAGAATTGAATAGCATTCTTTGATAGTTCAGGCAGAAAAGACTTCAGGAAGTCCCTGGCTGAAAACAGCCAGCCATAATATCAGATTACTTAGGGCTTTATCCAGTCTGAATACACAGTTGCAGTCGTGTGCTATTTTAACAACCCCTGTGATCAAATAGAGTCATTCCCAACTGAATATACTTAAATGATGTTTTTCACCAAATTAAGTTATATAAGAATATAATTTATGAAGTTTAATACTTAATTACAAAATACCTATAAACTAGTCTTGGGCATAAGCTGGGACACTGGTACTGTGTATCAGCTATACAACTATCAGAAACATGCCCTGAACTGTATTTATTTAATTTAGTTCTGTAGAGACTCAATCTTATATCCTGCACAGCCATGGAAAAGTGGTTTGTAATAAGTGGCTAAACTGTCCCAGTCCCTTTGTGTTTTAAAGATTGATGCTTTATTACTTGTTTTTTGCATGTTATTCTCTTTTTCTCTGAGGTGTCAGTGAAGCTGAGAAATAAATCCATTCAAACTGAAAACCATTTACTACATCAATAATAGGCAGCTTTTCCTCTATAAACAGGAAAATATGCAATTTATTGTGTCACTGCTTTTGAAATATCTTTGGTTTTTCTGATGTCTTAATACATTTCTCTGGTCAAAAATCCAAGGGTCCACAAAAATACTATGAAAAGTTTGGTTCAGAAACAAAATCTGACTGCTTTCTCTTTAGATGCTTAATGTCCAAAATATATTAATTAAGGAACTTAGTGTTCTTCTCTCAAAATACAACAAATGAAAACTCATCCTTTGCATTTCAACATATGTAAATAAAAGATTAGTATGGTACAAGGAAGTGTCGACAAAAATCACTGTATTCCTTTGGCTGTCTGTTGGAGCTCCATATGAAAGATCTTGCTGCCATTCGTATCAAAACCAAGTGTAACGTCTCTCCTCAAACATATTCATAGGGTGGCATTAATCATAGTAACTTTAGACTTCTGCTGTGCAGATACCCTTATAAAGTAATCATCTAAACACCCTTATAAATTAAATAGGAATTTTCAGGAGGTACTTGACTTGACCTATCTTAAACTTCTACCTCAAGAGTGAAAAAGATGCTGGCTGTCTGGAAAAAGTCTTGAATCCAGGCTCATGACAAAACAAGAGCATTGTACATAGTACCTACATTTGGAATACATGTACAAACACACACATAGGCATGTGCATGAACACACAAGCAGTTCCAAAAAAAAACCCAACAAAAACTAGGACTAAACAATAACAGCATTAGTGGTTTTTTTATTTGGTTGGTTTGGTTGTTTTTTCATTGGCCTTTTTTTGGAGAAGCTGATGTCTTCTACCATGTGTGTAACTCTAATTTAAATGTATTTTTAAAAAATACTGTGGCTTTTAAAAAAATTATTCTCAATAACGTTAAAGAAATCTACTGACAGAGTTATCAATAGAAAGGTCCATACATTTACAAACTTCTCATGATTGTTACTTGTAGTACAAGAACAGTTCAGATCCACCAAAAGTATCAATTCAATTCACACTCCATAGAAAAGATATTGCTTCAAATAGATAAAATCTGAATACAAATTTTCTGTCATATATGAGATCCAGTGATTGTACACTGGAAGATAGAAAAGCTTTCTTCCTTTTTTTTTTTTTTTTACTTTTAATATTTTTTTCATCACAGTGACTTGATAATTTCCAAAGATATTATCTGACATGCTACATTGTTAACACTCATTAAAGTATCTTTTTAAAGCCCTACTTTGATAGAACTTGCTGCTGCTCAGAAATGAACATCATTAAATTAGGTGTTCATTTCATGTTGTCTAACATTGAAGCTCCTTAAAATAAGCACCTCAAACTGAAGAACAAAATGGTTGTCAATAGAGAAAAAGATGCACTTCCAAGGCACAAGTGACCCCATCCTAAGTTCTATGGAATGTGTATGCTTCTCTCCATCTGTTTTATTGGAGGCATACTCAGTTTATGGTAAAAGCTTCTCTTTCAGGTACCTCATGTTAGGACAGATAAAGCCAAGGGTAAGTGACTTGCTCTGAACAGCACATCAGGTTTAGGCAGCTGCATCTTCAACTCATTTCACTGTCTGCTTGCTTGTACCCTGTTTATAACACAAGTTGCTCCCTCACCAAGGAAGCTGACCACACTATTGCAGAAGGCCAGCAGTCTGCCTTACATTGGATTTGAGTTTAGGTGGCTTCCCACCAGAGTAATTGTCCATGCAGGATAATACTGATGTTTTTTTAACGAATCCTCATTCATAAATCACAGTCCAGCTGTTTCCCACAGCAGAATGCCATACGACTGAAGAGCTGTTACCAGGCTGGCACCTGCCCTCGTCACTTTACATCTTACAAAGTCATTTTGATTACAGTTACTTTAATTTACTTTGAAGTAGTTTACAGGCAGAAATGACAGGCAGATAACCAGAAAGGTCTTCAGAATACACAAATAAGTTCTAGACTTATTATGTAGGTCAAGAAATTATATATATATACGTAAAGGTCTTCTAAAACAGTCTGAAGTCTTTTTTTTTACTACAGAAAATAATCAGCAAAAGACAACAAGTTAAATGGATTAATTAGTCAAAAAGCTCATTAATGTAAGCATCCATGTTTTGCCAATAATTGATAAACCAATAATTGATAAACAGCTGGTTCACCTGACCATGGCAGTTATATAATCTTGAGCATCTTGCATTCCTAATTTAAGTGCGTATTTTCAAAAACATAAAGATTTTTTTCTTTCCAAAGTCTTCCCATCTTAATAGTTTACATAGAAGACAAAAGAATTTCAGGAGATTTCAGAACACTAACAATTATCCTTATCATTCATCACACAATTGTTTTCATGTACATACACAAAGGACCAAATAATATTAGAAAATCAACCTTTATATTTCTTGCGAATGCGGAGGAGAAAGACATAAGGTATCTCTAGTTGATTCAGAGCTTCAGAACACTGAATAACTCTCTGGATTCACATCAGCTAGAAAAAAACCACTTGCTTTGTGCTCAACATTAGACAAAGAGAATCTGAGTCTAAATGTTTGCAAACCTGCTTCTAGGATATGTGAGATTCATTCTCCTAATGTGAGATTTGTTCTCCTAACCAAGGCAGATCAGGTCAGACACCATTTGGATCCCTCTTGGGCTGAGCACCAAGCTTTCCTTACAAGAGTCAACTCAGACAAAAGAGGAAGCTGCAAACTTTGAGTTGGCATACAGTCCCTTCAGTATCCTGTCAGTATACGACACACACACATTAAAGAAATGCATAACTGGACTGTTTTTAAAAATAACTTTTTCACAAATAAGAAGGAAGATTGTGTTATTTTGCTATACATCCCTGAAAATAAGCAGTTTTTGGAGAAATTATGTGCAAAACACAGTGTGAATTTCAAAAAGAAAAATCTTCAAATTCTTGCAGCCTATTTTCATAAATATGTAAACACTTTAAATTGATTGGATTTTTAGTGGAATCAGCTCAATCAGTAGAGTTTTTTTAACTTCACAGTGAACAGGAAATTGCAGGATGACTTTTTTATTATTATTTTGTGTAATTTAGACAACAATTGCACTAACTCATTTCCCACTGTTATTTTCTTTCAGTTTAGAAGGAAAATAGTTTGACCTACAATACAGATTCTCTTGGTATTTTATCAAATTTATTTTACGCCAGCAGCAGTCACTGATTTTAATTGAATGGAAACAACAGCTCTCATCCTGTGTGTCACATTGCTGGATTTTGTATCATTGAATTTCAATCTGGTTTCACTGGGACCTGCCAAGTGTGGCTTACACCAACCTCTGAGTCTCCTTGCTATACCCCTTTCCAGGACAGCATTGTTTGCCTTTTGTCTCTTCTCTGATTAAATTGACACCATTTTACCTTTTGTGACTCCTGTGTCGTTTTCTGTTGACAGCTTCTAGCAGTGGTAACAAACCAATGTCCTTGTGGAAGGGGCAGAAACCATTGATTGTCTGGGTGTATTAATGCAGACCCTTTAAAAGTCGTGCAGACGTGGCTTTGTGCTAACTGGCAGCTGAATGGGGGCTAGCAAAAGATGCTATTAACCACAGATAAGAGTCAGCACCTTCTATTCAACAGCAATGTCACTTTGTACCATTTGAGGGACAACTGGTAGTGAAATTTTTAAAAACAATTCTTCCCCAGCCTGTACACATCCTGGACTGATACTATTTAAGGCAGAAGAGTGGAAATAGTTTTCTGATTAGAGTGATGTTGGTAGGATGCTCATATAATTTCCAGGGAGCCGAAACACTTAATTCAATCCATCTTCACTTCACAGCTAAAATCTCTTTAGAACAACAAGATAGGCCCTGCTGACATGAGAGGTTAAATGTTTACCATGCATAGGGAATTTATAATTGCCTTTTTAGAAATGAATGATTAAAAGTGGTTACAAGAAGCACCTGGCTATATAAGTCTTATCCATAAAACACAGGGGAGACGTAATAATTATGTCAAGTCCTTCCACAATGATCTTTTAAAATGGGATGGGAAAATGAAAATACCAAAGTCTTAAAACTGTGAACTTTAAAAAACATCTGCATTTAGATATAAAATTTCTCATAAGAGTGGAATGGTCCTTTTTCAAGCTTACATGCTGAATATGAAACACTTAATCAGTCCCTCTTCTGTTCAGCAATAAAATCAGATGCACTTTTGTCATACTTGCAAGCAATTTCAGTGTGCTTTCTAGATCAGGGAATTTTCCAAGTGTTAAAGTAGAAACTAGGGTGGGAACTTTGTCTTCCTTCTGCTCAGTTTATGTTATCATGAGCAGCATAAATCAACCAATGTATTTTGAATTTTTACCAACGTGATGAAAACATAACTGTCCTCATATTTGCCTCAGAAAGCAAACATTTCATCTTGATTCTAAATGACTCTGTGAACAAATTAAAGTTCTAATGGCACATAAACATTTCTGATCCAAAGTTATACTGTATAGTAAGAACATTAGCTCCTGCACAGTGAAACATCAAAGTAACTGTCTTCCCCACCACAGCTGGCTCACTTCTAAGCCACTAGTGGAATAAATAGTCACTTCTAAGCATTAGTGGAATAAATTCAGCCTGTCTGCATTCACCCATTTAAACATTTCCTAATTACTGAAAGATAGTGTGGAAGCTGAAAGGAAGTACAAATCCCCACTGACTCTTGGAATAAAGTAAGAGCCAAGTATATATAAGCAGAACCTACAAGTATGCACTGTTATGCACAAGATGATATGTGTTGTATATTATTCTGAGGATAATTAAAATAACATGTGCTGTGACATTACACTTTACTATCCCATAAGCTCAGTAGAATGATATTTACTTTATTGAGTGCTTTTCTTCACGATGGTTATTGTTTTGTTCCACTGTGGCACTGGGATGCTGGCACAGGTTATTATTCAATACCTATGGTTTTGAAAATATATTTCTCATTATAAAATATGTAATTAGCTTATCTCTCTTTTGGTTTAGTTTTCAAATTTCACATTTTAGCACAAAATAGAGAGGTTTTTTTTATTTGATAAAGAAAACACCAAAAAAAAGGGACTATTATTTCATTTGTATTCATGATCACCATAGTAAGATTCATTCCAGTCTTTACAAGGTATTTAGATCTATATTAGAAAAATTAATGTCAATGTGGGGCGATTCTGTATATATGACCATAGATTATTACTGGAATGCTATTTCAGAAAAGCTCTTCAGTTGAGTTGGAGCATTTCAGCAGTGGGGATGCTCTAAGGAGAATTCAGTGGTATGTGTGTTTCCACATGTGCACAAAAAAGCAAGTACTCAAAACATCATTTTAAGTAGACTCAAACATTAATTAGGCCTTTGCAAATTGATAATTATTATTGCTATACTTGAAATACACCACTGTATATCTAAAAATAGACATCCTTCCAATAGTAAGGATACTGAAATTTTTTTTGGATGTTTGTGTGACATAAATGAAATACCATCTTGTTCCAATCATAACTGATATATATCTGTCAAACTAGATACTGATGGGTAGTTTTGTTGCTGTTTATCCAACTCTGAGAGAACAGTGATGTCTATGACACTCAAAGGTTGTTGTAATTAAACTCTCAATCCATCTGTGCATAGGATTTGATAATATTTTCAAGAATAAAGTGTTTTCAGTTATTGTACATGTTTATTTTGGCTTGTTAAGGGACACATTATCCTGTGCAACTTTCAAGAACAGTTTGTAAGGAAGTTTCCTTCAGTATGTTTCACAGAAACAGAAGGCAGCGACTATTTAAAGTATTTAAAGGTTAACTTAAATGTTTTTCCTCTACAGATTGTAAGATGCTTCTTTTGTAAGATTTAGTGACAGTACCAGAACATAAATTAGGACAGAAAGTGTTTGTTGGGTTTTTTTTCCCCTTTTCTTCTCTGGCATTATATATTTTATAGCTATCAAATGTGTAGGCAGTGAAACTACACTAGGACCAGAGGCCAAACAGTTGTAAAGGCAGGGAAGAAATACAAGGGAAAAAGAAATCCACTGATTCTGTGGATAGGTGTTTTTTGTTGTTTTTTTTTTTTTTTTTTTGTATGAGTAATCATTTCAAGAAAGTTCTATTACTGATTTCAACGTCTGTAGCAAAAGATACTTTGCAATCATGAGCTCATGAGTTGACAGATATATATTAATACTCAGAATGATTGAAAACACTTCTGGAACTCAAATAGGAGTGTATGTATTCAATATAAGTTTCAAAGGGCCTCTAAAGGAAAAGCAAAAAATCAAGACTTGTAAATTAATATCAAAATGTCACCAGAAAGTAGTGCTGATTAGAGAACTACAATTTCATCTTCCTAGAAACTTTAAAAACAACAAAAGCCAAACTAAAACAAAACAAAAACTCCCACAGAAACAGAAACACACCAACCCAATATTTCTGTCAGAAAAGGAAATGCATAGAATTCTAGCACCAGTATTCAACACAATCAGTATATCAGTATAAGTTACTATGTTGAAGCATCCACCCGAACGTCCGGTCCACATAATTGAGTTCAACCCCTTGTACTGTCTCAGCTGTGCTTTGACCATTCCAGATCCATTTGAGTCAAGTATAGTACTGATGTAATGCTGGTTTTTGTCATTATTGAAAAGAGAGATATTCTTGATTTTGAAACCATCAGATTTCTGACTGGTATTTCTGGCCCAGAATTATATTTCAGCAAAAATATTCTATATTATTCTGTTAATGAAGTAATAATTAGTGTGTTACTGTTACACACTACATAATAATGTCGTGTGTTACTTTCCTTGTAACATAATAGATGCAGGGAAAACAGACAAAAATGTTTTTCTTTTCCTTCCACAAGAAACAGTTGAAAAATGTGAGAACATGACAAGGGTCTTTTTAAAAAAAGAGATCCTTGGGATTTTTTGGACAGGGGTCTTTAAAAAAACCCCACACAAATAAATCTATTTTATCAATCTAAACACTTTGGTAAGTAGGTAATGTATGCCTGAAAATAAATGTTTACAATTCATTATTATATAGTGCTAGCAGTTCTGAATTGTTTGGAGGCCTATGAATGTGTTTGTTAACCTCACTAACCCAACTGTCCTCCCTTCTGTGTGCTCAGTGACACTCCAAACTTTAGCTGCTGCTTATTGTTGCAGCTGGTTTTGAGTTTCTTATAAGCTGCAGTTCTGAACAGGTGCTGGTGTCATTATTTGTCTGCCACCAGGTCTTGCACATTTATGTAGCTGTACACTTGTATCATAAGGTTCAATAAAAAGAAGGAGGAAATAAATGGAAAGAAAATTATTGTCGGAAGACTGGGAGCTACAGCCACTGCTGATTTTTCATTCTGCATCTTATCTACATAGAAAAAAAAAGCCATACAGCTAATTAGAAACCAGAGATTATGGTGCAATATGCTAAATCAACTACCAGGTGGAAAATATGTCCCTAATATTTAAATGTATAATTAAAAATAAGTGGCTTGGGGGGGCAGGGTAGGGAGGGAGGATGTTCACAATCAGTTCACAGTAAGAATTTTGAACATCTGTTTCTACCAACTGATTTTAACTTCTATTTTTTCAAGTTTATTATATTGCAGTAAATCAGTAAAAAACTGAGAGGAAGATGAAACAAAAATAACACAACTATAATGGAAACCAGTTTCAGTTTGGTCCTCAGGATATTTTTGATTTATTAAACTGTATCTCAACATGCCTAGAGGTGAGAGGGTAAGTTGAAAGAACAGCCTGGATGACAAAAGGAATTGGGCTACAAAAAATCATTTAAGCTACCTATGGTATTCATATAAATATAAGCTGACACTTTGCAAAAGGTCACTGTACTTCATAAATCATAAGTTTAGAAGGGACCCCGAAAGATAAGGTATTCCATCAAGTAGATGTAATCACTACTAGCACATTTTTGTCTGCTCTTCAGATAGTTTCCATTTTCTGAATGCTTTCCTCTTTTGCTCAAGATCATGCAGTTTAGCCAGGTTTATCATGAAAACTTGGAGTTTAGCCAGGTTTGTCACTCAAAACAATTCATATTTTCCTTCACAAGGCTCACAGTTTCTGGCAGATCTTCTCATAAAAATTCCTATTTCTCTTGAAGTTTGCATTCCTGCTTTGGTTCCACTGTATTTCCACTATCTAATTTTGAAGATTATAAATGTAGCCATTTAATACTTAGTCTTTCTAGGTAGGCTCAACATCCATATTCCCAATCAGTTCTTAATTAAGTAGAATAAAATCTGTTAATTAGAATCCCATCCTCAAGATGTTTTCTACATCTTCTGTGTAGCTAAATTGTTATTAATGACTTCCAAGAATTTGTGGATCAGTATGGCACGGGGATTCATCTTATCCAGCTGTTGAAATCAACAATGCAGATGAAGAAATCTGACTGTGTCATTCAAAGATTCAATTATAGTCAGTGGAGAAATGAAGTACTTGGCATATATCATTCACCAGCTGCACACCAAGAGAGGGCTGTTCTTACTCACCAATCACATCAATCAATTGAGAAAACAGCATTGATTGAGGAAATAGTTTTTGTCCACTCACCAGTCAGGCCTTATAAGAATTACAGCTTCTCTCATCACAGAATGTGTGAAATTACTCTTGGCTACACAAGGAATCGCAGAATATTCTGAGCTGGAAGGGACCCACGGGGGTCACCATGTCCAGCTCTTAAAAGAATGTCTCTTACAGGGATCACACCCATAACCTTGAGACTATTAGTACAGCGCTCTAACCAGCTGAGTTAAATATCTGTATAATCCTCACTGGAAAGCAGTGAAAAAATTTAGGGTTTTCATCCTGCTATATCACATAACAACTTCAACTTACCTGATTTTGGTGTAGGTGTCATTGTACTGAGACACTGGTAACAAACCACTTAGTTTATATTTATGCATCCACCTAAAATTTTAAAACTGATGGTTGTTGTTATTGTTCTGGTTCTTTCACATGTTACGTGTGAAAGTTAAAGATATACTAGTCGTAAAACTTCAGGAAATGGTTTACTTGGATTGTAAACAGCTCAACATTTCTGTTGTCTTAAAAGCCTATGTTGGAAAAAAGTACTTCATTTTGATTTGAGAAAATGCCAACTGTGAAAGCAAGCAACATGAGCAATTAACCAAGTGGGCTTTGCCTTTTATTTTTAACTGCTTGTCAATGAATTTACCACCCACAGCCTTCTCTGTGGGTGTATGCACGTGCACAGGATAATTTTCAGGGCTGCTCAAATTGTACTACAAATATAGCATGGGAACCGTGGTTTTAATTTGCTTATTCTTTTATTCCTCTGATCTATGCACTAGAAGTTCTTAACACAAACAAGAAATACACTCTATGCTGGGATTAGAAATTCTAAAATAGTATGCTAACTGAGGTATTGTTTTTGTTAAATGAAGACTTATGCAATCTGCAGTTAGGGACAGCTTATTTTAATAGTATCAGAAATTATGTGTATTCAGTAACTTTGGCAGATTTTCTGTCAAAAGCAGTGGATCTGAACTCCTTAGCCTTTACAGATTTATGGTACATATTTGATCTATTAGAAAATGTTACCATCTCTTACCTCACTGTACTGCACAATATAGTCTTTTAAAATAATGAGTTAGAGCAGCTAAATGTGACTCTGGTATTTCAAGTTCCACAGTAATCTAAAAAGTGCTTGTATTTTTACAGGCTGACATTTTTAATGGTAGGTTAAATCAGGCACCGATATCTGGATTGGTGGGAATGAGGTAACAAAATTGCTATTTTTTTGCTTGCCACATTAACAAGAGACTACAAGAAAGAGCAGGGTTGCAAGCAACATAGAGGCAGCTACCTCCATGACATCATGGAACTAATCACTAAAGAATAATAAAAGACACAGTGACACAAGAGGTTTAAAGGAGTAATTTCAAAAATTTTCAAATCTCACCATATAATATTTATTTTGAATTAAAATAAAAGCTAGCCTGTAAACACAATAGCCAGTTGTAGATCTAAATCAGAAAAATTAAAGACAGGATTTCTAGGCTGATGACTAACTGCAGAAGTCTCTGAATAAGATGCCATTGCCCATGTTGCACAAGAGGTTAGGCTAAGTGACCATAACATTTTCTGAATCTACAAAAGTAGATGTTCATGCCTTAACAGAATGCAACTGGAGCTTCCTGAAAATACTTTTTTATTCATCAGTTTGGGTCTGAGGTTGCACTGAAAGAATCTTCTCTTCAGACCTTGAGAAAGTGATTGACACTTTTTTCTTATAGCTTCTATCTTTGTGTATACCATTTCTTTTAAAGAAGAGAAGGTCAGTGTGCAAATTCTCACACTGGGCTACTGATTAGAGATCCTGTTTCATCATCATGATGGAGTGATCTTGGCCACCTGCCTGACCCTTACTCAACTGCTCTCTTCTTCTCTGTTCCACATTATAAGGGAGAAAATAAGCTGAAAAAGCTGATGGGTTGAGATAAAGAAATGGACATGACTTACCAGTTGCTCTAACAGAACTCAATTCAAGGAATATTAATTTCATTTATTATTAATTTGAAACAGAGTAGAATGGTAAAACAAAACCAAAAGCAATATAAATCATCTTCTCCCACACACACATTCTTCCCCAGGTTCAGATTCACTCCTTTATTACTGAATCCTCTACCTCCCCCTTCTGAGTGGCACAGAAAACATGGGGAGTGGGGGGCTGTGAGTAACAGGTTCTCTCTGCTTTTCTTGCCCTTAACACTTTTGCTCTGCTCCTGTAGCATAGGTCTATCCTACAGGTCACAGCTTTCTTGGGGGCCTGTTCATCTGCTGCAGTGTGGGGTCATCCAAGGGCTACAGTGGGATCTGCTTCCAGTGGTTCTTCATGGGCTGCAAGGGAATCACTGCCTTCCTGTCTGGAGCAGCTGTTCCCTCCCTCTCTCCCCCATCACCTTCTTGTGCAACCTTGCTGCCTGCAGGACTGTTTCTCACTTTTCACTCCTGACTTTCTGGAATATGTTATCACTGAGAAGCCACCACCTGGGCTTATGGGCTTAGCCATGCTCTACAGCATGCAAGGCAGTCCCAGCCTCTCTTCACAGAACCCATACCTGAAGTTCCCTGCTGACAAAACATTGCCAGCTACCCTCAGTAAAGTCATTGATGTCTTCCCTGGATGTTTTTGATTGTCTGGGGTTAGTTTTTATTGGTTTGGTCTGGTCTTATTTTTTTCCTAGAATGACACAGCTGTTAAGAGAGATGACACTGGGGCTGCTATTTTTACTCAGAGACACCATTCTTTGATACTCTTTTATTTAGCAGTATTGCCAAATATCATTCTTCCAGGGTTGCAGCTTCTTCCACTTTTTATGGCTAATGGCAGGAGGTCTTCTGTAGTCTTTGTACACAATCCTTGTTTTTACATAATTTAAGTAAATGGAAATAACTGCGATGAACTGCCTAAAACAGGATTATAGTGCTGTTATTCATCCTGAAACATAGCCAGAATTTGAAACACACATCACTATGAACAGAAAATAATGCTGGCATCTCAGAAATGTGTTGTAAGTAGAGAAGTGTCAATAAACAAGCTTCATGAATTTTAGTTTTTACGCAACTTCACATTTTTCCATTTTGCAGTTTGAAGAGTTTTGGACTTGTAGCAAAATTAACTGCAATCTTTGTCTCTGTATAGGAAAAAAGCAGAAGCCAAAAACCCAAAGAAAACTATCTAAATCATTCTAGAGACTGAATCTTCTTAGCAAAGTTACTGGTTTGTTTTATCATCTTCTCAAATGAGTCTAAAATTCTACACAGAAATTCAGCTTTTCTTTCTTTTCTTTTCTTTTCTTTTCTTTTCTTTTCTTTTCTTTTCTTTTCTCTTTTCTTATATTTTCTCTTCTATTTTCTTTTATTTTCTTATTTTTCTCTTTTCTTTTTTCTTTTTTCTTATTCTCTTTCTTTTTCTTTTTTTTTTCTTTTTCATCTTTTTCTTTCTCAAATTTAGTAGTGCAAACAGAATTGACATAATTTTGAAGCAAGAATTAAACCTGTTCATGTACAAATTCTGAGATGAATATCTCCCAATGGGACCCAACTCAATTATGCATCAGTTTTACTTGTAGTTCCTACATCACTTGTAGTCCCTAATTTTCTATTTTGCTTGTAATTATTAAGTTTCAATATACCTGTAATCTCTTAGACAGGAACATTTTTCTGCCAGCCTTCTACCACATGGCTATTCCCTTGCATTCCAAAAGATTTTGTATTTCAAGTATTAAAACTAATAAAATAAAACTTGTTTGAACTGAATCGTGTAACCATACATTTAGACCTTTTATTTTCTTTTTTACAATTAGGAAGGAAAAACAATCCTGCAGGCTGAAATTCTCATCTGACTCCAGCCATGTAACACTGAAGAGCCTAGAATAAAATAATCACCTTTAAAATAGATGCTGAGCATTAGAGGACAGTTCTACCCATCATACCTGCAAATGACTGCATTTTTCCATCTGGAAATATACCAATAGAAATAGTGTAAGCTAAATATTTTTACTTTAGACTGAACTTAATGAGAAAAATATAATTTGCTGTTTTAAAATGCCCACAGTAGCGAAACAAGCTTCTTTATTACTCTCTCAAAAACATTCTGCAACTGGGTTGTTACAGCCGTCACTTGCCAGGACTTTTTCCTGGGTTCTCTGAAATTCATAGCCATGGGTTTTCAGATTTAAAGAATTTATTTTTACCAAGGAGTCCAATTTTCCAGATACTTCATGATCTTGTCTATCCATTACCAATATTGTGCTTTTATCATATACTTGGATCAATTTTTTTTTTTTTATATTTTCCCCTATGGTAATGAAAATAAAAAATACCACCAGAGAGTTATACTGTGGCTTTGTTGTTTTGCTTTTTTCTGTTTATCAGTGGGCTTTGCCACTACACTATAACCTTAAGCAATCTGTCCGTCTTTTACTTCTTTACTTTTCTCTTCCATTTTCTTTCATGCCTCTGGAAATCAGATTGTAGCTCGTAGCACTTTGAACAGTACTGCAGTTCTTTGATCTAGTGCTTAGCCAGTGAATTTGCACTGGATGGTGAACCAAAGCAAACTGCAACAATCTCCTCAAGTAAGTAAAATACCAGGAGTAAAAATGAGCTCTATTCTCCCATTAGGTTGATCTTTTTGTTTAATGGTAAAACAACATCAATTTTATAACTATTTTAGGAAGTTTAATAAGACACTCACTATGAAAGAAATGGTTCTGAAAGTATGAACATATCTGAACTGAAGGTACTTATCACAAACTGATTCTCACTTTCTCTGTGGAACTGGTGTTTCTTTCAGTGTTTCTCTCTATTAGGATCCCCTCACGGAATTTCTACTTTTCTTGTATCATAAATCCATGTGATTACAGGGATCATCTGGGTGCCTTGACAAGTGTGATACAGCAAAAATTGTGTTAGCCTGCATTACTTAGGTTGTTATGAAATATATGTGAAATCTACAGACATCTTTCAGGAGACAGATGTGAGCAGTTCCAATATCATAAGCTTACAATCAGTTACTCAGTTTAGGGTTACTTTTAAAGGTCCTTTGGATACACTTTTTGTTGATATTTTTAATATATCAGCTTGTCAGTAGTCCACAGTAAAATATGATGGTTTGAAAATGCAGTCTCTGAACTCAGATATAAGATTGTTACTCTGAGATTGAAAGCAAAACATGAAATTTTCTTTGATAACAAAAGAAAAGTTATACACTCTTGGACAAATCTTGTCACAATGTCCTGTGGTAAACAGGAGTTCAAAAATGAATTGTTATTTTTGTAGGGCATCATTGATATGTTGAGATTGTAGATAATGAAGCACTTATTTTTTCAATTACAATCACAGCCATTTTTATTTACTACTTATAAATGGGAATAGAATTATCCACTGAAATTAAATTGAAATAAAGCATCACTCTTATGAAGCTCTGTATATGCTTCTGTAGAAAGTTTAGAGGACCTGATTACTTAAAAGAGAGGACTGTGAAACCATCTCACTAATTTTCCAGCATACCAAAGGACATCCTAATAATTCTAGTCATTATACGCTTCTGTGGATACTCAATACTCCTAGGCATATAATAATTTCACTTTCTGACAGGTAGTCCCATAGATGGATAATATAAAAAAGGACAGTTTTAAAATTTCTGTATCATAGTAAACTATTTAGGAGATACAGAAGAAACTTACAAGGGTTCAAAACTAAAGAATTTGTTAAAAATCTCTGAAAAGCAGAAGAACTATGAAACTTACAGTATCATCTTCTGGACTGTTTGTCATTTTACTGTGTCTGTTTACTGTTATTTGTTCCAATATTCGAGGGAGACAGACTGAATTGTCTTTCCATCCTAATTTCTGCTCAAGGATTTCAGATTAGTTTATATAAACAACTCTGATGAAAAAAAATCAATCTATTTTTCTGTCTTTATATTATAGATTTATTTCTCATGGGTATCCATATTTAAATTTATGTTAAAATTACATGTTTTGTTTACAGATGCATGTTTTGTTTATATGCAAATTGGACCTTGTGTGAGTGTCTTGTAGTAGCTGGTCTTCAATTGATGAGATTCCTCAGATTTTAAGCTATCAAAAACCAATTAAATTCTCAAGTTTGATTACTGTGGAGCAGTCACCTTTAATGGTTACTGAGACTTTATACACCAAGTTATGGCATAATGTTCTACAGGGAAAATGACAGGATTAACATAGGAAAAAGCAACAGCTTGTGGGCAGAAGCACAAATTCCTTTTAGCTGAATAGGCATCTAGCAGAACAAGCCAAAGCAAACTAAACCAGAATGTATTTGGACCCCGAACAAATTTTGAAGAAACTTGGTTGTTTCTGCTTGAGGAAAAGAAAAAAAAACAAAAACGCGTAAGTGGCGGAGGAATGAAGAAGAATCATCCTTCAAACTAAGATATCTAACTTAAATACTGGGCTGGGACTGGGAGGTAAGTCAGATGCTAGAGAAAATATGCCAGCTCTCTGAACCACATACCAGTGTCAGTATTTGAGACACAGAATAAATTCAGATTCCTCAAAAATAATTTAATGCAAGCTTAAACGGTGAAACTATTCAGTGCAAACTATGTTTTGCAAACCACAATATTTTCTAGAAAACATAGGATTGATGTGCTGAAAAGTTCTCCTCTGAAGCAGAGTTTTCTCTGACTTCCATTTGCTCTTAACTTTGAGCTTCACTCAATTCTCTGAACAGTCAACTAAATTAAAACCTACCTCTGCATACTTCTTTAGTGTACCACTTTCAAACAGCCTCAAAGATGTTAATTTAGAAATGTCAGATACACACACACACACACATATATATATATATAAAAAGCAGCAAGCTAAGCTATGCTTCCTTTTGCTGTTCAATTCTGTCTAAACACACCTGCTTCAAAACATAGATCTTATGTTTAAAATTATCTTTTCTTTCAGAATTATTGAGTATCTTGTCATTCTTTCATTGTGTGATATACCATCAAGACTAATGAACCGTCATGGCTCTTTTTTATGTCACCCATCACCTCCATTTTATTTTTGATGAATTATTTAAGTACAATACCTTAAAAATACGATCCTTTTTTTTCGAAGTTAAAATTCTTATAGTCTTTTTTTTTTTTTAATTAAAAAACATTTGCATGTCAAAACTATTTGACTATAATTTTTAACCAAGGGATTAAGATAGTATTCTTCTATTAGGAAACTTGAAGGCAGCAGCTATAAGAAAACAATTAGCTTGATAAACATGGATTATGAACATTTACAAATAAGAATATATGATTTGGTAGGGAGAAATGATGGTAAGAATTCTAACCAGATAGCCAGAATACAAATGAAAATTCTGATTTATAGTTTTTTTTTTTCATTACCACATTATTGTATCATAACTTCCAGTTGCAATTTAGATTGTTTTCAAATTTGATGAAGTGACAAGAAATCTCAAGATACACTTTCAAGAAGAAAATAAATAAAGCCAAAAAATGGTGGAGATGTTCAAGTTATAGATACAGAATCGTTGTTCCACATACATGAGAAAATTGAAGTGTGTAAAATTTTTAGAATCAAGTAGAAGCACAAGTGAAATCAATGGTCACTACACAGGTAAAAAGAGAGACGTGGCAAGAAACATTAGGACTGGGACAAATTCTCCAGAATGTTGCTTTTAGGTGACTAAATTTAATTTCAGCTTAGTTAAGTACTTGAATGATTCTATGGTTCTGGGTGTACATACTTTTTTTAATTATTTATTTTATTTTAATTTAATTAATTATTTAATTTTTATTGCAGAGTTGTTACAGAGTTAATCACAGGTGAGTTGTAAGTGGCAGCATTTCAATATTGGTTACTATAAATAAAAAACTAGAATTTTATATCTTTCTTTCACATGCTCCCTGATTTCCAGCAGTGACCCCCTGAAGGCACAAAAATTCAAGTTATTAAGTTTCAACAACATCGTCTGTAAAAAACATTTTTTCCTCGTCCAGTGTATCCAAGCCATCATTTTAGTGTTCTAAGAAGTGAGTTTGGGATCATCTTTAGCAAAAATGTGAAGGCAGAGACACTTGTATATGTAGCAGATGGAAGATTTACGGTCTTGTAAACCACACCTGGTATCCCTGTTAGTGGTATCATTTCAGAAAAGTCTTGGAGGATTTACCATCCTATTGCATAGTAAATCAAGTGAAAAAATTATTTGCTATTTTTGTTAAGTATTATGCAAAAAAACAAACAAAAAAAGATGTTGCTTAAATCGTGCTATTTTGTAGACTTTCAAATATGTTTGTTGATAAGCATTATTTAAACTTTCTGTGCTTCTTGCCTTATATTGCTAAACATGAAACACAGTTTATTCTTGTTGCATAAGGCTCACAGTACATAATTACATATTTATTAGCAAAAAACCTAATCAATGCAGTATTCACTTGTGCCATTCTCCTTCTAGCCTTCCCTGTATACCTCATCATTGTACATGGAGGTAGAATTCAGATTCACCCACATTATGCAGGATTTAGTTCAGCTGCCTGCACACAGAATATTAGTACCATTTTTGGTGTTGGGTGTTTTTTTGTCTGTCCTACAGTTTCTGTTTCAGAGCTATAAAGACCTTCTGAAAGCTTTGTGGTCTAATTACCATACCAGCAAGGTGGCTTGCATATTCTAGGGCAAGGAAATTTGCAGTAGGTATCCACATTTAAATAAACTGATAAAATTTATGGTCAATACACTGACTGAGACTCAAACAATTCGCTTAAATATGTTCATCTCATGCGATTTTCTAAATACTCCAGCTGCCACGCAGGGTGATATAGGGGGCTTTACATCCCCTCTGTCACTTTTTTGTGTACATCTTGGATATCCCAGCATATCATAATTGGCTCCAGGAGCCCATATTTGGGGCAAATGAACTAAGCCTATGCAAGCTAAAATACTGTTCAGCTGACTAATCTTGCAAGTCTTTTAAAGGCTAAACTAATTCCTTAGATTTCCTCAACTCTAATACAGATTTGATTCATTTTTTTCAAAATAGGTGCACATGATGCATGATTTTTCATGTCATGTTATACCTCAAGTGCCAGTACAGGACTACAGAGGTCTCCCATGCAGGTCTTTTGTTGTTTCTGCTAGTTCCCCATAGATACTCTGTTAAAAAAATCTCATCTGTTTAAGACTGCTAAAGGTCTCATCACATACTAAATACTCGTAAGTGGCAAGTAAACAAATTTCCAGATCCCCGCAGACTATAATGGCAGCATAGGCAGCTCACAGGTCAATGTGTGCATGTGGACTATATAAATATTATAGTAAATTACCAAAGAGGAGGAACAATGCTTTTTGGGCTGCTTTGATGGAGACAAATATTGGAGGGTATCTAAGATAACTAAGATTTTTCTCTGTAAAATGTTGTGGGAGAAGAGAATGTTTAAAGACGTGATTATGGAAATTCTTGATGCTGTGGAGATGCAGCCCAGTACTCTCCAGACACATAGACAAGTGCAACATCATCAGAAAGGGTGCATACAGCAATACTTCCTGATCTATGCCTCAGAATTTTCAGCAGGATTAAAGCTGGTATTAGATTATGCAGTTAAAACTAATATTGTGTAGGACTTTTGAATCTGGTCCAGTTTGAACTATGCTACACTGAGTCCTTTGGAGTTCTTTAACTGAAATTCTCATAGTTCCAATTAAAAGAAAACAATGCTTAGATATTGGTCCTGCTGACTCCAAAATTTACTTTCCTATTTGATATACTTCTTGAGCCTGAATACCTAAACATTCACGTTTGCTGCTAATTATGTCATTAAAATTTGCTGTTTGATCTTTGGAGCAAGTAATTCTTAGGGTAGGAAGAGTAGTGAAGTAAGTGATATTGAGTATTATATTATGAATAGTAACATTATCTAACTGTGCTCAAAGCATGAACATGGCTTAGGAGAATAAGAAATTACTTTAAGTACAATTGCTCGCATTTATGAATTCACACTTCATTGTCTAGGCATATTCACTAATGCTTGCTCAGAATAAGATAGTGAAACACAAATTCCAGAGGGTAGATTTATCAATGGACTATTTCTGTACAAAAAATAAAGAGCCATAAATTTTTTGCATATTTCACACCACTTATTTATATAGGATTATCTGAAGTATTTGTTTAGGTTTAGTGTTCTGGTTTTCAGATTTTTTTTCCTAGCAGCAAAAATATCATGTGCATAGTCAACTGGTTCTGCACATTCAGTGCATTTTTTCTGTAAAGTTTAGGGCCAGTTCTAATCCATCTTCTAGTATTAAAAAAGCCTTTTGAAATTTGACAGTTTTTAAAAGTCATGAAACAAGAGTTCCAGCAATTCTTCAATTAACTATCTCTCGTTCACAAATACCTGAGGAAGAGCTTTTATTTTCTGAATGGATTTGAAGCCTAACTGGAGCATCAATACTGCACACTGCATCTGTCATAACTAAAATCATCCTCAGTTTCATGAAGATTTAGACAGCTTTCCATGATTTTAAGTATATATGATCTGATCTGGTATAAATAATTGAGTTTCCCAAAACTTTTGGGGGTGCACAGAAGATATACAAAGGAAATGCTATGGGCAGCTGGCACAAGGACATGAGGTAAGTGACATTCACTTCTGAATTTCAGATGTCTGAACACAGGAATTTATAGCTATCTGATATATCTTGTGCCAACTGAACTTTTTCTCCCCTCATGTTATCCTACACTATTCAGTGTCTGCATCTTTTACTAATAAACTGTTGTGCAGCTATACCATGGATCCAATCTATCTAAACTTTAGGTTCCAGTTACTCTAAAAAAGTGTGAAAGCTTTTATAAATTGGTGGGTAAAGACAATATGCCAATGATGGATCCCAGAAACAGAGGTTGTCATCCTAAGTTTAGTTTGAGTGGATGGGATTTGCATTCTCTAGATCAGTAAACAAACCACATTTTTCTTTATTGGATGCACAGCCATTGCATGACACATTCATGGCACGACACATCCACACACAAAACTTAAAAAATTGTATAAAATTATCCCAAGGCAGCTGTCATGGGAATACTATATGTGCCCTGGAGTACTACACCAGGCTGGGAAGAGCTACAGAGGGGCTGAGCAGAGGCAGTGAAACTTGTGACTGCCCTCAGGCCCTGTCAAGTGCAGCCCAATCTATGCTAATCTTTGACAACACATACACCAGTGTGGTATTCATTCCAAATTGATCTCTTCAGTTTAAAATTAAGTCTTAACAAAAGAGAACTTCTTGGAAAAAAGAAAAAGTTTAAAAATATGTAAATGAAGGTCTGGCATATGAGGAAGTTATTCCTAATAGGAGGTAAAAAAGGAAAGAGAAAAATTTGAAATAGCTAGGTGCTTCCTTCTTGAGATTGCATGCCCACATCTTAACTCTGTAAATAAAATCCATGACCCACTCTGTAATAAAACTCATGCATATGAAAGATTCCCTAAATACATGGACCAGTTAATATGATTTTACATGTGGCACAGTACAGTTTTACTTCTGTTCTTTGGAGTACTTCCTTTACCAGGCCAGGTATTTCTAAAGGAATTCCCCAAATGTCACAATGATTATCAATGGTACAGTGAATATCAGTGGCACAAAGAAGCCAAAATATCTGTCTGTATCCTGAAGAGAAAGCCTCTCTTTTTCTTTTCCTAAAATCAATATTTATGTTGTCTACCTCCAACACAGGGCTTTAATAACTTTTTAATACACAGGTTACTTGTGAAGTTCTCTAGCACAGTATGAAGCTTAGTCCCAATACATTTTAGAATAATTTCTTCTGACAACAATTTCTTCTGACAAACAAAAAGGAACATTAAAAATGTAATGGTCAGTACCATTATATAATTACACTTCTCAAGATTCTTAAACTTATGAAAAAAATTATCTTAGAGGCATATGACAAATTTGGAATATGAAACCACATACAAAGAAATGTTTCACCAACTCTTTTTTGCTGCTTTAAAAGTAGCAATTTCTTTCTTTATTATTTAAATATCTCAGAAATATAACAGAAATAATGAAATATTGAAACAGCTGCAGATTTCAGAAGACTTTGGGGGCAACTTTTTCCAAATTTTTTGTGTTTCCATTATAGTAGTTAAATTAGGCATATGAAGCTAAACAACTAAAACTAAATGAGACATGCATTTGACACTAAGCTGTAAAGCTGCCAGGAATAAAGGAGTGCCTATGTTTATTAATCAGACTTCTGACAAGTGAAGAGTGAAATGGGTCTTAAAAATATGAGAGCTATTTTAGGTAGCAGTAATTATCTATGATCTGATAAAGTATATTTTCACTGACAGCAAATGATCCTGGTTCACATCTGCCCAACACTGCTGTCCTGGAAAAAGTAAGACAACCAATGTGGACTTCATCCAGTGTTCAATCTACCAGTAGATCAATATAACCCTTGCTTAGCATTAGAATTTTCATAGAACTTCAGTAAAAAACCCCATAAAACCAAAACATACCTTGAAACATTAACAGTTACAAATGGTCTTTTTCCAGTGTCACAAAAGACCAATTAAGCCTTTTATAAGAGAGAAAGCAAAAACTTAAATGTTAACATTATGGTCTAAATATTTTAGAAGCATAATATTTTATTGGATAAATATATAAACTGAAAATAACTCATGCTGGTCCTCTGATCATGACAGAGACATGTCTACTTGGGAAAAAAAAATCATTGGCCAAGTAGTGGTTTTTTTGGAGGGTTTTTTTGTAGTTTTTTTTTTGACTGGAGGGAATGTTTGATTGGTAGATTTTAATAGCTAAGAGAATGATGAAAGTTGGGATGAGGGATTTCAAGGTGGTGGATTCATAGAAGTTCTTCCTGTTTCTTTTGCAGGACAGTGTTAGTGTGTAAGGACTAGAAATCAGTCAGCTCTATACTTATAATGCTGAGCTGGCCAGGGCACAAGGCCAAGCTATTCAGCAGTTAGCATAGATTTGGTCCAGGTCAGGCAGCACTTTCCTGTTAAAACCTCAGGTATTCCTAAGAATAAGCACAAGAATGCACTGTCACTAAAATGATTGCTCCTATCTCTTTCAACAGAACAAATCTATTTATCAGAGGCAGAGATTATAGTTGTATGGATTAAATAATTTCCATGTTCTTTGTCCTCAGGGCCAACAAATTGTGTTCTTAATTTTCTAGGATAGACATAGACCTCCTCCCTCCAAAGTCATAAACCACCAAATTTGCCTCTGGCCTTTTTTAAATCTAGTGCTCAATATTTTGCAGAAAGATATATGTCAGCACATGAGTAGGATGTGTTTTGCTTTCACTAGTCAGTTAGCAGAGAACTGATTCTGCTGAGTAACTAATTTTAGTAAGAGCTGTAACTTTACCTTGTTTTCTATATTGTATTGTTGCATGCACTATTCCTATATGCTCTGTGACTTCCAATTATCATTGCAGCTGCTTTCACAAATAGAAGTCTGTCTCAGGAAAACAATTGCATGTTAGGGAACTCAAAAATGCTTTCCAACTTCTTTCTCTTTTCCTTCTTCCACTCCTCAGTGGAAGGAGTTTTCCAACACACTAGACTCCTCTGCACTACATATGTGTACAGTTTTCTCAAAGTTACTCAATAAACTGATGCTAAAAGCATTGATGGCACCCAAAGGTTGCCAGTATGGGCAGTACCCTGAGCAATGCTGTGGCGCAGCTCAGAAACCATGGACGTGACCTGTAAATTGCTATGACTGGACAGAACATCAAATGTCTGTGATTAGAGAGAACACCAGCTCTCTCATGAGCTTTGTACTTCTCTCTTTTTGGTGTCAGACTTCAGTACCACAGAATATTTCCTTAAGGAGCATCTGTGAATTCATGATTCCTGCCAAATTTAGAGCTAGCACTAGTATTTTTCCTAAGTAAAATAGTTTCAAATACATCAATATGTATTTGAGCTTTCAAAAAAGAGCTTCCAGGAAGTTTGATTGCAAAGCATGCTTATTTGATAAATTAAGGAATACACCAGTCTATTATACATACATCTCTTTCTACACAGTTTATCACTTAAAAATAGTAACAGGAAGAATAGTATAATCATTCTGTGATTTAATTTGAATTAATGTTAACTACAGTAGAATTAATTCTCCTTTTCATTTGAAGCACCTAAAGTTGGCAAAAAATAGGTCTCTAAAATTTATGGCGAACACGTATCTGCTGTTATGCTCAGATGGCATTTTCTATGTTCTTAAAAATAGTGGTTTTTTCTGAGCTTTTTTTTTTCCTTTTTTTTTTTTTTTTTCTTAATCTGTTGGCATACTGTGCCACATGAACTTTCCAGATTAAAATTTAAAATTTGATAGATATGGTAGCTCATCTTAGCACCTAGAGAATACCGGCAAGTTAGTAATATATAAAATCCAAACCATTAAAGGAAGAATTGTGTCTATATTTTCAGGAAGAAAATGTTTGATGAGTGGATAACAAAAGGAATTTTGTAATGCAATCCAAATGTATCTACACATCTTTAAATATTTATACAAAGCTAACCATAGCTGAAACACTCAACATCTTACCAAGCCCTGAAACATTCTTATTGTCATAGTATTATTATTAAAGTTATTTCAGAATGATTTTGTAATGATGCATTCATTTTAAACCTTAATTTCTTATTAATATCCTTTACCAATATCAGTATCTTCAAAAACAAGTAGAATGATTCATCTTTTGTGATAAACTGCCTTAAACAACTTCTGATATGAGAGCCTCCTCTATTCTGTCTAACTTCAAAGTTTCCTTTTTATTCTGTAAACCTTTTATAACATTCCCAGGAAAGCAATTTTAGTTCCTCCCTCTCCTATTAATTTGATCAGGCATAATTAAATTAGCATTATTTTTTATACATGCAGTGTATAATAAATGTGTACATCAATACATAAACACATCAAACCTGTAATCATAAGATATAAATTGAAATAACAATATTTGTGTTTCCCATTTGAGCTTAAGTAGAGATATATTGTTTAATCTTTAACGGGCTTCTTTCATTTCTCCTTTATTTAGGAGTCATTAGACATTACTCTAATGACAGCCCTTTTACATCCCTCCATTTCCATCATATGCATGCTCCAGAGTCTTTTCACCCATTTGTTTACCTTACAGCTGAAGTTTATCTCCACTAAACTTAATTGAAAACACTGTCTGACCCCCATTAAAACTGGAAACATACAGATTCACATCTAAAAACAACCACCAGACTTTGAATTTCCAAATATATTCTAGAAAAAAAAAATCATTTTCTTCAAAATTTCCCCTTCAAAAAGCTTCTGGAAGACTGAATGACACAGATTAAAAGTGGACATTTTCTCTTGTCTTGTTTTTGAAGTTCAGTTATCAATTGTTAATATAACTTGTATTAGTTTATCATGGAACTTCATTGTTTGCATCTATGAAGCAAATGAACAATCAGTTGGGAACAGGGGAACAGCTGAGCACAATTAGATACCTAATGTGCTCAGCTGTTAGATACCTATTAGATACCTAATATTTCTGTAAGATACAGAAATATTTCCACCTTTAGTGGAGAGTCTCCTTATATGTTTCATTCTAGTATATTTATGTATGTGGTTCGCTGTAAAAACACACAAATGTGTGTGAGTGTGCATACACACTGTCTTTGCATTTATATGTATATCAAAGGGTGTGGGACACAAACAAAATATCCTAGCAATTGAATTATTCCCAGGTAATTTGTTTGCTAGATGTAACTTCATATTTTTTTTTCAATCTGATGTGTGTATATTTACAGGTGAAATCAAAGTGGTTTTTTAGTCTTATGAGTAAATGACAAGTGTACCCTTCCTTGTTTTCGCATAATTAATTCTTTAGTAGGTGTTTGTGACACACATAAAAGAGAAATGAAACAGTGGCTTTTTCACAGTATTTCTCTGTGTTCAATCCTGACATATGAAAGAATTTAGGAAATGCATAAACCACAATTATATCCTTTTCACCTCTTCTCACATTCTGGATAAATTCTTGAATA
Source organism: Leucosticte australis (assembly GCA_025504685.1). NCBI lineage: Eukaryota > Metazoa > Chordata > Aves > Passeriformes > Fringillidae > Leucosticte > Leucosticte australis. The sequence goes on from JANIJU010000001.1 coordinate 61,554,015, forward strand.
CTTTTGTTCACCCCTTTTCTACTTTCCCTATGATGTCATCTATTATTTTTTTTATATTTCATCCTGTCTCTTACCCAAGTTGTTTCTATACTAATACTCTTGAAACTAAGTTACTACCTTACAGCCTCTATTCAATTACTTTAATTCTATATTGTAATCTATTAGAGAAATTCAATCTAGAAAGTATTATTTCATAGAACATTAAAGGTTTTAAAAGCCTCTATTAAAAGAAGAGAAAAAAATAAATTATTTTGCTTAATTTCATTATGTTTTGTCCTTCAAGAAAATTTCTTATTGAAAATGTCTACCTGAAACTGTGAAAAGGTGGTCTGTCATTTTCAAATGATTTTTACATCCCAGGATGCATTAAAAAAAAAAAAAAAGTAAAACTGGAAAACGAGAAACAAGTTAAAAAAATACAATGATGTGCATGACTTGAATTATTATGCCCAAACAAAAACATGCCCATCATCTTTTAAAAATATACATCAGGGAGAAAACTCATTGTGGTGGCATTTCAAACATCATTATAAAGGATCTTTGACAGGCAATCTGAAGTATTTTTTTTTCTTTCATTAAAACTGAAATTCTTGTTAAATTGCAAAAAAACCCAACCCTACACTGATCTGTTCTCTGTAGTTTATTCATTCTCAAGGGCAAATAATTTTATTTTTTTTTATCTTTAGAAAGAGTTTCCATATTGAATTTTGTTGTTAATTTTTTTTTTAATACTATCCCTGAAAATGGACTAGAATTGTCTCTTAGAATACAGACTTTTTAGAATACAGACTTTTTAGGCATGCACAATTTGCCCTTCAAAAGGATTTAGAATATTGTTGAGGTCTGAAAAGTGAACTTGAAGCATATCCTTTGAATGTTTCTGTCAGGGGTCACAAAAAAATACAGACTTGAAAAAGGGGTAAGAGCTGTGATAAGAGTGCAGTTTCAGCTGCTATGGATTTTTACAATAATTTATACTGCTTCCTGACTGTAGTCAGGCAAATAACCCAATAAAGGGTGAAGCATTTGAAGAAAAAGACCAATGAACAAAACCCAGGCTACTCTATGTAATTCCCAGCAGACTTTCCTAAATCTAATACTGCAGAGACACCAAATATCCTGCTCTTCTGCCCTAAGAAAATAGTGCCCACTTACAGAATTTGAGAGGAGTGATAACTAAGTTCCCTCATGTATTTCTAGTGAGTCCAAAGTCTTGGTGTGAACTGAAAATGAAAGTCTACATATCTACAAAAATGTGGGCTAAATTGTCTGCTTTGATGCTCTACTGCAGGACAGTAGAGGCATGGTGGGAGACGTAATGATAGCTTTGGGAGACAATACATGAAATCTAACTCTAGTTGATCATAGAATCACAGAATGGCTTGAGTTGGGCTACCTTAACAAAAAGAAATTATATTTTTAAATTAGATTGTTTTGGAGTCTAGCAGAAGACCATATAAATCAAATACTATGCTGCTTTTGTACTTTTAGGAATGACAAATACAAGACTAAAGTAAAATTTGAATATTTAATAGAAATAGATTATACCTACTTCCCAAATAAGCCATTAAGTCAATTTCATTTTGCTTTACTCAAACCCTTTAAATATCAGAACTTTTCTAACACAGATACCTCAGGCTGAACTGTGTTAGGGAGTGATTACATAAGCAGATCACAGGGCAGATCTGAGGAAGGGGTGATCTGGCAGGTGGAGAGTAGGAGATGAGCACCTGCTCTTGGAACATGAGCTGACTGTCACCACTGCTTATGCTAAACAAGCCTGGATATTTTGCACTTAGTATCATACAGAAGGAAGGGCGGAAGAAAGGAGGGAATGACAGGATATAGGTGAGCAGGAGGACATTCTCAAGTACACATTCAAGCAGTTGATTTGAGACAAAGAAGGACAACATACAGTGGGTTTATTTCAAATGCGTGTCAATGAAAGGTATCAGAGAAAATAGGCAGCTTGGAAAACATTGATGATCATTTCATCCAGCTATTATTCAGTGTATCATGTGGAGTTTGGCACAATTGAAATCTGGAGAGCAGGTTTCTCACCTGTAATTTCTTCAATCTTTATCAAATACCAATCTATACTGAGATACCAATTCAGGGAGAGGAAAACAGGGAAAATGTGAGGAAAGGCAGTACAAAATCAAGGTGCCAGTATTTGTGTTCCAATGAAACAACTGTTTTCTTTCTTTTCAACATGGCAAGGGTGAATGTTTCCTCACCAAGCTGTCTTCATATGAACACTTCATTATTTTCAACATATTTTTCACTCATTTCTTCACCACTGAAAACACATGTTGCTGCGACTGACTTAAGTGAGAAATTAAAATATGAATCTCTAAAATATCAATAAAGCTGGCATAAAATCTTCTTGGTTGTCTAGGCTAGAAGGTAGAAAGACTGTGGCCTTAGGGCAATATATTGTGCCTAAAGGCTCACGGAGTCTGCTGTCACACATTGCATTAAATATTATTACTCTCTGTCTGTTGACATTATGCCTTTGGGATTTTCATAGAACATTGAGCATGATCTCCAAGATTGCTCACAATTTAGCTAGTGCACACTAATATACTGCTGCTATTATACTCATGGGTAGGCCATAACTGAGTCTTTTCTTGCATTGGCTAGTAAGAGTGTCAAATTACCAGACTAAACCAAGTGAAAGGGAATGCTAATTAAAAGGGCAGGATGTGTTCCATTTGCTCTAATCAAAGAGTGCTTAATCCCTTCATAAGCTGGCTGGCTTTGTTGGATGAAATTCTGAACAACCTTGCTACTTTTGATAACTGTAAGCCACTGACTCCTGGCCCCTTGACAGCTAGCTGAGCATGTAATAACATTTCTCTGTATTTGGGGGCTGGCTTAGCTGGCTTTATAATAGATTATTGTGGATGTTAAAGTGAAATGTTAGTCTTTCTTTAAAGCGCTGTATTCCCTGGTAATTAAGGTTATAAAAAGGGCACTGAACACAATGCAGCTTCAAGGTCGCCCAGCATCTTCAGTTTGTGTAAATAAGGTATTAAGCATAGGTTTGTCCTGCAGTGCTAATAACAGAAAGACAGCTCTTCTATTACTGGTACATGACAAATTTACTGAAAGCTATTTTTAAGTGCACACAAGCACCTTTCACTTCAATTAGAAGACCCATTAAATTGTAAGTACTTTTATAAGAAGACAGAAAAGGTGGAAATACAGTGTTGAAAAAAGACAAAACAAAAGAGAAAAAAAATCCCCAAAACTCTCAAGTAAGCAGAACACTACTGGACAGAGTACAATCAAATGACATTGCACAACTACTTCTGCAGAGGAACAGATTGCTTGGTGTAACAAGAACCTTAGTGAAATCTCAGCTCTTGGCATAGTAAGTCTAGAAGGACTGAAAACTAAGATTTCATTTTAGCTTTCAGGGCACTGACTTTTTTTGTAGTGTCTGCTTCGTCATCTGTCTATTCCACTGTAAATGTAAAAATCTGAAGAAAGGAGTTTCCTGTACATAATGCGTTAATTTCCTAACAGGTAGGGGAGTAGGACAACAAGAACTACATAAAATAAGAATTCAAAACCCTTTACAAATAAGGTTAAAAAAATGAAAATTTTTAAGAAAAAGGTGTCTGGTATTTGTGTGAAAAATGATGGGGGACATGAGAAAGGCAATATAATAACTAAATGCAGCTATTAAGAACAACCAGTATAAAGGCAGACTGAGATCTCTCTGTGCATTTCCATTTATTAGCAGACTCTAGCTTTGTTTTTGGCAAAGCCAATATAAGTAGGTCCTTAATTGCATTGTGTCCTGATTGAGAAACTGGTGCTATCTTTCAGGTCTGCTAATTCAATAGTTTGCTTGACAGTACTAAAAGAAAAATGTGTGAAGCTACTTACAGAAAAGCAGTCCCAAGAATACCTACACCATTATTTGATACAAGCACAATGTGAAGTGCAATGGGCACAAACTAAACCATGTAAGGATCAGATTTGCTGGAAGGAAAATTTTTCATAATTTTTTCATAAAATTTTTTTCATAAAAACAATGGAGTAGTTTACCCAGAGAGACTGGAAGAGAGTTTCAAGACCTGACTGCCTAAAATCTTGAGGAACGTAATCTGCCCAGGATCAGAAACTGATAGGCTGGCCCAGAATTCTACTGAGGTTCCACTCAACTTAAATATTTACTCATATACAAGAGCTGCTCTTGTAAGAATGTAAGAAATTTCTAAATCTTTGATCATTGATACAAACATTGCCTAAGTATGAAGTTTTAAGCCAAGCAGGTTAATTCAAGCAATTCAAGCAAGTTTCTTTTCAATCAGTTAAGAGACAAAAGGAATGAAAAATGATATATAAAAAGGAAACATATAACACTTGAACCTAGAGAAAAAAGAGTGCTGTGTAAGAAAATGATTTAAATCGTGACTGTTTTGCCAATTAAGAAAAGAATTGCATGTATAACAGATATGTACCAGTAGATTCAAAATTCTATTATAATGTTCATAATGAAGACAAATAATCACAACTGTAACTCAAAAAACACAATGTCCCAACATCATGTAATCACCTAAATTATTCCCATCATGAAAGCACGTTTAGACATGGTAATAACAATGCATGGTGTATTTATATTTAGTTACCAAGAGTACTCACTTTCTCCAAAGGGAAGAAAATGCTCTGCAAATGTCTCATTCCTGAAGCATGTGTAGAAGACCTGATTGTGCTCTTAATGACTTCAAAGGCACAAAGTAAGCCGTAGAAAGACAAATTATTTTCATGTGGAATAGAAAAAATGTAGTTGCTCAGGGAATTGCTGTGAGGGCTCAAATCAGTAAGAACATAAAAAGCAAGCAACTCTTTTTGGAACACTCCAAAAGGGAAGGTACTGCTGCATGTTGTGAAGCACTCAGTCTTCCTGGTAGGCAGACTGAGTTCTTCTGAGAGCCTGGAGTACACCAAATTTCAAAATTCTGTCAGAGCCTAGAAAACAGGCAAGCTGCTCTGTTGGGTACAATTTTTTTGCCAAATTATAGAAGTAGGATACAGTAGAAGATTAAACCACCTGAATTCTGGTGTCTCCATATGTGCTGACAAATGCACATATGCATATTCTGTACTTCCCTCACTGCTGTGTCCCAAGCATCAGAATACTCTTCTGTTTCCTGAAGCAGTTCAGTGTATTCAAATCCTATGACCAGATAGACAGTTTGTTGCTTTCTCCACTTCTCATTATCATAAATATTCTAATAAAATATTCAGCACATAGATATGTAAATGGTAACCTATGAAAATTTATTGTATATATATATATAAAGTACATTAACAAGTGAGAGAGCTATCCTCATCAATCAGTTTTCATGGATTTTCCACTGATTAGAATAAAGCAACACTTTTTGAAGGGAGAACAAATCAGCACAATGTGTTTTCCTACATCAGCTGGAGCTACTATACAATCCCAATTTTTCATCCATTGTATAGTTCTAATTATAGTTGTGCTTGTCTAAGCTCTCTCATTGTAAACTACATTTCCCATTTTGCCCTGAAATAAAAAAAATATTGGTCTGAACTGCTAGCATCAGGCTATCGATGCACCAGGCTTGTAGCAATTTACAAATGCAGTATCAAGTAGGGTCCCAAAGGAAATACATTTTCTGTGTTAGAAGGAGCCAAGCCCTCTACTGCTGTAAAAAAATATTTCACCACTGACTTTGTTAGATGAAAATCAGTTTATGCAAACTAAGAATTTGGCTGGAATTCTGTGAAAACTATCAACACGTGTTTTGATTTATGGAACTGTTCTGTTTGTTTTTGATGCTATATTAGAAGTACAAGGATTAAATTAAATTTACTATAAAATCAGAACTTGGCAGGATAATAGAATATTCACTCTAAGGAGTTAATGAAGAGTTAAATTATTCACATTGTACCCAAAAATTGTCTACAGAATCTTCATAATTTATATTTATGACCCAGGTATTCATTTGCCAGTTAATAAGAATCGTTTCCCCTGTGGGAAATTCATCAAGAAATAAAGAGACAAGCAGGGAAATACTAATGAAATGTTTCAACAGATTTAAGTTTTCCTAAAGGCTAAAGCAGGATAATCGTTATTTTTACTTACTCACCTTTTTTACTTTACTTACTTTGGCTTCTGTTAATTTCTACTTAGAAGATCAGAAAAAAAACAGGAAAAGGAGGTCAGGAATTTGAAAAAAAATTAAAAATTGAGAATTCTGCTTAGCTATGCTCTTTGAGTCTTATGAAAACTTTTAGACATATACATATGTACATATAAAACTTTTAAGTCTAAACCTTTTCCTATCTCTACTAGACTGAGGCCAAATGCCTGCATTCTGGGTGAATTACTGTTACAAAAATTTGTGATTTAATTCTTTCCTCTTATTGCTGCATGTAGTCTTCTTTAGATTCCTTGTTGCAATTTCTTGGACTTATGTCAAAAAGAATAAAAATACTAAACATTTAGATTTTCTTTGTGGTGGGATTTTACAGATGGTTCCAACACTTTTCCATTTAACTACATAATTGTAAAACATCTGGCAACATTTTTGTTATGCATCAAAATGTGACACAGATGGAAACATAAGGATTATATAAACTTAATATGTAAGGTAATATTAATAGAATCACATTTTAAGTCTTCTTGAACCAGCTATACTCATATTGTCAGTTCCAAAAAGCAAAATACAAGCATGAAGAATTCTGCATTTCCTTTGCACATTAAACTTGTGCTCTGAGCTTTAACAGAGAAACTTGCTGATTACACACCATTATGCCAGTCATGGCAATCTGTTAGTTCAGCTGAACTAATTAAACAAATCTGATATCATTGTATAAGAATATGTGTTTAAACATATATGTAAATATTTATATGAAGCTCACATTTAACTAATTATTCTTTTTTAAATCAATCACCAAATGAGGTCTGACAAAACAATTCACCTAAAGAGTCTGAGTCCTGAGTCTTGAGAAATTAATAAGCAAAGGATGAATCCTAGGAACATGTAATTTTAAAGTAAAAGAACAGAGCTTCTGACTCAACTCCCAATGAACTCATTTTTCCTTTCTGAAGGGGAAAACCTTGGTCTCTCTCAAGTAGTGCCAGTTAATACCATTAACTGGTATTAACTGGCACTACTAGTTAATACCATTAACTGGTATTAACAGTCTCATCTGACTCTCCTCAGGTAAGCACAGAGTCCAGTATAGGACTGCAGGAGCAAACCTTCCCACCATTCCTGCAGGGTAGCAGAAAGCAACAAGCCTTCATAACCAAGCCAAATGCTTGTTGCTTTCTAGGAAAGAAACAAATATGTGCACTTTGTCAGGGCAGTTCCGTGTTCATCTAAGAACTAGAAATTGATAGCCATCGGCATCCCAATTATTTTCTCAGATATGCTTGTCTTCATCTAAACATAGTTCCCCTTGTTAAGGAAGTTTTCCCATTTGACCACCCGGGAGCCATGCTGGCAGCCACAACCACACAACCCAGTGGAACTTCAGCCCTTCACAGGACAACTCTCCAGTGAAACATCAGGTGCTCCTTTTAACTCCCCACACACCCCATTCCCACAGTCCATACCATCTCTACCCTAGGTTTCTCAAACTCAGTCTCAGGCATCTCGATACTTAAAATATTTTAGTCCTGGTGCAACAGCTAAATAACAAAATAACAGCCAGAGCCAGATGCCTCTGGAAAGGGACCCTAAATGAAGGAAATCCAGGGATTTTATATTCTCCCTTTCCAAGTGTGCAAAAGTCCAGGACCCTCAGCTCCAGCTGTGCTTCTGAGTATCCAGTCACCTGGCTGCTGCCACAGGTTGCTGGGTCTTCCTGTAACTCAGAGCACAAACTTTTCTTTTCTGAAGAGCATCTGCCTAGAGTTTATACTTAGTGAAGTTATATATTTTGTGTTGGTCCAGAAGCCAATAAGGTTGGTTTTCTGTAACATTAGAAATATTAGAACCTGCATTAATTTTCTGAAAGGATGACATTTATCTGTTATCCTGCCAGCCAACACCCTAAACCCTACTTTTTGCATCTCATATTCTCTACTCCTTTCTTCCCCTTACATTCTTAATGCAACATTCTTTAGCCCCTACATTCTCATTCCCCCATGACATGTCTTTCATATTCTTCTACTTGATTTTTCCTTAAATGCTAACCAATTGCAAGCAACAGTTCTGGTATTTCCTTCAGTCTTTTAACTGTATGGGGGACCCGCTGTCACAGCTTTAAACAGACCTGATTCTCTTTCATTCTCAGAATGCTCTTTGATTTCTCAGACATTTTGGGAAATTATTGCCAATTACACTGTTGTGCAGTAACAAAGCCTAGAGTAACTCCATTTTGTATGACAACCTAATTCAATAGTTGCATGCTAAATATGCCATTGTCAGAATGCTTCACAGACTGAACACTTCAGGGAGCACAGACATTTCTCCAGATATTTTCTGGAAACGACCAGGTTTAGGCATATGGCTGCTCAGAATGGGGCAAATTTGGGCATGTGAAGAGGTACAATTCCAAGAAATTGTACTTGTGGTGTTTATCTACGCAGTCATCTTGCAGATATATTTTGCAGAAGAAACTAAGAAACAGTATTGGACAATATATTTAAATGAAAATTTTACTCTTACATCCCTCATTAAAAACTAATGTAGCAGTTTAATATTTGCTATAACCACTCCCAAACTCTGTCTTAAATTCTCTGTCAACATTTATTTAATGTACTGCCAATCCTGCTGGAATCAAAAGAACTTTAGAAGTAGCATGCTATTAAAATGAGAGCTTCCTTTCATATGATTTACAAATATATTTCTCAAGTAAAATGTCTGTGTAAACACAGCATAACAATAAAGAATCTGTGGGTGTTTCTGGCATAACCTACAGCTAAAACAGCTTCTTCAATCTTGTGATATCATTATAGTAAAGAAAGTGGAAAGTCTTACTTCCTTACAGAGTAGCATAAATGAATGTAGTTATTAACATAAAAAAGGAATGATACCCTTGAGTGAAGAAGGGGCAATCAAGTAACAAAGGATAGTTATTATATAACAATCATGTTATCATCAAATGATGACTGCTTGATCATGATGGATTAAACAATTGCAGCATTTTATTACTTCATATCCCTCCTGCAGTAACATTAGAGCAGAAATCATGTCATTTTTCCCCTGTAAATTTGGCACCTGCTGACTTAAAGTCATTTATAGGATGCTGTTAAGTTGGTTTCTTAATGCAGGTGCTAAGTTACCATTAACGCACTTAATGACCATGAGGAATATGAAATTGGATCAATTAAAAGAGGGGGTTAGACCTCCCACAGTTTCTAATCACATGTGGACAACCACTAATGAATTGGAGCTCTCTTGGGCATCTATTCTGAAAATCAAATCTTTTAGACAGTTAATCAATTGAGATAGATATCAGTTGAGCTTATGCTTCACTGAATTCACTGTTACTTAGAGAAAAGAAAAGCAAAAGGAAGGAGAAGTAGTGGAGGAAAGCAGGTTTACAGGGGTTTATCTGCAGCCACACAGAGTAAACAATTATGCTTCTTGTTATTCCTGAAACGAAATGACTGTTTGAATAGAGGGACTTTTCAGACTTTCTGTCTGCTGATATTTTCCATGCAAAAATAACAACAAAAGTCTACAAGCAGGCTAAATCTATTCCATTGCTTTCAGATCTCGGACACTAATACTGCCATGAAATAGCTGTAGGCTAAACATAATTTTCTGGCGCAGACACAATAAACATTCCTTTTTGCTTCCAAAATATCCACTACTCCATATTGTCACATGTACAGGATTTTATTAATGCCAGGACTACCGCAATGATTTGTTTATTTCCAAACTTAATGGCACATCACAAAAAGGAGACTGTCATGATTCAAGGAAAATAAGAGGAAGAACACAAATCCCCATAAACTCCCAAAACTAACTGACATAAAAATATTTTAGTGCATTATCTTAGAATGCTAATTAGAGCTGCCAAGCTGAAGAGTTGTTATTTGTATACCACTTTATCCACTGGTCTGAAAATAAGTGTTTTACTTGGATCAAAATATTTTCTAAAAGTGGATATTTCAGCAATGTCACATGCATAGACAACTAGAAAGCAGTGACTGCTTACACTGCATGTTCAGCCTATCTTAAATCACAACTCTATTGCACCAGGTTCCACAAAAGGCCATGGCTCCAGTTTCATCCAGTTTATTTTTCTTATCAGTTTATATGAAATACCAACCAAAAACTCTGAAAAAGAAAAGATGGTGGATTAACTGGCTAGGCAGAGGTGATATACCCAGACCATTCGATATGAAAAGCCATCCAATCTCTGTGGAGATTTGTCCCTGCAAATCCCCATTTTTGGAAGATTGACTTGCACTGAAAATTACTTGGTGACGGGAAGCTCAAAAGTACATAAATAAGCTATCCCAAAAAGAACATATGACTTTGCTTCTTAGCCAAGAGAGTGCTGCTCAGCAAAACGTGGGAATACAGCTCCAGATGGCAGCTTTTCAAATTTGAAAGATAAAGATATTTCTCAAACATCTTGCAGGAGCTGCCTACTATCTAACAGAATAGATCAAGCTTTCAGCACAACTGTCTCTGGCTGATCAATGATACAATGAATCTTTAATCATTTAAGTTATTAAATAACAAAATTGATACCTTTCTGACTCATCCCAAATGCCATAAATAATTAAAGATGTTAATAAGTTCAATAGATTCTTCATTCATTACTGAAGATAATAAAGAGGAGGCCTTTGTTTTTCTGAGCTGTGTGCCTAGGAGCAAAACACATCTAGAAGTGTTAGTGCCACCAGTCCTTGTATCTTTTACCTTTCAAAAATCCAAAATTGAATTACTCTTATTTCCTCTATATCTGAGGTTAAATTATACACAAGAATTTTAGGAAACAGTAACTCATACCTACATTTTTGGTTAATGATATTTGTGATATTGGAGGCAATACATGCATACCTATTTTCAAAAGTAAATATTCAAGGCATAAATTTTACCTTTTTACTAGTCCGGGTAAATTAATCTGTTATCAAAATAGTTGTATTTCTCCCCTAGAAATGTTTGTATTTCTCCCTTTGAATATATGTAACCACTGTAATTTTTGTTTAATTACAAAGATAAGAACAGTTGGGTATCTGATGATCTTTGTTGCCTGCACTGATATCTTTCTGAAGAAGGGGTTTTATATTCCCATGGGCAAGACAGTTGATACTCATACTCTGGGCTAATGCGGAAGTGAAGGAACATAGATCTTGCTGTCTAAATGTCATAATGTCATCAATATATATTTTCAGCATAGACAGAATATCTTACGCTTTTGATGGAAATTAATTTACCAAAGCTGTCCTAAATAGGCTTCTTATCTCTCCAAGGTCAAAGATAAAGAGTATGTGCTATACTGACATGGTACAAATGTATGTGCAATCATGCTCGTGCCTTTACTAGATAAAAAGAAAGGAGGGAATATCATTATAATTCTAGAATATTTTTTCTTCTTTTTCCCCATCTCCAGTTTCATCATTAAGGATTAACATTTGTTTGTTTTATAAGCTTTTAATCTGGCTCTTTTTTATGGGAAGTTATCCACAATCATTCTAGTCACATATTTTCTTGTTCTCTTTCTAGTGTTGGTTTAAGCTAGCTAGGGTTCACAGCTAATGCACTAGCCATAGGTGACCATGCACTCAAATAAGCTGAAGAACGTTCTGCAGCCCAGCCTTATCAATGTCTAGTAAAATCCAGCTCTGTGAGGCAATCACTACTGAAAGGCCAGTTTTGCCCATCGTTTTACATTGTCCATCTTTTCTAATCCTTTCTCTGACAAGATACTCCTATCACATCCAAATGTAAGGTACAAGACACAGAGAAATTAGACATCTGGTCCTTTAGAAACAGCTATTGCAGAGAGCAGCACAGGGGAAGGCAGCAGAGGAGGGGGTCAGTGGGATGACACAGTAAGAGAAATAACTTTACTGATGGCATTTCTTTCCTGCCCTCCTTATTGCCATTTAGAGACCTCAACGTACGTAAAACAAACATGCTAAAAGTAGGAATCATATTATCTCAATATCTCCTTCCAGAATGTTTGAAGGTCACAGATGAGATAATGAACAAGTAATGCCTAAAGAGTCAAACTGAAAAATTCTCATTAAAAACTACAGTCTCCAAATTACAATATTGAGGTCTAAAGGGTTTTCCCCTTAAGTATTTAAACACCATGGAAAAAAGCCTATCTTAAAATATTATAAATACCAAATCATGGTTACAAAGAACAAAGAGAATTCAAGGGGTTTAAACTTTCATTAATCAAACAGCAAAATTGCAATCTACATTCTTCAATGGCAATTAACTGTGGTTAGTGATACCCTGCATGCAATTAGTTTCTAATATATGCAGTACTTTAAAAATATACTGTTACCGCCTTTATTATTTATATTGAAGAGCAATAGTTTGTGTTCTTCAAAATTAATTTCCAATTCATAGAAACAAAGTGACTGATACCCATACAAGGTGAAAACATAATTTTTATTAGAGGCAACAAGAAACCACAGTCCTTGGAGATGGAATTCAGCAGACATCACAGGCTAAATACGTTGGTTCCTGAGCATCTGTCCTTGCAACTCAGTGTCATTTAACCCATATTAGTACTTTCCTTTTATTACTGATGCTTACCTCACTATTTAAACTGCACCTCTGTATACATCTCAGATTTATGAGCCTGGACAGCTCAAAGCCTGGTATCATTCAGAACCTACAAATTGCACATCAAGACTGGACAAAATGAAGATGATATCTGTGTTTGTTATCCTCAAAACTTAAGACATGTTCCCAGTGAGCAGAATTTAATACAGATTATATTTCCTTTTGGAAAAGAATTGCCTTTTGGCCTCCTTTCACCAGAACAGTTCCAGACTGTTGGTTCCAAGTGGCAGTCCTGTTGGCAACAACTTAGGAAGAGATACACCTCTGTCTCTATATTTGCTTTCCTGAATGTTGGTTTTTACATTTCATTTTGAGTTACCTGACTGTCCTGATATTCTGCCCAAGTACTTAGGAACCTAAACTAGAGATTTTGTATGCTGCCTCAGAATAAAGTTAGCTGCTTCAAAACAGAATTTTCAGAATCCTCATACCCTTTATTAAATAAAGTCATCAATATTTATGAGACGATACACTCATTAGACCTATTTATTAGTAGTATAAATAATAGATTGTAATTATAATGAAAAATATCTATCTAACTACTAAGACAATTTCCATATTATAAATGCTGCAATTTGCAATATCGGCCATGCTGAATTTCTTTCAAATTTCTTTAAATAGCAACAATTAATATTCTATGACAGGAGAAAAAGAAAATGTATGGATTTTTTTGAAATTACAAGTTTTATCCTTCAGTTGAGTAGAAGGTTAATAGCATGTAAAATATGATAACATAGCATATAGTGGGCTAAAAAATTAAAAGATCAGGACAAATTAGGTGACATAGGAGAAAATATTTAAAATATTTTAGATGCATGTGTCATTATTTGCTCTAACATTTGTATATTCACCAGCAGAAATGTAATTGCAAAATAACTATTAGATTTAGGCTTGGATTTTACCAGCAACATTTTTAAAGCAGTTCTTAATTGCAAGAAATTAACTTTCCTTTGAGACATAATATGCCTCTTGGAATTTCAGTCTCATTCAGTGTGAGAAATGCTGTCCTGTATTCATAGACAGGGAACCTATACCTATATATATATAATCATATTAATTGAACCATTTGTCTGACAGAAGAACTGATTAAAGTTACAAATCAGAGACCTACAGAATTCTCCATTGCATACAACTAGAAATTTGCTAGGGTATCTCCCACTGTCCATCAAGGAATTAGTAATTTATAAAGGCTGAGGCATGAACAATAGATGGGTGGGTATGAAAGATGGACAGGAGGGTTAATTTTTAAATTGTACAAGACTAAAAGAATTACAATAGCAGAGGCAACACTGTAAAAAAATATTCCTTCCAGGTTATTGTATACATTTATCTTTGCACCAAGCAACAAAAACCCTCCTAATCTATTTGTTGGCAAGATAGATAGGTGAAATCAATTGATTTTTTTTTTTCCAAATCCATTTTAGTTCATTGTCTTGTTTCATGAAAGTCTACCATCAAGCACAAAGCAAAGACAATTTCCTGTTCCTATTTTATCTTCATTTTCTTTTCTCCTAAGTTTTCACCTGATTCACACCTCTGGCACTGACATGCCAAAGATTTCATGGTGAGGCATCAGCAAAGTAGAATATTAATGCCATGTTCTTTTCCGAAGGAGAGATTGTAAAAAAAAAACAACAACCCAAGAACCGGAAGGAATAATTGTCTTAATCTATTCTGATTTCTTCTACAACCAAACCCATTGGAATTTCGCCTGAAAGTTCCTCTTTCAAGTTCACAGTTTTGCAATGAAACAGAATTTTGCAATGAAACAGAATTTTCAGTGAAAAACTGTCTTTTTGGGATAAAGACTTCAAGTGAGAGAGAATCCTGCACATCCGATGATGACTAAAACCCGTAATTATTAAGCAACTCTGTTCCAGTTCTATTCTAAATTATAAATTTATTTAGATTTATTTCTTGCTACTGAATCTTAGAAATATTTTCCTCATGCTTTCTCATGTTATTATGTCATATTATTCCCATGACATTAATGGGATGTAATCTGCCAGTCTTTTAAGGCTTAAAAACTTGGTCATGTTGATTCATTTGCTTTAAATCAGTTCCGAAAATCTCAGTAATTTTTCTCCTCTTGGTTCAAATCTTTCACTTTTTTTCTTGAGAAATCATTTATTAATTAAGTTGTATAATAGTACAAAGTATTATAAAAAGTATTGTGACACAGTCACCTCTTTTCAGTTATTCATAACTGTGGAGTTAATTGAATTGCTACTTTTGCCAAGAATTTCCTTAAGTTCGTGGTCAAATTTTCTTTCTATTTACAGGGACATGCCATATGTATTTCCATATCTATACCACAATATAACTGGCCTTCAACAGCTGACAAACATACTAAAAACCAGTAAACATATATATATAATAAAACCCCAGTATCAACAGAAACAGAAAGCCACTAAAGAAATTGTAATAATAGTAATAATAGTAGTAGTAGTAGTAGTAGTAATAATAATAATAATAATAATAATAATAATAATAATAATAATAATA
>JANIJU010000001.1:61569284-61596309 GCA_025504685.1 Leucosticte australis
TAATAATAATAATAATAATAATAATAATAATAATAATAATAATAATAATAATAATAATAATAAACAACCAGATAAATCTTTCTGGTAATGTCCTGTTTTGAGCCTATTTGAAAAAATAATTTTGATATAAGCATATGAATCTATTTAATATTTACCTCTTGCTATGTCTCTGCTTACACACACACATATATATATGGATACACACACACACATGCAGACATATCTATCTATCTATATCTATATCCATCATGTACCTGAAAAATTCTTCATGCTATGAAACCTTACATTATTTAACATGAATTATGCTAATAAATTTTGAAACTTATAGAGAAAGACATGTCCCAAAAGTTCAATGAATCATTCAATTTCCAGATGTACTTCCTCCATGTATCAGTAGATTCCTAATGTCATGCTGTCAGACTGGGGAAGGTTGTGTTAGAATTAAGCACTCCAACACAGGATTTAACACAAGATGGAAAGCTTATCTAACCTGACAGTACTCTAGAAATAATCGTTCTGACTTGTCAAAGATGGTACATGCCAGGATACTTACATTATTTAGAAATGTAGGATGTTTAAGAAAAGAAAAAAGAAAAAAGGAAGGGGAAGAGGGGGGAAAAAAGAGAAATCTTATAAAACCCTATGGTCAGATTTGAACTGTGCCAAAGGAGAGAGACATAAAACCAAGGAACAAAAGAATGCACAGAATCTCATCATATACATAATTTATTACTCATAATCTAACTTTAACCCCTAGCTACCTCTGGAATACTATTCAAATTTAAAGATTAAATTAGAAAAAAGATACATGTCAGCAATACTTTCCAGTGAGGGGAACTTGATCATTCATTAATTGGTTTTACCTGCCTTTGCAGAAACAGCCTACAGTTGACTATAAATATCTAAAATGCTTTTTGAAGTTAAAAAACTTAGATTATTTTATCATTCATAACGCATTTAGTGAAAAATGTCATGTGACTATTAAAAAAAGTGTTCTCTTTTCATGACAGCGGCAACCCCTGATCTAACATTCTCATAAAAGTTTAAAAAAATCTAAAATCTAAACCAACACAAACAAAAACTTCAATTTTTTTTTTTCCTTTCCAAAGATGTCTTTTTCTGACCAGTCTTTTTCAGTTTTTAAGTATAAGGCCATTTTGGTACAAACAGGGCCACACCTGTCCCAGACATGGAAAGATTCTCATTTTCAGATGGGAGGAAACTTACTTGAAAGCATTTAGTTCTTTTGCAAGGTTCTGCTTGTTCTTCAAACAGCAAAATGCTTAGGTATTTCCTAGGTGTGTATACAGTCATGTTGACTATTGGCCATTGTGCTTTATCAAGCACTTTAGTTCGCTGGATATTTTTTTTAATTCTATGTACTCAACTAAGCAATCTAGATGACAAACCCCTCCTGAATTTAGCTAGTCTTAGCTAACCATAACCTGAGTCAGAACAGTGACTCTTTGAACCAATTTTTCTTAAGCACTGACAGTTGCACAGTATCTTGTCTTGTGCTTTTTAAAATTAAAATTACAAAATATAAATTTAATTATATTTAAACTATAGGGAATATATATATACATTATATATATATATATAGATTGATTCAGATGCCTGAAAATGGTCACTGAGTGGCTTTTGAGACATGTTAGGGTACACAAACAGCCATATAGGGCTATGATATTTGACATAGGATGTGCAAGAGAGCTCTGCCCTTCTGAAACAGCAACTAGGACTGTTGCACACAAAACCTAGGACTTTTGAAATAATGGTAAACAATTGAAAGCAACTGAAAGGCACCTCTGGTGTCTGCATTCAGATGATACTGCTTTTTCGAGCTTTGTTAACTGTATTGGCTGACTATAATAGAAACTTAGATATATATGTTTTATAAGGGTCCCTCTACTGTAGATGCCTGCATTTGTGAATCTGAAGCAGTCTCCCTGTTTGGAAATTGTTGAATTTTATATACATGTATATATACGTATACATACCATTTATTTCAGTATTTTATTTCCTTTCAGTCTTACTGCTTCAGAACAGAAAGCTTTTTCATGAGTCACACTCCTGCCCAGAAATCCAACCACCTGGTTCTTAGAAAGGATATCTAAATGTCACATAGACACTCTCTTACAACCCCTACAATTGCATTCTCCCTGTTTTCCACTACGGCAGATAGCCACACTGTGGCTTCTGGTTTGTCTTTGTGCAGTTTCAATTTTTGAAAAAAGGTCAAAGAAAGGTCTAAAAAGAATAGATGTCCCTGGAAAAAAATTCAGTGTGATTTGTATTCAGTCTGACAGTAGTGACACAGACCAAAGCAAGTGCATTTAAATACCGCAAAAAAAAAAAAAAAAAAAAAAAAACAGGGAGAAAGAGCAGGAGGATTGACAAATGCCAAAACCATGACAGGAGAAATAAGGATCAATACTGAGGCAGGCATGACAAGACCCCTGACCAGACAAATGAAATTGGTCTTGCCTCACAAGTAGAGGATTGAAGACAGGAAAATCGAGAAGAAAGAAGGCCTCGACCTAAAAATAGGTAGAAACAAGGCAATCAAAAATAAGCTTTGCCTATTTGTAATATGTGACAAGTGCAGCTAATGTGGACCCATATTAGTTCACTTGGTGCTATGGTGTGTTCTGCATCTGCTTGAGACTGTCACGATAAAATACAGTGGCTTTTCATCATCCTCTGTGAGAGGGTGACCTTTCACAGTTCCTCATGACTGGGGAGCTCACTGGGTGTTCCTTGGTCAGTTAATTCCTTAAAGAGGTGTTGATTATCCCTTCAACCCACAGGTGTTGAGTTGAGGGAAACTGAAACTAGAGTGTAACTTGCCTGTGTAACATCAAAACCACGATTGCTTGGTGGAGGCGAGGTGAACAGTGGTTCACTCCAGTGTTTTTCTGGATATACATGGGTAATATTAAGTCTGCTGGACATCTGGTTTGGCTGTTTGGGTTTTTTTTAAATATTCTTCTTATAAAGTACTTTAAATGTGGTTTGTAAAAATAATGAAAAAATGTGTTGCAGTCTGAAAATGGGCATCAAATGCAGATATGCCACTTATGGTGCCCGGGATATGACATTCAGACCTAAAGATTAGGATTGTCTTTACAAATCTTGAATTACTTTTATTTTAAAGAATATCAAGATATTATCTCGAGCATTTTAAAAATCTGGAATGAGTGACACAGACTTATCAGTGGTTTTTAACTCTACTAAATTGAATAAAATTGTCCAGATGAGTACAGTCGAGCTAATACTTGTAAATTTAACTCTTATCTCTTTTTACAGCTTGTTCATCAAGGGTTCATAATTTTACTAGCTTATTTGTCTAATTTTTTTTGCATATACAATATGTCTAATTTCTGTGAATGTCTCCGTGTGAGAGAAATTTTGGTGTTAAATTCACAGCAAATATAAAAAGAAATTCTGAATAGTTTTTAAAAAACTAATTCAATAATTATTTGTTCTGTATAATGAATCAGGGAAAACTATGGTCATTCTGAGAAAGTCTTTTTCTAGACTTCATTCAGACCTTGTGTCCTTTGGGATTTCCTTTTGAAAATTCTTTTTGCAATAGCAGTAAAAAAAAGGCCCATTAATTGTGTAGCTTGACCAGTATGGGAGAAAAACCATACACTTGAAAAAATAAAAAGACACATAGATCAAAACCAGCATTAAAATGTAGGCAAGGCTGAAAAATATCTGTAATTTAAATAAGTAGAGAATTGACATAAATACACTTATCATCCACTCTCAGATAAAATATATTTTTCAGCTCACAACTATTAGAAATAAAATCTTTTTGCTACTCTATCACTGTAGTGTCTGGACAGTAATGTTTTTTATCAAGCCACTCTATTCTAAAGGAACCTTGTTTTGGGAGTCTTAACTTTTCTACACTTACTAAAGGTTCATTCTTAGAATGGAACTAGATCAGTAAAATTATTCCTCACTGACTCTTAACATAGTCTGTGTAACACCATTTCTAATCAGGGGTAACTGTCATAGATCCTCTTTATATTTTAGTACCTCAATACAGAGACACTGCATAGGACACATAAAGCTGTTTCTTTCATACTGGCAGTGACCCAGTAATATGTGTCTAATGCCATTTCCAATGGTCCTCAGATGCTGATCCAGAATGATGTAGGTTTTTCATAGGCTCATGCCTAATTTCCATTTTGGTGTTGAGATTTTAGATAACCTAAAGCATTTAACTGACATCTGAATAGCTGCTTTTGCACCAATTTTCAATTCCTTTAGGATATCAAGCTACATTTTTCTTTTTTCTTTTTTTTTTGTGCTATTCAGCACTAATACAAATAGCAAACATTAGAAAGAGATTAGGAAGAAAAGAGAATAAATTGGTATAAGCAGTATGATTTGTCTGCATATATATGGGAAAAAAGATAACACTATAGTCAAAGTACAATACATATGATAGCAATAAGCTCATATGATACATGATAAAGAGAAATTATACTTAAGTTTTGTTGGATCTGAATCAAACCAGATTCTATTGATGTATTATCTAAATCAAAGTCACTACATTAAACAGAGAAGATTCCCATCTTTTCAGGCCATTCTGAATGAAGTCAGCACTGCAGGATAGAACCTAGTATTGCAGTTAGGTTAGCCTTCATCATCACCTTCTGTCTTAGTTACACATTGGAAAAGAACTGGATAAAATAGACAAAAATTTAAGACAAATGTAGATATAGAATATATATATAAATAAAATATATAAATATAAATAAGATATATAAATAAATATAGATATAGATTATTGCCTTCTTTTAAGGCAATAATCTTTAAGTGAAAAGATCAACACAGTAACATTGAGGTCTGCACTAAGAGTGCAAAGTAGCTCAAATTTCGTACCTCAGGAAAGGTTTTGACAGAAATCTTACTCACCTAGGGCATACCAGGTGCCTGTAAAGTCTGGGTAGACAATATTTATAGACGCAGTCCTGAATTTAGGCTTAGAAATAACATTTCAGGTTGTGTAAATCATCTATTATTAGAATTAAAATGCTCTTCTAGTGTTACAAATTCATCCTAGCAAGCTCAAACTTAAGCACATTAAAACTCCTGCTTCAGAAACTTTATACAAGAGGCACGTGCTAGAAAATGTAGTTAACTTGGAATTTAAAAATCTCATCCTGAAATGATAGTATCATGCATCAAGAATAGGGAGCCAGAAGTACAGAACTCAGAGTCTGTTCCTTCCAAAAATCCTGCCAAGATAAGAAGTGGTAGTGTCCAGATTTTACAAAAAGACCTTCCAACTAGTTATGTTTAACTTGTGCAATACTTGTGTCAAGTCTTTGTTCCAAACGTGTTTCCAAATACTTCCAGAGCCTGGGCATTTTGTTTGGCTGTAGTGTGTCAGGACACAGAACAAAACTGAAATAAACACAAAAATATATAATGATAAGAGGGAAAAAAAGTCTTCAAAGGGAATTTCAAGAAAATTTAAGAGGCAATTTGTTATTCAGAATAGCTACTTTGGTGTTGCTTTCCATTATTTAACATGTGCAATGATTTTTTTCTTGAGTTGATGACTTTTATTTCTTCCTCTTTTCTTTGGTCTTCTTTCAAGACATTTGTTTATTGTGAATTCACCCTGTGTCCCCAAGGATTACATGAGTGTCTGAGGGGTTCTCAAGTGCCAGTTTGAAAGGATAAAAAGAAAAAAAATGAAGCAAGATCATCCCATAGATGTCCACAGAAACAAAGAGCTATCTTGGAATTAAACTAAGGAAAAAAAAAAAAAACAACCAAAATGAAAACTAATAAAGTGTGGTGTACACTGTTTGACTGCTAAATCAATCTCTGTCTAACAAAAAAGGCCAGCATTTAATCACATGACTTGGAGTACAGATCAGAAATGTTTTGACAATGTTTGTCTATGGCTGTCAATATCTTATCTGTGTAGTATTGTTATCCCAGTTGCTGCCTTTGCCAGAATGTTACTTAACTCAAGGCCATTAGAACCTAGATCAAGTTTCTATTAGATTAATAAAAATAAAATAAAATAAAATAAAATAAAATATACACCCTTGTAGAAAATTATCTAGCAAATGAGTTCCTTCAAACTGTAGTCTCAGGAGAAATATTTCACTCCAAGGCATAACTAAATAAACACCTGTTAACAGACTGCAGCTAATGCCAATACTTAAAATTCACTGATTATTGCAGCCCTAAACAGTGCTCAGAGAATTGAGATGAAACAGATTTAAAAAAAAAAAACCAAAAAAAAAAAAAAAAAGGAATGGAATGGAATGGAATGGAATGGAATGGAATGGAATGGAATGGAATGGAATGGAATGGAATGGAATGGAACTCTCACAGCACAACTGAACTGATTAATTGCAGCTTTAGACTTCTATAATATTTTAATATACATATCTGGAAGCTGATGTGACCCAATGTGCCACCAAATAAGGTTACTAAATCTGCATAAGCTTCTCATCATGTCAGACCTTGGTAGAGAACTTAGAATGAAATAAAGTTCACTGCATTAGCAGCTTTTACACCCTTACCATCTGCCCACACAATACAAGATTAACTAGCACTCTTTTTCCTGTTTTAAACAGGAATTTTTGCTTTGCACCTTGATTAGGCTGTATATAGATTTTTTTAAATTGAAAAACATTTTTATTAATTTCATTTTTTTTTTCATCTCCCCCCCGGAAATTTTTCATTGTTAATTACTCAGGGATATTTTTTTTTTTTCCCAGAGGATGTTCATTACTCTTTGTAATTCTTATTGTGATGTCCTTTTAATAAATGGTCTATTTTTCTACACCAACCCAGGGAACCTAATTATCCAAGTAATTGAAGCCTCTGTTCACTATTTTTGTTTTATGATGATAAGCACACTAAGGACAGGAAAAGTGAGAGTTTCCATTTCTAGGCATTTTTCTTACTTTCTTTCCTGTAGGATATCCTTTTTCGTCCTGGTTTATGAACTCTTATTATGTATCATTTCCATGTTTCATCATTAACTGTAACTACTCCCTATAATACTGAATATAGTATTTAATATTACATATTTTATCCCTATAAGTAGGTTTAAAATGTAATGCAATTTAATTTTAAACTACTTTTCTGAAAGATAAACAAGAGATTATTGCTATTTATTCAAATGTATACAACACATTGGGGGAATACAATGGAGGTAAAGATGAAACACATAGAATATTTCTTAAAAATAAACCTAATTAAATAAAATAATGTCATAATAGTGCACAGAGAACCTCAGAGGTAATCTAAGAACTATAGTTTACATGTGACCTTAACACACTAAAAATGTTCATATGTTTATTTAAAATACAAATGAGTATGGGAAGTTTGTGTATTCATATACTATAAAAACATTTTAAAAATACATTTCTACATGGTGTGTAAGGTAAAAATTATATAGATTGTAATTTTTTGATAGGAATGTGGATAGGTGTTAGTGCTGATAGGAATGGATATATGGGTTAGTGTGTGGGCAGCAATTTTCAAAAAATCTATTCAGCATTGTCCACCCTACCATGCTTAATTTCAAAATCTGACATTTTCATAATGCAAATTGTTTTTTCACTTCTGTTTTATATTGTATGAATTCATACCCAACATAAAAACTAATCCAGATGTAATCATACTCACAGGATGGTGGTAATTCAGAGTATTGTTCTTAGCGGTAATTTCATCCTTTTATTTACTTTTCTGTCATTAAAAGTGACACTTTCAGAGCCTTCCTGAGGTTAGGAGAAGAAAAGACCACACTTAGTGATATCCATTCATCCCAGCATGTGAAGGAAAATGAAAAATGCAATATTCATAACCAGAATTAAGAAATTCTGGAAAATTAACTATAAAATAGATTGAGAATCTGATTACTAAAAATTTACTATATTGCATATATTACAAAAAGTTACATAAGGAGGCATATATTTTAAAAAGACCTAATTGGAATGACAGAATTAAAGGTTATTTTATCCTATGATTCAGTATCTGAAATGTCATTTCATGAGACTAGTTCATGAATGAGACAAATCTGGGTGAAACCCAGCTCAGACCAAACTTACATGATAATGATGAGCTCACTAAAATACCTGGAAATGATCGCAGAAATTACAGTGTCTAAATAAGTTAACATGCCCATTCTCATTACTTGTGCTCTCATTTAAGCCTTACTGCAGATTCCATCTGCTTGTAGATGGCCACACTTTAAAAGTCAGCTCTTCTTGGCCTCATGTCAGAGAGGATGTATTTTTTCCAATTAAAGTGTCATTAGGTCTGACAGAAGGGCCATACCTGACTACAATTAGGAAAGGGAAACAAGTAACATACACCAGCTTGCTTTTTTTTTGCTTCTTTTTTTTTTCTGTAATCTCTATTTTAAGGCACATGAAAGCAGTGCTCTGGGAAGCATAGCAGAAGCTAGATTCATTCATCTATGTAAACACTGAGCTAGGAATTGCTCTTACTGAAGGATCCTTCTAGTATAAGTGAAGAACAATTTCCTTTCAGAGACAAGGCAGATCTTAGATAGTAATTTTTACTCTTTGGATATTTTTAGCTGGATATCCTTAATTTGATGACTACCTTGTGCTACACTGACTTCTATGTCACATAAGACACTGGAGAGTCCAAAACTAAATTAGAGCTAGACTCAAAACTGTGGATCAGTTAACCTCTGAAATTAAGGCAATAAGTGAATGTCATGAGGTGGGGTGAGCCTGGGACTTGACTAATTTAAGTCTACCCATTCTCTTTAACATCTGTTTTACCTTTTCTGAGGAGCAGTTTTTTATCTAAGTAGTGATTTTTCAATACATAGAAGTACTTGATTAGAAGCTCTTCATTAAAAGAAGAAAGTGGGAGAACTGAAAAAAACCTCTCTCAGTGCAATTCTGAAAACTGATGCCATATTTGATCTGAGGTAGACACTAGGAAACGAATTTTTCTTCCACAAAAAAAAAAAAAAAGGCAAAAACCAAAACAAACGAAATGAAACAAAAAATTTCCAAGCAAGAAGAAAATTTAGCAGCTTAGACTTGAAGAGTATAGAGTCATTTGAGATCCTGCAGAGTATTCCCTTTGGCATCCAGCTGCTGCTCTAGAAGGCTTTGTGCATCCCACAATGACCTGCGTCATGTATTTCAAATCCTATGCAAATATCCCAGACACTGTCAGTCATATAAAATTATTTTAGATGAGTATGGTTAGACTATTAAATGTAACCTCTAGTGTTGATTCTACCATAAACATCCAGACACCCTTTATTGCCATGGATTTTTACTTTTATTAAAAATTTCTAAACCAGCATGGAAAGTTGATATATTTTGACTGTTTTCTTTAAAATTGAGCCTAAAGGTTATGAGCTACTGGTGCCAAATTCAGTGAACTACATGTTCAGCCAAAAGAACTGGGTCTTTAATGACTGAGATTTTGCCAAGGCCTGATAAATTATTTTGTGTTTCTGCATTAAATAGGAAAATGCAAAAATCTAAAAGAACACGTCAAACAGTTCTTGAAGGTTGTGTGATGTATCATCATATCAACACGTTTCTTAGTTCTTGTATCTGCTTATTCAGAAAATTTTCATTACCAAAGAAATTGAAAACTGATACTTTAAAATAAAAATATTCACCAGACTCAGGATTTTACTGAAAATCTAATTTCTCATAAAAAAGAATGCAATAGTTAAATGAAGGAAATGCTGGGGAAAATGGCTCTTTGCTTCTCTGATGCTAGAGAAGAGTCTTTTGTAAGGTCAATGCAAGCCTGTTCATCTGAGTCCATGATTGATGCATGACTATCCTGTTATGGTTTTGCTGCTTTCAGAACAACTTATCTTGTGAAAGATGACACACAGCCTCCCTTATTAGGAGTCTTCAGAGTCAGTTTGATAAAAGTGAAAGTATGTTTGTGCTGCAGTTGGGCAATTTTTTTTGCATTGCTGCTAAGAAGACAGAAAACCCTGAAAATTCTGTGTCAGTCTTTCAAAACAATAGTCCCAGCTACAGGAAAATCAACATCTGTTGTGTGTTTTCCCTTTGTTTCTTCTAATCGATCCAGCAAATCTTTGCCAAACATTTGCACAGTGTGCCATAGAAATGTCACTTGAGGGTGAAAAAGACTGTCACTTTATAAGTAAATGTCATTTTGCAAGTAAATATCATTGAGTAGGGAAAGAAAAATGGCACTAAGAAAAGAACCTCAATGGCGAAATGGCTGGTGATACAAACAAGAAACAGAGCATGTAATGAAGATTCCAGATAATTTGTACCTCATACAGATGATGTCTCATACAGACATCTGGTGATGTCTTCATGGCAGTATATGGTAAAGGAAGTGTTAGTCCTGTGTTCCCAAATAATCTCAACACTGGAGCTTATTTTTCAACAAAAATCTGTAACAGGAAATGTCTCCACCTTAGCCAACTACAGCAACTGAAATTGCTCTCCTTTTCAATTCCTTCTTTTCTTATCAAGTCTCAGTTTTCAAGTAATCTTTGCCTCTGTTAGAATCATGTAATCATAGAATGTTTTGGCTTGGAAGGGACCTTCAAGTCTATCTAGTTCTAATCCCCCTGCCATGGTCAGGGATGCCTTCCACTAGACCAGATCGCTCAATATCCCATCCAACCGTGCCTTGAACACTTTCAGGGATGGGACATCCACAGCTTCTCTGTTCCAGTGCCTCACCACACTCACAGTAACAAATTTCTTCCTAATATCTACCACAAATTTCCCAGAATCACAGAATATGCAGAGCATTCTGAGCTGAAAGGGAGCCACAAGGATTATCAGCCCCTAACCCTGCACAGGACCGTCCCCTACAGTGGCAAGCAGCATTTCTGTGTTCTTTCCATGTCACATGATCCTTGCTTCCACTGGACATACACTATTCTTTTTTACCTTATTTCCAAGAGAAGATTCCTGTCCAGCCAAACTGGCCTTCTGCACACCTGCTTGACTTCCAATATTTGGGAATTGCCCACTCCTGTGCTCTTAGGAGGTCTGGTAAAGAGATATGAGGGAAATAGCATGTATCATTAGAAAAGGAGTGGTTATCACATATACTGGGCATGCACAGGTGAGAAATGGGAGTGTATCAGCAGAGCCTGCTGAGAAAACTTGACCCTAACTCTTTTATGCTATAGTTTAGGTCTTTAAAGCACACACACACACAAAATAATTTTTTACCACTACACTCTGTGGCCTTTGTTAACTGCCAAATCAAGAACATAACCTGAGAACAATTCAAATTGATTCAAATGCAGTGTACATTCATGAAACACAGAAAATTTTTCTTGTCTACAATTTCAGCCATAGGTTCTCACAGCACTTGAAGTATGCCACTATGCCAATTTAAGATTGATATCTACCAATATGGCTTCATCTATCTGCACAGGATAAAATTTTTATTGAGGAATAGTAACATATAAAATGAAAGGGAAGAAAAAGCCCATATAATTACCATTATGTTGCTTCTTCTGATAGCAACATAATGGTAAATTAACACTGTCAGAAAACAAATTTATTATTGATATTTATGAATAAAAATGCTGAAGACAATAGAAAACCAGAATTTAATATGGCAAATTTTCTTGAACTACTGTTGTAATTTTTTAACAAAATTAAGCTGGAAACTTGGCTTCAATCTACAAAATTAATACTATCAAAGAGTTTTCATAGAGATTTTGAGTTTCTGCTCAGGCCAGGAATAGATTTCTAAAAAAAATATTGTTCCTTAAATTTTTATCTTTTTATAACTTTAAATGGACTGGCAGGCACTCATTCTATCTGTGGATTACTTTTGATATCATGTACAGGTGGAGAAATTCTCAATATATGGCGCTGGTCATCCAAGTTTTTAGTTGTCTTTTAGTGTAAAATCTGAATTTTGTAAAAAGTGCTGCTATATTGGAGTAAACACTTGAACTCTTATTCAGACTGTCCTTCTGACCCACAAGACAAAGCACATTTGACACAATATCTTCACAGAGGAAGCTCATGTAATTCATTAAGTTATCTTATTAGTTAATGTGTTGAATACTTGAGACTCTGTGAAAAAAACAAACAAACAAACCAAACTAAATGAAACCAAACCAACAAAAAAACCCTCAAACCAAAACAAAGAACACACAAAAAAACTCCAAAAAAAACAAAAACGAAAAACCACAAAAAACCCATAAAATCAAAACCACAAAAAACAAACAAAAAACCCCAAACAAAACATCCCCAATCAAATATTCATGCAGTAATGAAAAAACACTGAGTAAAGAAACTAGGCCAGCACCTAAAGTGAAGTTAATTGAAGTTAATTGTTAAAACAGATGGACTGTTTTTCATGAGATTGATCAAGCTTTGTCAAAGTCTTAGAATACTGTTGTAGAACTCAAGTTCACCTTTGGACATATCTGATCCCAATGATCATTCATTTGTACAGAATTTCTAGTGACATAGCAGCACAGTTTTTTCTTCAGTGACTGCCCTATGCTGTTAATGGAAATAATGCTTCAGCACCCATCTGTAACTATCTGTGCAAAATTTCTTTGGTAAGCAACCAGTTCAGCTGTTCCAATAAGGCTTCCAACTTGACTGAAAACTAAATTTTATACTGCTGGCGTTTGTTTGTGTGTGTGTGTGCACGCATGTGTGCTTCTGTGCACACCTAAAGGAGTGGAATAAATTCCTGTAAGGAATATGTAGTTTTCTAAAGAGGGATGCAAGGTAAAGATGGCATTATATAAAATTCAGTTTATTTATTTATTTTTTCATACAAAGACACCTTTTATTAGCATACTAATTATGTAAAAAGGGAAAAATATTTTAATTAAATGTTTAAGTCCTCTATCCCTGTGGTGTATGCAATGATAATAAAGTAATACTAAATAGGCTTGTAAGAGCAAACACATTTTCAATAGGTAAGCCAGACTTTAAAAATATCTCTGACACAAATCACTGAGAAACAGGTCATGCATAAGAATTTAGGAGTGGTTGTGACTTAACCCTGGTAGGCAGCCAAGCCCCACACAGCCTCACACTCAGTTCTTTGCATTGGTATGGCAAAAAGAATTAGAAGTGCAAAAGCAAAAAAACACTCATGTGTCAAGATAAAAATGGTTTAATAAATGAAGCAAAACCATCTGTGCAATAAAGGAATAGAAGCATTTCAGTCATCACTTCCCATGGGCAGGCAGATGTTCAAGAATCTCTAGGAAAGCAGGGCTTCATCACATGCAGCGGTGACTTGGTAAGACAAATGTCATAAATATGAATGTCCTCCCTTCCTATTCCTTTCCCCAGGTTTTATTGCTGGCCACAACCATGAATGGCATTGGATGCCACCTGGGGTGAGCTGCCCTAGTTGTGTCTACCCACAATCTGTTTTTCACCCTTGCCTAGTTACTGGTGGGGAAGTTTGAGATAGAAAAGACCTTGATGCTGAATAAACACTGCTTAGCAATGCCTAAAACATATCTGGATTTTTCAATCCTGTTTTAATCCCAGATCCAAAACCTAGCTCCATACTATGGCTTGACCAGAGACAAAACTGAGACTAAAGTTAATCTTATGGATTTATTTCTGCTTTACCAGTTTCTGACTAAATTTTTTAAGTAAAAAATTGGTGTAAATCAACAGCGCCCAGCACTAGAAACCAAGTTAGATACCTTCTTGGAAGAGAAGGAGTAGTTCTGCAGTTTTTATTCTGTGAACAGAAAGAAATATAGACAGAAAAGTAAAAGATAATCACTCTATCTAATAGAGTTGAAACTCAGTGACAGTTGAGAACTTTCTAACTTCCTCGCTGTAGTGAACAGAAGAAAACAAGAACTCATGTGGGTGATTTATGCTGTCATCAAAGAAGTGTCTTAGAGGATGAATCATTTGGCCTGAGTTCTCTTCATAATCAGTAGGGGGCTAAAAAGAAGCATCCATAAACAATTTATCATTGTACCTTAATGTGAATACCTGAGACAGCTGAGGCAACTTCTGCTCTGACAGAAATTATATCTCTGCATTATTTATTAGTGCAGCTAAAACAATGAGGTAAATTTTAGACATCGGAGAGATGCCAAAGCAACAAATACCCTACTAATTGCTTTTATTATCAAGAACACCATCTTATTTTAACAGTTTCAAAATTATGGAATCACAGAATCTCAGAATGAACCAGGTTGGAAAAGACCTTTGAGATCATCAAGTCTAACCTATTACCTAACCTAACACCTCTTCATCAAGTAAACCATGGCACTGAGTGCCACATCCAGTCTTTTTTTAAACACATCCAGGGATGATGACTACCACCTCCCTGGGAAGATGAGTCCAGTGCCCAATCCCTCCTTCAGAGAAGAATTTTTTTCTGACGTCTCACCTAAACTTCACCTAGCACAGCTTAAGACTGTGTCCTGTGGTTCTGTCAGTTGCTGCCTGGTGAAAGAGACCAACTCCCACCTGACTACAGGCAACTTTCGGGGAGCTGTAGAGAGTGATAAGGTCACCTCTGAGTCTCCTTTCCTCCAGGCTGAACAACCTCAGCTCCCTCAGTCGTTCCTCACTGGATTTGTGTTCCAAGCCCCCCACCAGCCTCGTTGCCTCCTCTGGATGAGCTCAAGCGTCTCAATGTCCTTCCCAAACTGAGGAGCCAGAACTGGACACAGCACCCAAGGTGTGCCCTCACCAGTGCCAAGCACAGGGGAAGGATGACCTCCCTGTTCCTGCTGGCCACACTATTCCTGATACAAGCCAGGATACCACTGGCCTTCTTGGCCACCAGGGCACACGGCTGGCTCATGTTTAGTTGGCTGTCGAACCCCAGGTGCCTTTCTGCCTGGGCTCTGTCCAGCCACACCATCCCCGGCCTGTAGTGCTGCTGGGGGTTGTTGTGGTCAAAATGCAGGACTCAGCACCTGGACTTATTAAACTTCATCTTATTGGACTCTGCCCATCTATCCAGCCTGTTCAGGTCCCTTTGCAAAACCCTCCTACCCTCCAGCAGATTGACATGCTCCCAGTTTGGTATCATCTGCAAAGTTGCTGATGATGGATTCAATCCTCTCATCCAGAAGATAATAAACAGGACTTGCCCTAGCACTGATCCCTGGGGGATACCACTAGTGACTGGCTGCCAGCAGGGTGCAACATCATTCACCATCAAAATATAATCTATTTTAAAATATGTTACAGCATAATACCTTGTAATGTTTATTCCTTTGTTTTATTTAGTTCATAGTTCATACAAAGTTCAGAGAAGTCTGTGTTCAAAGAGGGTATGTTTTCTTTGTATACTCACCTGGAGGAGGATCACCTTTATCTCAGTTCTGGTGCTGTCTTGTCCTGGGGAGTGTATTAATTCCTGAGTGATTATTATATTACAGCAATCCTTTCAATTCTTACTCTAACCTCTATGAGACTACAGGTCATATCCCACTGCTTTCTGTACAATAATGCTTAATTTCATTCTCCACATTGCATCAAATACAAATCTGTCTTCAGAAGACAGCTGTAAAAGCTATTTCACAAATATCAGTGTTATCCTGAGAATTCACCAGTGGCTAACTTGCATTGGTAAATGCATTCTCACAACACCATGTGGCCTGCTATTTGGTAAAAAACAGCCTGCCACTGGAATGCTCTCTTCTGCTGGCCAGGCATGCCAGAAATCCCCTGAGCTTTGTGGTACCTAGTCAAGTGGGAATGCTCAGTCAATATGACAGAACATAAAATTATCAAAGAAAAAAGCAACAGCTTGGATGGTGACCTCTTCTATTTTAATGTTAAGAGCATTCTCGTTCTTATTGTCCCATATTATTTTATGCACATACAGTCATTTAAATTCTTCCTTTTAAAGATTTCACTTGTCTTTACTTACAGTATCTGTATCCTTTGTAAATGAAGACATTTATATCTTTGTTACTTATTTCACTAATACCAGATAAAAGATTTGCTGTTCATGTATTTGTACAGAGCTTGTCATTTTATATTATGACATAACATGACATTTTGCCTCTGTGGTACTTTTGATAATGTCAAATAAAAGTACAGAAGACTGGAATTTGCAGTTAGACATTTTTTTCTCTCTCACCCTAAAGGCATGGTACCATTCAAACACACAAATTATTTGTGAGAAAATATATTAAATAGGGTTAATTGACATCGACAAACAATAAGATGAAACTACAAAAGACGCTTTTCTTCAAAGTGCAGCAGAAGGTTTACCTTTTAGTTACAGGTTTTGCATGATAATGTTATCTTGTCATCTTGATCATCAGAAGCTAAACTATGCTTGCAAAAGAAGCCAATCAGTAAAAGAACCCAATTTTATCAAATTAATTATTCACTAAAAGCAGTAAGCAGTATGCTGAACAGAATACCTTTTAATAGTAATGTATACGTAAAGAGAGTGCGCTGTCTTTGTACTAAACCAAAACATGAAAAATAACGCAAAGAAGACTCTTTAACAAAACCTAATTGAGGATAAACCTGTCACATTAAAGCATGTTCTTGGCAAGAAGGTTATGCACAAAACCTTTCTGTGATTAATCTAAAAGTTTAAGCTGA
This sequence comes from Leucosticte australis, assembly GCA_025504685.1. Taxonomy (NCBI): domain Eukaryota; kingdom Metazoa; phylum Chordata; class Aves; order Passeriformes; family Fringillidae; genus Leucosticte; species Leucosticte australis. Next base: position 61,585,871 of record JANIJU010000001.1, read on the forward strand.
AGAAGTACCGTATAATTGCTTATTATGATGAGCTTCTTACAAAATCTTAAGGGAGAATATAATTTGCACAAACATATGCTAGTTTTTAGATTGCTTAATATTTCTTACGGGAAAATGGTTAGAACATTAATGAATAATAACAACAGATAATTTCATTATGGTTAACACAGTCATAAGCTTTTTTTTTTCATTGGTATTTGAAATGTTAATTGCTACAATATATGAAAAGAAATTATTTAGAAATGTTTTTGTCTCACATTTTACTGGATCTAGAAAAAAGATACATTGTGAATCATCAGATTGATTTCTGTCATTTAAGGGTTTTTTAAAATTCACATTTATCCAGGGAAAATAAATATGTTTCATAATGATAAAACGATTGAATTACATATATTTTTGATTAACATATGTTAATAAAATGTATTAAAAAAAGCCTAAAGTTTTGCATAATTTAATAAGTTGTAAATATTTAGCGGCATAAGACAAGAGATAGAAAGTAACATTCTTTGAAGAATTCTTTGCAAGAATAAGAAATGTAGGTGCAATACTTTTGTTAGCTGGAAAAGTGCCTTCTCCTTCCTGATTGTATTTCCTACCTTTTTCTGGTTAGTAGAACTAAGAAAGAAAGCACTTGAAAACAATCTCTTGAAACAGGTCATGTCAGACAGCATCATCAACATATATTTCTCAATTGTCTTATGGTAAAAGGTAACCTATAAACCTTTTGATAACTGGTACACGGGATCAGCTGTCTTTTTCTTTAATGTGGCAGCAAATTTTTCATCAAGCAAATGCCAGCCTTCAAATGTTTCTCATAGGACAAGATGCCAATAGCAAAAATTCTATATGAATGCTCAACCCTTTTTCTAACCTTTTACTTAGCAATAACAGGGACTATATGTTATTTTAAAGATTCTTTTCATAAGTTTAAAAGGTATTGTCAGCACAAACACATTTCCAATCAATTAGAGGCTGGATTGACTCAGTCTACTTTTGACATTTCTTCTCAGCCTTAATAATTTGTGTTCACCAGAGTAAGAACAGACCAAAGCTCCAAAGGTACCAGAAGAATTTGCAAGGAAACTAGGTTTTCACACCCTTGATGGTCTAGGTTCTTTGGAATATTGTCTTACATGCCTTTGTTTAGGAATCTCCCTTGGGATATGAGACAGAGAAAAACCTCACTGTACCTAAATGTAGGTGCTTTCCAGTGGTCTATCTAGAACAACATCATCTTCTGTGAAATTGTCTCAGGTCTCTGTTGCTATTGTCACTGTTGCTGTTATTGGTCTTGTTGTTATCAGGGTCGTGGTTGTGGCTGTTATTATTATTACTACTATTATTATTATTGTTATCGGGGAACATCATGGTTGAACTTTGCAAAAGTATCACATTTTTTATATATTTCTCTTCTGATTTTTTTTTTAAATTGAAAAAGACACAAAGTTTAAAAAAATGCTAAATCAACCTATTTTCTTGTTGAAATGCTCATCGGCAAACTTCAATATTCAGATTCTCTAATACGAAGACTGATACACTAGTGAGAGAGAAAAAACCCCAAAAAATAGTGGTGTAAATTCTCCAAAAATTCTGCAGAAGATCCAGGCAATAAATGTCCCCGTATGAGCATGAATAAAAAAATGACAACCCTATTTTGCTATTTTGTTTGAATCTAGTTGCCAAGCTTCTTTACTCGCTTGAACTGGTTTCTAAATCATGAAATTCATGACACTTTTTTGTATCATAGCCTTAAGCTTCAGGAAACTTGCAAGCAGTTAACATGACTCAGGAAATATTCCAAAGTTTCTGACTACTTTTAACTGACTACTTTTCAACAAAATCACAAAACAATACTGAAGCTTCAGAGTAAGGTCTTTATTTTTATTTATTTTTACAATAATATGTGTCAGCTAACAATATCAGATGAGGAGCATGGACCATGATATTTATATTACAAGTGGAGGATGTGTACATCACTATGGACTTGTGTGAGGAACACAAGAGATGAATTTATTTTTGTAGGAAACAGTGGTCTGGCATCATTCCATTCATATCCATTTATGCCTCCTTGTACTTTTGTGCATGGTAGATGGAATACAGTAACTAGGGATGACATTGTCTTCATGTTTTAAGAAGTCATGTACATCAAATGCATTTTAGAATTTTATATATGTCACAACCCTTTGAAATAAATGGATTATTGCTAGATTTTAAGTATCAAAACTATAGTTTGTTTGTTTCAAAATATTAGCAAGTAACTCTTATTACAATTTACTCTGTCTTTGGTCATAGAACTTACATCTTCCAAATCTACAATTTACACTATTCATTACTGTTGCCTTCTTAGCCCATTTTTACAAATTTTTTTGGTGTACATTCTGTTTCTGTATACAATACCACTTTTCTAAAAATGCAGAAAATATGGCTATGGACTGTGGACATCTAACTTTATTGTCTTCTATTATTTCAATATTTTATCACTGTTGAATTCATTACTTAAAATTCAATCTAGATGGAGAAAAAACTATCCCCTCTAGGACTGTTGATGCAGAATTTAGGAATGTAATAATGTAATAAATCCAAAATCTTTCAACTTTGCATCCATTCTACAAGGGACAAAGTATTCCCAATTAATACCAGGGTTGTTTAAACAATCTGATATCATATAGTCCAGAATCATCATCATATTAACTTAACTTGTCCTCCTTACATCTTCATACAAGTTTTTATTTATCTTTCTCTTTCCTCTCCTTTGAGGATCACTGTACACTGTACCTGTTGTATTATCATTTCAATATTCCTATGCATAAGATACCTTATTTCCTGAAGATGTCAATTCATTTCTTCACATGTTTCATTTTTCCTAACTTGTAAGAGCACAATATTTCTTGTAAATCTTTCTGCCATAAGAGAATTAGAGTATGAGGTGATTACATAAGATTTAGATGGTTTTTTTCCCAAAAAATACTGCCTTCAGAATGATCTAAGAAATCACATGGTAAAATGTTTTGCTTTTAGATTAGATTCAAATACTTATAGTTATTTTTCTAGACACTGATACTTGATTTCCATCATGCTGAATCTTCATGCTGCCACTCAGTGCTCAGAATGCATCTCTTAGAGCAGACCAGAGGAGGCAATTTCTCCTAAGGGTGCTCCCCAACTTGTGAACTGAGCAGAGTTCTAAACCCACAGAAGATCAGCTGCTTTGAATACTCCTAAAAAAACCAAAAAACCCTGACTTTCAAATGTAATACTTCTATTTTGTAGGTGATTTGAGGGGCCGGGGTGGCCCGGTTTCCTTTTTTTTTTTCCCCTGTGTAGATGATAGTACTTGCAAACAGATAAGCCAGTGTTGCAAAAGTTTTTAAATAGGATTTTGACAAAAATTGATAGCTAGTTTTGACCTCTAATGCAATACATTACGAGACAGGAACACATAGAAAAAAGATTCACTTCAAATATTCCTTGTCACCATTCCATCAGAAAACTACAGCTATTTCTATATCTTTGCTTAGTACCTAAGGACTCATTTTACTTTACAGCTCCTCTGAGAATGCCAGTTTGTAACCTTTCCAGATACGGCAAATGAAGCACAGCTCAGAATGAATTAGAGCAGGAACAGACTACAGAGAAGTGAGACTTTGCCTATAATCCTCCAGCTATCTCACCACAGAATCATAGAATACCAGACTGGAAAGGACCTCAATGATCCTCTGGTCCAACCAGCTTTTATTCTGACCTCTCTTTATTTTCAATCACCTTAAAATGGAAAAGGAAAAGGGCCAAATCCTGCCTCTGCATTATATTCACTTCTCACTATAATTTATCTGAAGGCAGAACTAAGGCCCAACTTTCTTGCAGTGGAATCTATTAACATTTAATGTAGGACATCTCTCTTTCTCCTCAGGTCTTACTTCTCAAATTTAATCAAAATCAGTTTTTTAAAAATGTCTAATCTTATCTTCTGTCTTTTCGCATGAATGCCCTGGCTCTGGTACTTTTTTTCCCTATCTTAAGACGTTATTTTCATTGCCCATTTCTAACTTCTGTGCACATGATCATCTTTTCCTTCACTTCCTAGTCTATTTTTCTAGCCTTTCTTGTTTTCTTTCCAGCTGTCCTAGAAGTACCCAGTAAAATTGCCAAATCTACTCCTTCTGGTATCCAAAGTGTCTAAATTTCCCTACTAGTTACTTTTTAAGTTTAATTGATAAAGATTTATCTGCCTAGGATGGAAAAACTTACTAAGCAGTCATGCTTAGGTGTTAAAGCACTTATGTTATGCCTTTTTCTAACTCTAATATATAATGAAAATGTTTTGTGTATTTCAAAAAAAGTAACAAAACAAAACACATTTTTAATAGTATATGTTTTAAAGAATTGACTGAAGTGAAATTTTAAAACATGTATTCCTACTCTCAATAAATTCCTTATATTTGTACCTCCTCAGGTCTTACAGAATCACTAATTGCTCTATAAAACAATAAGAAATGAGCCAATACCTTGTATATTCCACAAAAGTAATGTTTATATAACATTCCATAATTATTTTTAAGGCATTTAATTTGTCTTATATGTCTGTATATACATAATTTTCTCCTGTAAACAAGCTTTTCTATCTATCTGGAGAGAACAGGTAAGAAAGTCTCAAATTTCTGAGATTTCTGACACAGTAATTTCAGAGATGCATTTCTTCTGTCAGTAGACACCAGCAATTGCTGCAACTGATGTTTCATCCATTACACCAGCTCGATTTCTCAGACAATGGATAATTAGCTAGACTTTTCTGCTGGATGATTACTTCTATCTTTTGAGGAATCTCATGCTATAATGGACAAAATGTCATGAATAACGAGGTATTATGTTGGTGAAAGCTACATCACTAAAAAGTATATTGTTCTTTGTCTTTGAAGAAGGAAAGTCTTTTATGCATTAGTGGTTTCAGTTCTGTTTTATCTCTTGCTTTAGAGAGAATGTTAACACCATCTACAAAAATTAAAAAGTGAAGATAAATCTATATAAAGCTCATCTTATATCTGAAGAAGAAGATGAAATAAAAGGACTGCTGCAATTTTAAAAATCCTCAGTATGCTCAGACAAAGTTTGTCATTTAATCATTCATGAAGATTTTTTTTGCCTCTGAAATGGCTTGTTACAATATTATAATTGTATTAGGTGACTCACATTTATGAAGTTACTTTAGGATATTGCATTATATATTTCCAAGGATGTATTTTTACTAAGTGCTGCCTATTGAGTTTATTCACATTATCCCATAGATACGGATGAGGCTCTTTTATTGTCTATGGGAGATGTTTGAAATACAGAAACAGACTCTTTCATCATGTGCTCTGCAGCAAGTACTTTGCACAGCATCCCCTGGATCACTGCACATTTTACACAGACAACAGAAAAGGTGGAGTACTCTCACTTTCTCAGTACTCTCAGTTTCTTCTGAACTAGCAAAACAAGAGCAATATATTTGTATTCATAGAATTTTGCACAGAGATGGGTACCATTGAGCAAGCAGCAAATGGCAAGGCAATGACATTTATTAGGTTTTCACTCTGCTGCAAGGGTTCTTGTTGCCGTTTGGTACATGCCTTTTACTTGGAGCTGCTTGGAAGCTTGAAGACCCAGGGGAAAGACAGAGTGAGAGAGAGAGGTTTAGTACTGGAAATATGTGTCATTGAAAACTCTGTTTGACTTTCTCATCATTCCTTGACAATTTTTGTCCATTTTGATACATTACAGCACCTATGAGTACTACAGGCATTCTATAAGGGAGTTTGTGTATAATTGTGTTGGCTTTGGTTGAGGGAGACTTAATTTTTTTCACAGTGACTGGTATGGGGTTGGGTTTTGGATTTGTGCTGAACACAGGGTTGATAACACAGAGATGTTTTTGTTATGGCTGAGCAGTGTTTATACAGAACCAAGACATTTTCTGCTTTCAGTACTCCCACATTGGTGAGGAGTCTGGGGCTGCACGGAAAGCTGGGACGAGACATGGCCAGAACACCTTACTCCAACTGACCAAATGGATATTCCAGACTATGTGACATCATGCTTGTCTGTAATGTGTGAGGGGAGAAGAAGCAAGGGAAAAATATTTGGGGTTATGTCATTTGTCTTCCCAAGTCATCATTACTGGTGATGGGGCCCTGCTCTCTTGGAGATGGTTGAACACCTGCCTGTCTATGGAAAGCATTGATTGAATTCCTTGTTTTGATTTGTTTGTGTGTGACTTCTGCTCCACCTATTTGAGTGCCTTTCAACACACAAGTTTTCTATCTTTTGCCCTTCTGATTCTCTCCCTGATCCTATTGGTGGGGGAGTAAGTGAGCAGCTGCATGGGGCTTGGCTGCTGGCTGGGGTCAAACTGTGATAGTGATATAGATGTAGTGAGATTCCAAATAATAACACAGATCCTAGGTATATTTGGAACAGCTTCTGTGTTCATAAGGGTTTCAAAGACAATGAGAAGAAAATGTCTTGATAACTGACCCACTTTGGCTGACTATTCTATTGGAGCATAGGTGCACCTACGGGATTATTCTCTTAGGAGTGATTTCCTAAATTAAATGAAACTGCAAGTGATAGTTCAACCTGTATATCCCAAGATAACCCATACACAAACCTGGACAATTTCAAGGTGAATATTGCCAGGATGCTCTGCTGGCCACCATGGTGAACAGGAGCAGGTTAGACAGGGAGCACCAGGGACAGCCCCATCACCAGAAATCTCCTGGGAGTGGGGACAAGCCATGGGCTCACAGGTGGTTCTTTAGTGGGGTCTGTGACCAGGTAGGTCAGGGCTGTGGGGAGCTGGACCAGTCCTCCTGCAGTGTTGCTGGGGGAGGCCCTGATGGCCCTGGGTGGCTGAGAAAGGGTCCTGGGCCATAGCCAGGGTAGGGGGACCTCCAAGAAGATGGGGGGACGAGGAGAGGATGGTAGAGAGAGGAAAGTACACAGGACCCTGTCAAAATTGTGGACCCAGAGCTATCTTGCCAAAGTGGAAAAGGTTTTAGTGTTCAGCAAATTTTGTTAAGTAAGCCATCACTAATGTATTGACAAAATTACCTAAATAAAAATGCAAACTAGCAGAATAAGTGTGGTGTCAATAAAGCAGCAAGATACTTGGTGTTTAGCCCAGTGATGATGGAGGAAAACTGCATCTCAGCTGGCATGATTCTTCTTTTACACCATGAACAGAAGTGTTATCATTTCTTATGGGTGCCAAAACAGACAGGTGGCCAAAAAGTTATTTACTACAACCCATGACATGAATGTAGATCATGAAGAGAGCTTGTATACAGTAATGTCTCCAATTAAAGAAATTATATTTTCTGAGACTCACTCCAGTATCTTTTTTCATGCTGAAAATATTCAGGTTACCACAGGCCTGCCTTCTCTCTTCCATCTCTTCACAGTTCTTCCTTACATATCTAGCCCCCAAATATCTTTTAATATACTACACCAAAAGACCCTAAGCATGTGCTATACACAAGCAAGACCCCTGAAGGAGTCATAGAGATTACTCCAAAAGAGCAAGGTAATTATCTTCTCAAAGCTTCCTGTATTCACAAATGTTTGACTACCATTCTTTTTTTTTTGTCCCATTTAATGATTAACAAATAAATTTTTTATTTCAGTGAAAAGGAGAATTAAGAAGCACTGTGATGCCACAGCTGAGATATTTAATAATGTATGAGTGTTTTGTAGCCTAATGCTTCTAACTTTACTCTTGTAATGATTCCAGGCTTTGCATTCTTTAGTTTTCATGTCTTATATACTCATAAAGTGGAGAACATCTTTTGCTGAGTACTTTCTTTACTAAGCAATGACTTCAGATCATGTTCAGTAAAAACGTGCTGTCTTGTTTAGTGATTGTATGCTCCAGGGAGAAAAAAAAACAAACAACAAACAAAAAAAAAGGAGAGAGATTGTATACTTGGGATTTTTTTTTTTCATTTTTCATTATTCTATATTTCTCATTCTTTAGATTCCAGTTAGATAAACAAAGATATATTGGGTGCTGAATGGTAGCCTCAGATTTATTTCGGACTGGAGATTAAAAATTATGTCCAGATTACAAAAAAGATCTTTTTATTTTATTTCCATTTTTTTCTTTTCTCTCTTTTTTTTAAAGTGTGTTTTTAATGATGTATCATTCTCTTTCTTGGTATTTTCCTTCCTAATTTGAAAAGGTGGATGATGCTTTTTCAAATAACCAGCAGTGCAGATTTAAAACTTAAGCATCCAGTGAAGCACACACGTTGCAGCTCAGCAAGGTGAGCAACTGAACACTGAGCAAATTTAGCAACAAAGACACTTTCTGTAGCCACTGAACTTTTTGATTTTGTTTCTTGTTCATAAATTTTAAAAGGGGCAAACACGTATTTTAGTAGTTTGTTACCCATTGACTTTAACGGGAATATCGTAGCCAGAATTCATTGCATAGTTTTTGTTGGAAGGTATTGTATGGAAAATAATTGAACAGAATTCAGATTGCATACAAAGCAAGTAAAAAAATTGCAGATAAAAATTGAGACAACAAACTAATATAATAACAGACGGCAAAAATATTTCAAAAATGCATTTTAATTCAGTAAAAAATACGATTCCATTGACTTCAGCAAACCTCTTACAAATTAAAAGGCATGACCCATAGATTTATATGTCTGGAGACTCTTCTTATTGACTAAAACTATGCCTTTGTAAATGTTTAGTGGGTTTATTATGTAGGTCTATTTCCTAATTTTTTAAAGTTAGGTTCATTATTTTTTTTTTAATAACAAGGTACATGTGTATAACTGACTTTTCTATGAATGTCTGGTCCTTTATTTTTTTAGCCAGCTCAGGATTATATCTTATAAAATAAGCAACATCAACAAGCATAACAGATACCTGCATATGCAGTACTCTTAGTGGTCTATCCAACACCATTGCTGTTCATGCAAAATTCCTTTATAACTTTGTAAATATATGTTTGTGAAATTTGTATTCACCTTATATTGGTTATTATATTTTATGCCTTTTTTTGAGTTATTGTTCATTTTCTTCCTTTTTTATGTATTTTTTCCTCCCCTTTTAGGTAATTAAATTGCAGACATGAAATTTTACCAAATATTCTTTCATCATCTTCAGAGCACAAACAATGTAGAGCACAGAAATGTGTGGAAATGTGCATGTTAAATAGCAAAAATACAGAAAATCTCAAAGGTGATTTTAACTATATATGAAAGCTCTATGCTCAGGCAACTGTCCCTGTTTCTTCTGATCATATCCACATTTACCTGAACTGGCAAACCTTAGGAGCCCAAAAGCTAAGAAGACCTGGCTTTATGCATAACTGCATTGTCTTTTAAGGTAAATTGAGTTCAGAATAAGTTCATTCTGCCTGCAGTTTCTCTCTCTATTTTCATCAGGGAATGCCAAGGAAGGATTTATACAGTCTCTGTCTCCCAACACCATCTATGTTACACTGTCACAAGGACAATTGGCACAGGCAAGCTGCCAAATCACAAAGGCAGCAGTGGGACACGTCTACAGTACGTGGGGGAAATCTGTAATAATATAATTAAAGCCACAAAGATTTGGCTGGTCAAATGTAAATGTCTGCTTAAGGGTGAGATTAATTGCTCTCTGAAGCCCACTGGCTGCACTGAGGAGTTCAAACCAGCTGACAGGACAAGCCCAGACAAATGCTGAGACCCTGCAGAGTCAGGTCAGTGCAAGCCTACAACCTTCTACTACTAATGGCCAAATTATATTTATCAGGATGCACCAATATTTATGCCCTTAACTACAACAAACATTGAATCCAAGATGTAAGCAGTGACCAAGTCAGCAGGAGCATTTGAATTATGCATTACTCTTTAGGCTATCTATGATTAATCAAAGTTGCTTTGAAAACATAATCAGTGATGGAGACTCTAAATTTTGGGTAGCAATTTAAAATTTGGTCACTCCAATGACCTCATAGTGGACATACAACCTGACGTGTCCATCAACAGAATGCAATGATGAGAGATATGATGTTGTTTTAAAAGCTTTGTCTTTTATGTAAACCTTTACATAACTCAATAATATTTGTTTGTTTCTTTTGTTTTACTAAGTATGTGTGCATCATTTTGCTAAGATGGCATCTTTTCAGCAGCATTATTTGAAATTGATATTTCTTTGGCCTCTCTGTATGCTGAGGTTTAATACATATTTCACTATGAGGCCTAATGTAGCTATTATTAGTAGAGGACAAATTGATAAATATCAGTAGTTCTCATTCTTAAAAATATTGATGGCTTGTTATGTATCCAATTAACTTTGTTTTCAGTGTATTACTCAGCAACATAAATTGCCAGTCCCTCTTGAAAGTTATTCTTGGCTGATTTTGTTAAATTTCAAAACCTGTCCTGGCAGATCACAAGGCAAAT
>JANIJU010000001.1:61596409-61640842 GCA_025504685.1 Leucosticte australis
ATATAATATAGAAACATTAAACTTTTCTGCCATTTGAGACCTTAAACAGACTGGATTATAATCATCATTTTAAACTCTTATCATGTCATTACAGAGAGGAAGAATTTGAAATACTTTAGATATAAAGGTGGCAGGTACATAGTGCTGTATATTTTTGATTAATTCTTGTATTCATTTTTCTGTTGACAGGAAATGACTGAGCTGCTTGCTTGCCTCTTTAACAAAAAAAAAAGAAAAAAAAAGAAAAAGAAAAAAAGGTAAAAACATATGTGCTACATTTTGTCATCTTGGAGTTTTTCAGTTCTTGTGCCCTCCTTTTGTCTTGGATTGTGCTTTCTTAACTGGCAGGTAATTTAAATATTATTGAGAGTACTTTTCAGAATTGTTTACTATATTCATTATTTCTGAGAAGAAGCAGGGCATGTGTGGGAATATCCTGGGTTTACAGATTTGGATTTACATTAGTTTGTTTTTCAAATACAATGTCTAGAATTATTTTACTGGAGTCATAATACATGTTTAAGATTATCAAATATTCCCGCAGCAATTTCCCCTTATATCTTACCTTTTTACTTTTAATTCAAATCTAATGTAATTTTAAGTTATGTATTTAACTTTTAATTAGAATACCAGTAAGGAACATATTTTCAGCCTAAAAAAATAATTGCAGCATATGTTTTCATATTATCTATACAAGCTATACAATATCCATAAAAAGAGGAACAGGGAAAGAAGGGAAATATCACGTCAGTTGTGCATTTTTCTACAGCAGAATCCACTCCACATCTTTTCTTTTCTGAATAAGTCACTGTAATAACATATTTCATTTGGAACAGGTGGTATTTTTTCACAATCTTGGATGAATATTTAGATTGTCATAAAGCCATATGTTCTATGCAACACCCCTTAATTTATTAAGAAACAAGAAAGCAGTTAGTCAGTGTGAATGGCATTTTCTGTTATCCACCAGATTTACAAACCTTCAAGTATTTATTTGAAGATTGTATTTAGAGATGTCTTTGTTATTGTTACATATCAAAGAACTCTACTAAGGGTAGAAAATATTTAATGTCTCAGTATCCTGCAAATTGCTTGAAAAATTCTACTAATGATACATCTTCTCCTTTGACTTTATGTTCATAGAAAGACTGCCATCCTGATAATGAGCATAGATTAATTAAAGCAATGGACTAAGACTGACTTTTGCCAACAGCTGTGAGAATTTAAATTGTTCTGTGGGTAGTGCAAAGTACATAAACAAGATACTTCAAGGTGTCAGTGGTCTTAATTAGTACATACAAAACATGTATTTGTTGTGATTGAGCAGCCTATTTGTTTTATTATCCTGAAACTAACCCGAAAGCTTTCTTTATTTCTATCTTTCTGTTTTGTTTTGCAGCTCCTTTGGTGTGTGTCTCTGATGTTATTTTCCACCGGTAGCGTCCTATCTAATTTTGAAATAGAATATCTTTAAAGTTGTGGATTTGAAGTGAGCTACCTGTTTTCTTAATTTTCTTGCAGACAAGACTGACAGGTGAGTCTTTACTGAGAATGAAAAACTCTTTTCAGTAGTGGACAATAAAAGATATCCTTCTATCCCATCTTCATAGTGATAGATCATCACATTTTGACATTTCCTTGGAATCTTGTTAATATCTGGATTGTGTTAGCAGCACCATAACAATAAAAAAAATCAGAATGTGGGCATCTCCTTATTCACAAAAAATAAAATCACCACCATCTTCTCCCAGAACATTGCTTTATGTAATGACACCTGAAACAGTCATTCTCATATCAGCTGCCTTCAAAATTAATCTCTGTTTGTCTCTAAAGTTTGGCATATCTCATGGAGTATGTCTGTCCTCTTAAAGATGACTTACATTTATAATTGTTATCTGTAGGAGTTGTTGTGGGGAGATTAAAGAAATATGTGGTACAGCATCAAAATTTTGTCTGACCAGGCTAAAATAAACCTGAATTGAACACCCTTTCAAGTAATATATAAAATTCTCCAAATATCACTGGAAATGGCACTCAAGAATGGAAGAGGTACTAAAACAGAAGATAAGAAAAAAAAAAGATGAGATGGGGTTAAAACCATAAAAAAGAAAAATATATTTTAATTGCCTTAAGCAGAGAGAGGAAAAAAAACTTGCATTACTGGCCAGTTGTTAGAGCAGTTACTATTTCTTCAGTGACACTTGGATACTGCAGTGATGTATGCTATTTTAAGAACAAGAAACTAGCAAGCTAGATAGAAGAAATTAAAATAATATATGACCTGTCTTCAGTGTCAAAAGGATTACATCTTGAGTCAGAAGGTGTCTGATTAATTTTTTTTAAAGAGCTTGCTGTTTAAAATTTATGTTTTAATTCATGTTAATTGCTTTTTGTACCATTTTGTTATTTACTGATGATTGTGAATAAGGTTAGCACATTAAAATTTGTCATTAAGGGTCAGTTCATGGTCATTTTGCAGAAAAAGTACTCTGACCACTTTTAGATTTTGATTCCAAACAGAATGCACCATTATCAAGATAATGAGAGTGAAATCTAGTGCACCTAATTTGGCAAAAAATTGATCCAGCCCACTGAGAAAAAGCTTCTAATTTTTTAATAAAGCTGGTACAGAGCTACAATCATATTTTAAACCAGCAAACTGAAATCCAGAACAGCTTAGTCAGCTGCTTACATCTTTTCATTACACCCATCTGAAGGCCTGGACGCCAGTGGATGGCCATCTAACCTTCCTTAGTGTGGGTTAGGTGTCCTTAACATGACTGCAAGGCTAGACAGACCTAGACACACATTCCATTGCAGATGGGATTACATGGACTGATTCCCACTTTGGTTTTAGAATTCAGTGGCTGCAACACCAACCTAAAATGGGGGAAAAGACAACTCAGACAATCTACTCAGTTGATATTTAATTATGTTTTTAATGTGCCATACTTGAGATTGGAGGCAATGAGAGACAATTACTGTGGAGCACACAATCAAATTCTTACTGGCTAACACACTGAAATGAGGATTAATATTTTTTCCAGTAAATGACTCCAGAAAGAGAAAGGTTTAAACACTTACATGTTTCCAAAGATAGTAAATCATTACAAATAACTTGTCTAACTTTATTGCATTGCCTGAAAACAACTTCTGATTTAAATTTGTGGCAGGCGCTGATCGCTTCTCTCTGATGACCAGTGACAGTACTCAAGGGAACAGCATGATGCTGTATTGGGGGAGGTGGAGGCTGGATAGTAGGAAAATATTCTTTATCCAAATGGAGGCTGGGCACTGGTTGGGCTACCCAGGGAAAAGGGGAGTGGGAAGTGTTAAGCCTGATAAAATTCAAAAACTGTTTGGACAATGCTCTCAGGCACATGATCTGACTCTTGGAGATGGTGCTGTGCAGGGTCAGGAGTCTGAATGGATGATCCTTTTGGGTCCCTTCCAACTCAGGATATTCTCTGATATTTAATTTTTGTGGAAGATGTGACTGTTGGAAGAGTCATGTTTATCACCTAGGATTGGTGAGGTGTAGTAAAGAAGTATTTTGTGCAATTTTCCTTTTTTGTAAAAGGTTTCCAATAATGCTATGTTCATGCAGTCCAACATAGTGGTATTTTTTATGGGAGCCAAATCTTGTTGCAATCATACTTCCCCTTGAAAATGGTTTCTTGTAGCTGATGGCCTCTGAGCTTTGGACATGCTTCTGGGGGTGCCTGTTGACAGAAGCAAAACTGCTCTCAGCAATTCAGCAAACATTGGCTTAGTACAGTGGATTAACAGTGCTTGAACTTCTACCAAGACTTTCTTAAAATAATAGATGTGGGCAGTAGTTTTATAATGAGTTTGCAGAGATCAAGCTCTAAGTGATATCGAATAGCAAAGATTTTAAAGTTTTTTTGACAAAGAAATTGGTGCTCTGTAACCAGAAATGAAGCTACATATCATAAAACATGTTCTGGTGCTTATGCACTTCTGTTATGCACAAAATCCCCCAGTAGCACCAAGTTTCCTGCCACAACTTATCTATGTCCGTCATGCTCCCTACTTTTTTATTTTTATTTGATTTAATAAGTTTAATAGTTTAATCTCCATATTGGAATGTCTTTTCCATTTGGGAATTCACAGACTGTCTGAAATGAGCAGGTGCGGCCCCTAATTTGGGAATCTTCACTAAGAATTACAATTAGCCAGAAAGACTGCAGGCTTCTGTCTTACAGGTATCCTTCCATGCCAGGCAGTTCAATAAGAATCACTGACAAAAGGCAGTGACTAAGGCATTCTCCACAGTACCATTGCCTCAATAAAAGCTAAAGTAAGGGTTATGAATTATGATTGTGTTCTCTTGCACCCCCTTCTTTCACCAGTATGACTGGAAATTCTGAGGATAGAATGAAAAATCTAGCTTGATGACAATAGATTAGAAGGCAAAATATCTGCAGTGATCAACACTTTAAACATGACTTGAAACCTACACTGTGTCTTTGAAATTGAACCCATGCAACCTAGTACCTTGTGCCCTTGCTGTGTACTTGAATGAGTGTAGCAGGACACAAATTAAACATTATTCAGAAATGGATTTTTAGTTCATTGGAAGGAGTACAAGATCAGAACTTTTTAATTGCAGACAGCCAAAGACATAATGACAAAAATATTTAGCTCTTAAAAAAAAATACATTAGATTTTTGAAATATTTCTCTAGTAAGCTATTTTTACATTGCAAGTCATAAAAGATTCAGAGTGATAAGACAGATGGCATCACTGACTAGATGATTTAATACACAACTTGGAGAAAAAAAGGGCTGTTAAAGCGGCAAAGTATGTTTTTATTTTTCCCACAGAGAAGTAAACACTGGTTTTGCAGCCATCCACAGCATTCCTCTGTCAGCTTTCACATCTCCATTGTAACAATGGCAAATTGCAATAAGAAAAATCTTTAAAATAAGCCATATTTACTTCCAGACTGCAATAAACTAGTTTCCTAAGAGAAAGAAAGCAAAGAAGTAGGTCTGTAACTCACTCTTGGAAGTCCAGCGACTTGTACTGTGATGTATGTATTATATTAAGAAACTCAGATGCATTTAGTTCAACAGTGTCAGCTGTCTAAATTGTAGACAAATATGTTTATAAACAGGATTATTGGCTCACTACATCAACCAGTAATTTGAGGTTTTCCCTACTAGGACTCAGTCAAACAGCTAATTCTTCCATTAAGACTGCTCCAGTTTTTCCCCTTACACATGTTTTTTTTTGTTTATTGGGATAACACAAGTTTCAGACAGGTGTGAAAATTCTCCTTGATGCACCTCTTTATACATAAAGAAAGAGAAAAAAATGGGGGGAGGAGGGTGCAGAGGAAGGGTAGGGAAAATGTAATTCTGATAGCATTCAGATTTTATATTTCTGTGGACACAGAATAGATGGCCTATCATTTTTGCTGAATATGTTAAAAGAGAATAGTTATAGTTGGGAATGACTTTCTGCTTGTCTTAGACTCCTGAGGTTGTACAAATAAAGTTCCAATAAGCTAGATTTTCTTGCTCTAAGTACGATTTTGTCATGGTATTCAGCCAACAATCTATTCATGATGGTCTGTAGTTTTGGCATGGGGCTTTCAATAAGTTCAGAATTGGTATGCTATCTTACACATATTATAAAAATTCAGAGACTCTCATAAAGGAAATCAGTGGTCATTACATTTAAGTAGGTACATAGCAAAGCCTACATACTGCATTGGCCCAGGCAGATTGCTCTGTTCTTCTCATAGGGCTGGCAGCTTGGGTAAAAGAAAGTGCAAATAACAAAGCTTGCAATAAACTGCAAACCTGAAATGTCCACCAACTGCACCAGGATCATAGAAGCTTATAATAAACACACTTGAACTTTCCAGCTCCTGTCCATAATTCCCATGTAACTGATATTTGCTAACCAAATTATGGGGTAACCACAATCTGAGTAACCACAATCCTAACTGGGCAACTATATGCTACTATTAAACAAGTTGAATACCAGACTATTTGTTGAATTTGTCAAAGAACACAGCCTAATTGTTACCTAATATTAATTGTATTCTATTGTTAATTATCCTGTTTCAAAGATCACATAACCCATTCCAGCATCATTAAAGAGCTTAGACTCCAATGCACTTGCAAAAACTGCCAGCCTAATTTTGAAAAGAAATGCAAAATGCTTTTGTAAATGAAAACAAATAAAAAGGAATAAAGAAATTTCCCTTAAAATATATAAAATTCTAAGACCATTTAGCTAGAAACATGAGAATATTCTTAACTACCAAGTTAAAAAAAAAGTTTTGAAGTTTGGGGTTTTTTTTTAATTTTCTGCTATCAATTCTTTTCTAGTGCTTTTCTAGAGTATAGGTTTGTAATGAAGACTAAAATTAAAACCTGAAAAATTCATCTATTCATGGACTAACAGACCAGAAAGGATCACTAAAATATCTAGTCTCACCTTCCACACGGCAGTGGAAGCTTCCATGCAGTTACTCTTTATTTGAACCCTCTAACTTGTGCTTGTCTACAGTTTAGTTTTCAGAAGTTTGTCTAGGAGAATGCAATTACAAATCTTAATGAAGAATGGAAAGTTCTTATTAGAGGCTGTGCTTCAAAGATTTTTGAATGGCTTCTTGAAGTCTCCGTCTAAGTAATTGAAAATCTTTTATTCTGAATGTCTTTTTATTTAATAGATCAATGTTAGAATGAGAAATCACTGCCTTCTACTAAGGAACATCTTAAGAAATGCACAGCACTCTGGTAACCAGACTTAAATAAACAGAAAATTACATTATCTCTACTTACACCACTAATAACACATAAAGATCTTCAATATATATTTCAGGCATTTTGTTCAGAGCTAGTCATATCTGAATATAGCAGATAAATTCTGTTGTATTTGAGTTGTAACTATTTTAAGAACAAGCACAGGACCTTTAAATTGAGATGATTATCTTTTTAAAGTTGCTTTTTTTGAGGGAAGTTAATTTAAAAAGTCAGTAATCTGTAAATCAGATATAAAAGATCTAATCCACAGATGAATCTAATAGCTTTTTACTAAAAGGGATGAATTTCAAGTACAGAAATTCATGAATTTCAAGTACAGAATTTCAACAGTACCAGAAACCTAAAACAGTTGATGATTTGGGATTAGGTCCAAATATGACTGGAGTCTCTCTTAAATTTCTGTTTCTTCAAAGATAAAAATCAGACTGCCATTATCCATAATAATAACATTTTGATCCAATGTAATATTAGCCTCAGGACAAGAGTAATTCTTTTTAAGTTTCTAGACCCTGTAGTTATGATGTTGTGAGAACAATTTGCAAAACCAGGGAACATCTAAATTCTGTTCTCATTCTGGCCTTGAACACATGCTGTCTTTTAAACAGAAACTGAGTCCTAAATTCAGCTTATTGACCCATATTTTGACATGGACTTCAGCTTGGTTGTGTGTTTTAAATTTGCTTAAAATTCCCACAGCTTTTAAATAAGTGTTTACTAGTGACATGGATTGTAGTAAAGTATTTCCATCCCATAAGTAAACTGTACAGAGATACACCACAGGGATATACTCTTATTATTAAAGTAGATACAGTTTTTTACCTCTATATGTCACATAAACCTTGAAATAGAGAATAGTTTTATTGAAAAAAAAAAGTGAGAGCTTATGCTATTAATCTTTTAAGCATCTTTTTCTCTTCTTTTTAGATGAAAGTCCTATTAAATCCTCAGCATAACCTGTTGGAGCAACACTTAAAAAATGGTATGGGAAGCTCTGTTAATGAGTTCTTGCTGATCACCTCAAGAGGAAACAGGTGAAAGGGAAAGACTTTGTCACTATATTATTTTGCATGTTGCTGTCAGAACTCTCTGAGAGTCGACATGCTAGTTCAAAACATTTTCTTCTGGCTTTCCAGGACTACAGGGGTTCTATTTCAAATGGTATCTGGAAAATAGATGAGCTATTTAAAACTGCAGAATGATCAATTCCATAACACTCTGAAACAGGCACTGAGATACTGAAAAAGAATTCAGGAAACAGACTGTGGAGAATGGCCTCCATGTACTTTAGGTGACATAAAATTGCCAAAAGATTGGATACGTAAAGAATATTCTAGAATTGTTTTGCTAGTTCTTATCTAAAATACATCATCTGTACTATTTTTCAGTAATAATGTAGTTCTAGAATGAAAATTAATTGTTTAGTCTTAATTCTTCAATAACAATTAAAGAATATGGAGTTTTTTAGTGTATTGCAATTTTTAGGTCACAGGAATAAAAAAATAGAATTAAGAAAATGATTTAAGGAAAATGCTCAGGGTCCTAAAAACTCCTCTGTTCCAGCTGCAGGAGTAGCAGTTTTCCATTGCACCAAAGTTGTTCTTCTCCAGATAATGGAAAAAATGTCTGCAGAGATTACAATAGATGGCTAAAAAATCTGTGGGTGCCCTCCATGTCTTTTTGTTACAAAGAGAGGATGTGTAGAGTGAAGGTAATCCAATTACATTCCATATATATATATCTATATACTGGTAAATTTACTGGAAGGAAGTTTATAGAAGAATATCTGTGATTGAAATCTTATGTGCAAAGATTGAAAAAAGAGTAAGTAAGTTTTCCTGTGAAAACTTGCTAGTCATTTAGCATCCAAAAATTAATCTAAGCAGATGGAGCTGTAAATTCTAAATAGAATGAAAGAACACATGCACAACTATCTACACAACACTGTCATCCTGGCTCTGTACTATGCACAATTTGCAGTTTCATTTTTTCACAGTTAGGTTTATAATTTTAATTTTATGGCTAATGCTACTTTAAGACAGCTTCAAATATTAGTATAGTTTAAGGGGAAAAGGATGAAAAATGTGTAAGTATTTTGTGACTGATCATGGCAAAACAGTGACAAAGTGCTAGTCTGCAACTTGACTTCCTGGGCATAATATGTGACTGGCACAAACCAGTATGCCTAAAGAGCATCTCAAAATACACTAAGGAATTTGCAGCTAGGGGCTCTTCATTCCTTCATTCAGCTTAAAACTCTGACTAAAATATCTATTTTTAAATGTTTTAGGAGAAAATTGGTGTTAATTTTTCTCTCAGGTTTTCAGCAGTTTTTGTTCAGGTAGCATCTCTTACTTGCCTCTCCCTCATGATTATTCGCAACAGGGATATTCTACCTTGTTTGTTGTAGAAGAGTTTACGATATAAAATATTTGTGCTTTTTTGCTACCTTGTACTGAACATATTTCTCAGCTATCCATTCTACCTTGTACTGAACATCTCAGCTATCCATTCTCTCCCTTGTTAGTTTTACATTGCTTTCTTCTCCTGGTTCAGTCGATACCTCACTCAGTTTGAACTAAAGACAGGTTCTCACTCCAAAAACATACTGAAATCTAGCACAACTGCAGTACTATCAATCAGTCAACAAGCACATGCTTGTTTTCATAACAATTACAGAAGAAAAGAAGCCTCACATTGAATAAACGCATAATCTTTTATTGTCTGCTGTTTTATATCTATGTTTTTGATAGGTTGGTTTCTGCCAGCAGTTAGGCACCCACACAGCTGCTTGCCCATCCTTCTCTCCTACAGGATGGGAAAAGGTGGAAGGGAAGAAGCCTCATGGACTGAGACTGATCAATAGGTGAAGAAAAAGTTGAGTATGCAAGCAAAGAGATAATTTATTCACTACACCTGACTAGCACTCACTTCTGGGGCAAAGTGGGAAAAAAAACCAAAAAACCCCTTGATGCTGTGCAAGTGTTGTTCAGCAACAGCAAAAGATATTGGTGTGTTATCAACGCTATTTTAGTCACAAATCCAAGCCACAGTACCATACAGGCTATGATAAAGGAAATTAACTCAATCCCAGCCAGATACAGTACAACATCTTTTATTTCTTAGTTTTGCATTGTGATTTAATCTGTAATCTTTTATTCAAGCTAGACAAAGACACACCACAGTACATTTCCTCTGCTTGGCTATAGGATAAGTCTGTTAATGAAAGATTGGTTCTTAAGCTGTAGTTTGAATCACAGAATACAGCAAGAGTCTGGATAACTAGCTTTTAAACAATGAAGTTATGAAAGATTTTTTCCATCCCACCTGTTTTCCCTTTGCCTACCTCTAGAGCTACCCCATACAGTAGGCAATAACTTACTGTCATTACTGTTATTATCCTGAGAAATCTAAATCCTGTAATTGCAGTCATCTATGTGGTTGCTCTGTCAATTTCATCTGATGATGCTTGCAGCATCCTCTATTAAATATTTTAAAGATTCATTGAACCAAATGCATCAAAATTTAAAGGTATTATCTTAAGTTCTCTGTAAATGTAAACATTTGACTCTAAAGTGAGCTTTTTTTCAAGCATGTGCAAGTGTCAGCTTCTGTTTCAACTCTTTTCAGATCCATTTTATTTCTATATTTTTCTAAAAAAGGTGTTAGGCGATGCTGTTCTAAGATTGCTTACTTTGAAGCTGTTTGGGTGTTCCCATCCTCCAGGAAGTTGAGAAATTTTCAGTGTGTTTTACATATTAGTTATATGCACTTATTTCCAAGTCTGACTTGATCAAGTTTCCTGTCACTGTTACTGAAGCTGTACAAGAACCAATCCATCACAGACTACTTCAGTATTCTGCTTCATCATTCTATGCAGTTATCAAAAAATGAATCCTTATCCTTTAAAAAACCTGTCTTTTTGTATGAGCTTTATAATCCTATGAGGTTAATATTACCTGTTATAAGAAAATTTATAGGACCAATAAACCTGGGATCCTATTTCATCCCTTGATTGACCTCTTTATCCTCTTATAGAAAGGGTATCCCCTTGTATATTGCTTCTGTCCTTATTCCATCCTGATTTCATACCATTACCCTTTCAGCCACTTCTCCCTTCCCATCCTTCTTATCTCACAAGGCAGAATGTCCTTCTAAATTTCTGAGCTGAACACAATCCAGCCTTGCTCTCTTTGGCACCTGTGGCTTGCCATAAGGTTCAGACACTATCTTTCCTTCATGTCAGGCAGGTTTTACTCAACTTCTTGTAGCCTGTCTGATAAGCCATGCCTATACTGCTAAGATGGGAGCCAGGGATTCCCTTTCCACTAGGGAATTCAAACAAAATAAAACTAGTTGAGCCAAGACTAAGCAGAAAACAGTTCTAAGCAACCTGAGAACTATGTAGTCAGTACAAACACTGCTGTCTTTCATTAGAAATGGAAATATGTTATTAACCAGGATACAATTTCATTTGTAAATGCACAAGAAATGGAGAGTGATTTAATGAATTATTTGTTTCAAAAGCTTGCTAAAGAAAGTAGGTTCAATTTGATGCACAGTGCATGAAAGCATGATCTTGTGAATTTTCCTAATCAGGTATTAATTTACCTATTTTCTATTTCTAAATATTTGGAGAAAAGTAGTGATAAGAGAAGATGGAGAAAAGTAGTGGTAAGAAGTGATGGAGAAAAGTAGTGATAAGAGAAGATAGTTATCTATCTTCTAGTTCTAAATATTTGGAGAAAAGTTAATCACTGAATGAAAATTTGGCACAAATGAAAATTGAAAAAGGAAATGTCTGTCTTCTGTATCTAAAGGGTGCTATTAGGTCTACTTCAGACTAATGCAAGCCTTGAAGATTTATTTGGAAGCACTGGGAAAAAGCAACATGAATGAGATCTTCAGTCTAATATTTTTAGAGCTAAAAATACTATTTTAAATAATAAAATTAAATTGAAATATTAAAAATTAAATTAAAAATAATAAAAAACCATTAGTTCCAAACCCACTAAAACCACCAAAGGATTAACCTCAATAAAAGCAATATATCATCTCATATGTAAGCATATTAAAGTGTCCCTTGTCCTGTGGTGCAGTGCTCCCCTGGGGAAAGTGTAACAAAAATATAGAAATTTCCTATTGGAAGGAAAATATCTTTGAAATTCCTCAAAGGAAAAACTGAAATCATCCTGCAGAGTTCTCTATGAAGTAGTTCCAGACTTCCTATAGAAGATAGGAGCTGTAAAGAAGTGTAAGGGCAATACTGCCCTTTTAGCTGGAGTTACTAGGAAAGATATCAGATGAAAAGCCACTGCAGTTCCTCATAAATCCTTGGTTTAAGAATTCAGTGTTGAGAGAATACATTAGTCATAGAAAGTGTAACACTGGCAAATGTATAAAATATTAATGGAAATAGCCACTAAGTTTCACATAAAACAATGTGGTTATTAAACATATTGTTGTTAGAAATACTATTCATTATTATCTAATATTGCAGAACTCATAGAGATATTACAAAGACTGGTAGATTTAGGATCCCTCCTTGTGCTGGGACCCAGAGCTGGATGCTGCACTGCAGGTGAGGTCTCCCCAGAGCAGAGCAGAATTCCCTTCCTGGCCCTGCTGCCCACACTGCTTTTGTTGCAGCCCAAGACAAGTTTGGCTTTCTGGGCTATGAGTGCCATGGCTGGGTCATGTCCATCCTCTCATCCAGCAGCACCCCCAAGTCCTCAGCAGAGCTGCTCTCCATTGTTCATCTCCAGCCTGTGTTGATACCAGAGGTTGCCTGGACCCAGGTGCAGCACCTTGCACTTGGTCCTATTAAACTGCATGAGATCCCTCCTCGTGCACCCACATCTCAAGCTTGTCCAGGTCCCTCTGGATGGCATCCTATCCTTCAGGTATGTCAACAGGACCACTCATCTGGGTATCATCTTCAAATCTGCTAAGGGTATATTCAATCCCTCTATATAATTGGTGAAAATATTAAATAAGACTTGTTCCAATTTGGATCAGTCCCTGAGGAATACCACTTGTCACTGAAAGGTTTATTTTATTTTATCTCAGTGTAAATTAAAGGCTTCGTGTAACCTAGTTCACTTTTATTCACATTCTTATTTGTTTATTATTGTTTGTGTCTTTCTCTTGGTATAGAATATTCATTCCTCTCATTTTTATTTCAGTAATTTTCCTTAGAAATTTCTTTTGCATGAAAAGAAATAAAAAGCTGCTTTTGATCCAATATCTTGTACTAAATTATCTGTCATGGGTTCCTTTTGTTTCCTCGTTTGCATGGATTTTTTCCCCCGCAAGATTTCTTCATTATGCCTGAAGCATGTCCTTGTTTCCAATGTCTGCTATGCAACTCTTAAGTCCCTCAACACAGTAGGACAGGCCTGGGAATCTGATGCTGTGTTTACTGCATGAACAACAACTTAATTAAGTCGTGCTTTAGAAATATCATCAGTGCTTTGTTGCTACTATTGCGCTTGGGCTTGTATCACATTGTTCTGATAAATGTATTGGGAGAACTGCTTTGTAGTTCGTCTTGTTTCTGGAACATTACTGGCTAAGGACCCTGGAACAAATTGTTTCTATTGCACAACTGAGGATAATGCTCTCAGTTCCAAAAATGAATACAAAAGATTCAGGATGGGGACCAAAAATTTTCAAGGCAGTATATAATTTGAATCAGAATTAGACCTGTATCACTTTCACTGATATCTCATATGAATGACACAGGAGATTAGATTTCTTTTCCTTTTTTTTCTTGCTTTAATAATACAGAGAAAACCCAGCATAAAATTGCTTTTTTCCATTCCTCTTTACATGCAGAACCTAGGGAAGGCAGCAAAACAGAAAAAAACCCAAACTTTGTTATGCATTCTATGAAACCTGGACAAGCATTTGATGTTCAAGTCAATTGTCTGGCACTCTGTGTGGTATATTCACTTGCATCACATAGCTGTGAAAGAAACCAGTTGGGCTCAATTCTCCATCAATTTTCAACAAGTGTAATAGTTTGTACCTTTGTGAAATAAGTCCAAGGTGAATGTAAACTAATATAAAAAAGACATTTTCACAATTACTGTCCTCAAATAATGGAACAGACCACAGGGCTAGGAGGGTCAAAGTGGCAGAGGCCTAGAAAAGGAAGGCTAAAACATCTCTTCAGAGATTACTTACATTTCATAAAAAGTTATAATTCAATAACTTAGTAATTGTACAGAAAATCCATAGATGTTGCAAATGAGGATGAACAAAAACATGTTCCTAGCACTGTAACAATGGCTAATAGTATAGATATTAAAAAAAGGTTCATGAAGTAGAGTTTAGACTAGCTTTTACCTTCAGAATTAATTCTGCACAGCTCATATATCTTCATATAAATTGAATAAATTATTTTAAAAGTCTGCTTAAAATTGCTGATGTAAAGTCATTATGAATTTGCTGGTCTTTTACATGTTACTGTTCTAGTTGGAATATTAAGCTCACAGAATCACAGAATTGCACAATGTTTTAAGTTGGAAGGGCTCTTTAGAGATCCTCTAGTCCTAGCCCTCTACTAAAAGCAGGGCCATCTTTCACTGGAACATTTTTTTCAAAGTCACTCAAGCTGACTTTGAATATGGCCAGTGACAGGCCATGCACAACTTCCCTGGACAACCTATTCTAGTGTGCCACCACACTCATTTGTAAAAAGTTTCTTCCTTATATCCAATCTAAAGCTACCTGCTTTCACTTTGAAGTCATTACCTTGTTTTGTCACTACAGACCTGTCACTACAGTATAAAGTGTCTCTGTATCTTTTCCATAAACCCCTATGCATTTTCTTTCTTCCTTGCTGTCTCTGAAAATCCAGAATGTCCTCTGAAAAAAATGGGGAGAAAAAAACTTAGAAAAGGCACAGCTGAGCTCAAAACAGGGCCCTTCAGAGCACCTGTCTGGCTGAGCTACACACCTGATCTCTGCAGTCTGTCCTGCTTTATTACATCCTCTCTTAATGACCTCTGCATAATCTTACTCTCTACCCCATACGTGCCAGTGCTTTGAGGACTCAGTGCCAGCTACTGGAGGAACTGGCATGAGGGGAATTGGTGCCAGCTGCTGGACTCAGACTGGGGCTGTGAGAACCCCTGGCCCTTGGTTTCTGCTCCTGGAGCCAGTGGGGTCTTGGCATGAGCTACAGGAGCCAGCAGCATCTTTAATACCCAGCCACTGCTTTGGGAAACCACAAATGTGTGTGTTTGTGAAGCTGGGGAAGGTGGTGTGTGTGCCACACTAGTGAACTCCTACCTTTGCCAGCCTGAGAAGATGAGGAGACACAGCCATCTGTGTGACTCCTGAATGTGGGGCAGCTGGTGTTAATGCCTTGTCTGTAGACATCTGTGTAGCCACAGCTGTGGCTGTGTCCTTGTCTGCTGTGCGTGTCCATGTCCCCATGTGCGTATATCTGTGGGGGTGCATACACTGCCCCTGTCCTTTGGGCCATTCCATGATTTCAGAAAGTCCTGGTATCCATTGGCCTGTGTGTAATGAGTTGGGCAGTGAAGTGTCCTTTGACAGTAGCAGGAACTCTCCTGTGGCTACAGTGGGGCTGGAAATGCCATACCAGAGACTTCTGCTTCCTGACCAAGGACAGGAATGGGAAATCATCACTCATTGCCTGACAGCATTGGAAGATTACTTACCTGAATTGTAGCCCAAGTGGAATGGTACCATTGTTACTGGACTTCTAAAAAAATTCTAGTAGTTACTTACTAGGATTTTGGTCAGAACAGCATTGACAACCATCTTGAGACCCTAAAAATGGTGGTCCTGAGCGAGGTTGTTTGAGCTCTCCTGGCTGCATCCATCACCTCCCTCTGAGCAAGATACAATCAAATTCTCAGGTTTGCAAGGCTTACAGGACTATCACTGAAAGTTAGTTATGTGGCTTGGGCTGATACACCCATTCTTAGGGCTCAACATTCATTCCTTGAGAAATGCAAAGACATTAAATGTATTTCACTGAACTTGAGGGGAATTTTTAACAGGTATACCTTGGTACTTTTATGTGCATTCATCTTTGTGTGTGCACATTGAATTAAACACCCTATAACATATATAGCATGAATGTTGCCCTTTTAGACCTATAATTAGGTCACTGTTGTAATTTTATTAAATCCTAGGGAATCAGTTTGTAAATGTTAAATTAGTCAACAATTAATACAGTCAGATGGAAGGGTCCTCTTCCTTATGTAACCATGTTTTCATCAGTAAATTTAAGTTATACTTTCTTTGCTCATTTTTCTCCCCAATTTCTTCTTGCCAGTGTTTCAACCTCGAAAGCAGAGACAGAGAAATGTTTTCTCAAGAGTGCTTGAGAACTTACATTCAGCACAAATACCTGAGGAACAAGATCTGCAATCAGCTTCAACATAAAGCTGTCAGAAAGGCCCCAAACCTTTTTAAGTTGTGAGAAATTGTTAAGATCACGATAAAAAGTACTACTTAGTTAGGAGACTAACTACAAGAAGATAGTTTTCTCCTCTCTATTGATCCTACATTTCTTCTTGAGTTGATGATACGCATTCTGAAAAAATTCTACTATTTCTCTGTTGACTATGCAAAAGGATAGATGAGACTACTGTACACAGAAAATTTAGCTGGTGAAAATCTGGTGAGTGATGACAAGAATAACCTTTAAGCTCCCAGTCCTTACTACCTAAAGATAGCTGTTCTTTTCAAAAAGTGGAATTTTCAATAATTAGAGTTTTCTAGTTGTGGTAGCTCCCTAGGATCCATTAAAAAAAAAAACTAAAGAACTTGGATAATCCTGTCCAGTGTCTCAATAGGTAAATGTACAATAGTTCTATTACTACAGACTAATTTAAACTCTGCCTCAGATAGCATTTTTGTTACCAGACAAAGAATGATTAATTGAAATCTTGGGGATTTTTTTGTCCTGAAGATTACCATGTCAGACAGACATTGCAATATGTTATGAATATATTGCATCTATTCTTTGATAGCAGCCATTATTCCTTAAGGTGTAACATTTATATTTAAGGTTGACTATCTCTAGACTATCTTTCAAACTGACTCTAAACAGGATTGTGTTTGGGAACTTGGGACCCATGCAAATTATATTTCCTTTATGATTTTGGCAATAGTTTCCCCAAAAGGCTTAAGTATTCCACAGCCTGCCATCGTAATAACAATACATAGCCACCACAGATATATGAGCAGAACCCATGTGTACAGAATGGTATGTCAAAAAGGAATTTTTTATATTAACAAATTTGGACAATTTCCCTTTGTAATATTAGTTTAACCAACAAAATATCTGGTTTTAATTTCTCAGACATTTTGCTCCAAAATGCCTGTACTAGCAGAATTATAAAGTATAGCCCAAGTCTGAATTTACTATACAGATATGATACAGGTATTTTTTTACTAGAAACATTAAATAAAATATGAAAGTATTTAAGCCATGCAATGCTAAATGATGTTAGTTTTACCTTTTCCTCAATAGATTTTTTGTACTGTATAAACATCCATAATGTGCTTAAGAAGAGCTTAATTCTTTCGTGGCTTGGATTTATTTTGTGTAACTTACAATGTGTACACTGTAGAAGTCTCTGTGAGAGCTGGTATCTCTGCCATCCTCTTGCACTTAATGAAGGAAAATAGCCACATATATGCTGCATCATGTCTTATTTGGTTCAGACCTATAAGTCAGGTAGGCAATATTAGAGTACCTATTTCTCTGTATTGACTACGATGGGAGACTAACTCCACAGAGTAATTTATAATGGTGTAAAAATACTTGTGGTTTTTTTTATCCTATGAAGTACCTTTTAACAAGCATTATATGCATCTATCCTCTATTTACAATGTCAGCTCTGTAGAGAATTAGCAATTGTCTCAATATGTGCCATGTAAAGTTTTGAGTTGCGGCAAATATTTTTAGGCACCACAAACAATAATAATATAATTATAAGTAGCACTAATAATAAAATAAATAGTTATGAAAAAGCATTCTCTCCCATAATATATACTAGAATGAAGGGTCTAGGACAAAAAAAGCCTACACATATTTAGATAACAAGTTGTCTGAAGTTCTCATTGATAGGAGTGCATAATGTTGTTAGATGGATTTTTAGAAATGGATAAATGATACACTAGAGTTAAAAAGAAAGAAAAGAGGTGGAGCAATCCTATTCATGGGGCTGAAAAACACTTGTTAGGATATTGAGTCAAAAAATTGTATTTTTGTAACATTAAGTCGGTATTTCTTTAAGAGACTGAATTTTAAGTCAACAAGCCTATAGGGCATTTCTCTGAATTAACAGACTCTAAAAAAAATGTAGTTTTGTAAACTATGTCATTGTTTTGTCTTTCAGACTGATCCTCATTTCAGCTTTACATTTGGCCAAGAGCATGAAAATAATTCTATCAAACTGGAGAATTGCATCCTTTAAAGCAATGTTAGGTAACTGTTTTCTGGAGTTTCTTATGACCTAAGTGGTCATGTCAAAGGCTTATGCTCCTTTGAAGCCCAAAAGCAGAATTTTCTTAGGTTTTTTTTTTCATGCTACACAAATAATATATACCCATTTTTCATCATTGGTACTTATATTAGTTTCACAGGTACTATAATAACAATAGATTAAAATATTGCAGTATCAGCACTTAAAAAGCTATGCTTCAATAAAACAAATATTAACAGTCATTTTGCAAAGGTAATGTTTTTTATTTATATTTCCAGTTTGAAGGATGATTCTAAATATTTTACTCATATTGTCATTAAAATTTACCAGAAAACATAGCCCCCTAATAATTGTGGTATTAACCTTATGAGGGTAATTTCTCCTTTGTACACTTCCTGATTTGTGGACCCTGAAAGATTTTAATTTCTTGTACATAGTGCAGTGCTATTAGTACCAAAGACCATTTTGAAGCAATAGTTGTTACAACACACTGTAGCAATTACTAAAATTATGTGATTCTTTTTTTGCCAATTTTTTTCTTTTAAGCTGTCTGGACAGATCTTGTGGATGTATTCAAATGTACACCAGGGAATGTTTGCAAAGCTTTTATGGTGTGCTTTAAGCAGCTACACAATTTTTGGTTTTGAGAAAGAGCTTTGCCCTGAAGGATAAATCCTTTAGAGCTAAGAAAAAAGGGAACACAAGGACTCAGGAGAAAAAAAAAAAAAGTTTCACAAATATAGAGAATGATTAGTACAAAGGAAGGAGGAGGAGACATCTGTTGATTAAATGATTTTTAGAGATAATTAAGTGCATTCATCCAGAAATAACAAACATTACACATCATTTGTAAGCACACATTACTTTCTTGAAAACAAGAAAAGAGAATTAAACAGAACCTAAAAAATAATCAGCAGCATGGGGCCAATCAAAACTCTGCCACTGACATGACCTTCCAGATTTTGCACAACCTTTAATGAAATAGCAGTAGCAACCAGGTGCTGAATGATAGATTAATAGGGTATAAACATAGATATAGGAAGCTGAAATGAAACAATCCTTTTCCAAAGTATTGATCAGCTTTTCATTTCATAAGCAACCAATCAATATTCACCAAGAATACTACACAGTTTCATTTATTTCATGTGATTCTCACCTCAAGAACCTCACATCTGTTTTTCAAAATATTAGGTATATTTATAACTAATTCATACTGATGATAAGCTTCTGATACTTTTTCAAATATGACAGATATATGAAGAAGAATTCAAGGACAAAATACTCTGTAATTCAGAGGAGTGGTGCTCTATGAACTACAGAGTTAAGGCTACTATATACCTTAAAGGGCAAAGAATAAACAGAAAGACATGTTAATGTGACATTTATGACACCTTAATAATGTCTACTTGGAGTATTTGTGATTAGTACTATATTTGATACTTTTTTTTATGCTGTGACAACACTTTAATTGACAAAATAGTTCTTTCTTCAAGAAAAAATTCTTCAAGTCAGAATGGTCTCTGGCAGTTCATGTTTCAGAATTATCCCTTGAAACCTACTTCCCAGGGATCCGAAATATTTGAAACAGTTACTGTTGCAACCAAGTTTCACCATGTAGAAAAACCACACCAGAAATTTTCACCTTTGCTTTTAATTTTTGTCCTTCTGTATACTTATCAATGCTTCTCTAAGTCTTTGACTGTGGGCTTCATCTTCTGCTCCTGTTGGCACAGAGAGCACCAATAAAGAACTGGAAATGTGCACATACACAAAAACAGCAAAGCCATTTATATAGTTATATGTAGGTAAGATTTAATTTCTATACCTTATACATTTTCTAAATGCAAAGTTAATTTGGGATTGGGTTCTATGAAGTAAGACGTTGTTTTGTTTTAAATATAATATATTCATAGATGTGGTTGACCAAGATACACTCTTGGGGGATGAGTTTGACCCTAGACAAGTAGTTACTGACTTTTTCCCAACTGGTGCTTTATGAGAAAAGTGTGATGGGTTGACCTTGGCTGGCTGCCAGGCACCCAACAAGCAGCTCTATCAATCCTACTCCATCAACAGGACAAAGAGAAAATAAGCTAAAAAATTGTTGAGATAATGACAAGGAGATCTCTGCTCCAGCACCTGGAGCACTTCCTCATCCTGTCTTCAGTGACCTTGTTCTCACATATTCTCACTCCTCTTTCCCATCTGCTGGTACACAGTGCTTCTCACCATTTCTTAAATATGTTATGGCAGAGGTGCTGTAACATTATATTTGGCCAGCAGCAGGTCCATCTTGGAGCCAGCTGGAGCTGTCTCTGGAAAACAGGAGCAGTTTCTGGTGTCTTCTCACCAGAAACCACCCTTGTATCCCATCCACCTGCTATGAAAACCTTGCCAGAAAAGAAAAATACAGAAAGTTAAAAAAGCACAGATTGCAATGAGCAGATGAACTTATGAGATAGGTCACTCCTAATATTAGACAAAACTAAGGCTTGCAGAATCAGCAGCAACCCATACACTGCAACCTTGCTAAACCACTGTTTAGCAAGGCTGAAGGAATTGTCATCCCATAAGCAGTAAGCTACAGAGAAACCTGTCTCACACAGTTAGATTGGCCAGAATCATATCAGGGTTTTACTTATTTATGTGTTTAGCTTGAACTTCTCCAAAAGTTCCTGAAAAAAAAGGAAGTAAATGTAGTACTGATAAAGAAGCTGTCAATATTGCTATAAGAAGATACAGAATATCCAAGAAGGTTTTTCCTGTGCATATCATGTTCATCCAAAAGACTTGAGGAGTAAGAACTATGGTAGGAAAGTGTTGTCACTCAACACATTACTAAGTGCTCCAATAGGTTCCAGGCTTGCAGCCCCTGAGCTACATGAGAAGACATAAAATAGGCCAGATGCTAAATAGTATGAACTAATTCTTTGACTCAACCAGTTTTTAAATGGACCAAAGGATTTTGCTCATTTCTCAGCCATAAGAAAAATGACTGCTCCTATTCCCAAAACCTAAACACTTCTGTGTAAATATATGGTTATTTTACATAGTGTGGTAGATACATACTGTGGTACACTATTTTACATAGTGTATAGTTTGCATAAACTGATAGCTTTTGTATTCCCTTTAAACATGTACTGTGTACTGGTTTTCTTCCTTACCTATTGAAGACAATCAACCAATGTCATAACTAAACCAGTATGTTACCATAATCTTTACTGATTAAAAAGGATCAGAATGAGTTTACAAACAGTTTAACAGAATTAAGAAAAGGATCTAAAATAGGATAAAATCTTTATTTTCTCTGATTTCAGGAATGAATAATTTATTTTCAAACAACAGGCCTTTGTATAAGCTCAGTAAAAAGATGGAAGACAACTAAGAGGCTTTTATTTTATATTTTCATAATCTCTTTCTCTACTACACTTGTTGTCCTGCAGTTTTTACTCAATTCATTTGTGAGGTAATTTAAGAACAGACAATAAAAAGTCATCTTCCCTGTTTCATAGAGACCAATTTATTTTCTTTCTGATTGAATATGACCAAATTAAATGTGATATGAAATGTGGCTTGTTTTCTGATTTTCAAGTTTTGATACATGTCAATGTATGTGTCATGTATTAATGCATTTTCAGCTCAGGCAATGATTACAAATTTATTAAATTAATACTTGTGCATGTTTATTTACCTCAGTTCCTTCAGTTAATGAAATACTACTGCAGGTAGAACATAGACCTTCTAAATTAGGTTCACTCTTGTAGCAAAAATTTAGATATCTGAAAGAATAGGAGTAATTAAATTCCCTACAGAAGTAGTGAAAATTATATTCTAATTTCTGAATAAGAACTGATAAGAAATGATAGGCATAAACATCCTGTTCACCTGCCTGAATCAGTTTTTCTCATCACCTTCAGAGGATAAGACTTAATCAAAAGGGATTTTTCTTTCTAATAGAAAAAACCCCAAACCCCCAAATGGATCAAAACAGAAGCTGAAAATAGCACCTGAACCCACCAATTTTTTATTGTAATCTCTCTACAAATAGTTCCATCCCTCTGTGTGAGCCCTAACTGTTGGATAAGGTCAGTTTGCATTCCTCCTGACTCCATCCACCACAGCCCAGTGACCTGTCTTCAAAAAATATAAGATCTCCTACTGAGGATACCCCTCAGACTGCTTGTCACCAAAGTGTTCCAGGAGAAGAAAGTTCAAAGTCATTCTATCTGACAGAGTCAAAAAAACAAGCTTACAAATTCCTACTTGATTCTTAAGCTACATCACTCCTATCAAACGAAGCATGATGTTTACACAAATTTGACAGTGTCAAATACATGTAAGTTTTGGGGTTTCTTGGTGGTCTTGGATCATGCATCTGAGTTATAGTTGAGTCCCAATGTGAAAAGAAATACCTTTTCCCC
The DNA here is from genome assembly GCA_025504685.1 of Leucosticte australis. NCBI lineage: Eukaryota > Metazoa > Chordata > Aves > Passeriformes > Fringillidae > Leucosticte > Leucosticte australis. Next base: position 61,619,108 of record JANIJU010000001.1, read on the forward strand.
TAAAACAGGCACTTGTAAGCAGGCATGACAAATTAAACTCTCATTGGCCAGTGAACATCCAGAAGAGTAAGTAATGAGTGTCAGGGTAAAGCAGTCCTAGAATGTAGGTAAACTCAAATGCTGTGTGACACCAAATTGTGACTGAATTCTAATTATGGGGTATTTTTCTTGATTGAACTCCATGACATCAACAATCTAGCCCTCTTCTTTGTAATTGCAAGACAATTTAAGCACTCCATATTTCTTACTTGCTTCAGCCTTAACATATACTTGGGTTTGACTTCATTCTTCCTCCATATCTAGTACCTGTGTCATGAATTTAAGAGATTAGGAGTACTTTGGTTTTAAATACCCTTTTTTTTTGTGCTTTTCACATCTGCACAGAGTTGTCCCATGCATTTATGCTTTTTCCTATTTGACTTATGTAAACCCACTAATATAGCATTTCCACAGTACAATTACAGTCTAATACATCATACTCAGAAATTTCTGATTTTCCTATCAACTCTGAGTTTTAATTTTATCATATTTTTTTCCTCCTACTTATCCAATTTTCCTGTGATTCTTTATGTTTCTATGTCTGGTATGTACCTCTTTGAGTGATAGCCAGGGGATTCTCATGCAGCTTTTTTGCTCTCTCTTAGCAAATCTGTGAATGCTAACATTCTTTTAATCTCTGCTTATCTTAAATCAAATCAGCTTAATTCCCTGACTACTTCCTTTTCAAGTCAATGTACTCCTGGTTAAAAAGTAGCCAAATATGAATGCAGACTTGAATCTTACCACTATATATTTAAAGTTGATTTCTGAGATAGGTTCTGAATCAATGAACAAAGACTTCACAATTAGACATCAGTCAAGATGACATATTGAGAAGTTTACTTTAGCTACTGAAAAAAATTTACATTTGCCTACAAAATGAGAAGAATCCATCTTACACTTAAGAACAGCAACTCATGAACAGAAGCAGATAAATCAGACTTGATGTCTTCTAAAGCTTGTAACGTACAGAATTTGAGGGAGTACCTTATCTATAAACTTCAATTAGTTTCAAAAAAATCTAAGCCATACATCACATAGCAATCAAAACAAAAGAGGGGAAAAACACTAAAGATTACATGAATATTGCTATAGAATGATTTTGAAGATGTGTCTCAGCATCATCTGTTTATGAAATTGACCTAATTAGATAGCTCTCTTTTGTCACCACTGCATGTAATTCAAAACATATGAGTAGGTGGGAAGCTACTTCCCGACTTTTTATTCCATAAGAGGACACCTCACACCTCTAGAAATTCTAATCCCATTCGGAAAACAAAAACAGTAGTTTAAATTTGTTTAATTCCTAAATGAAAATATTTATATGTATAAAAAAATTCTTCCAGAGTAGATGTGAAACTTATGTATAGCTACTGTGTTTGGTTTTCTGTACCTTGTCAATAATTGACATATTTGAGAAGTGCTGAAATCAGGGATTTTTTACATTTCTTTTTCATACCTACACACAAAAAATCCTGTTTGCAAATCAATATTTTTTTTTCAAATATCAGGCTAAATATAGAAGCCTAGTAACTGTTTTTACTATTTGGATCCCACAAACACATGTAACGTATGGAAATACATACAACCATCTAAACATATAGGCCTTACATACGTGTAAGTAATCTGCATCTGTAATATGCATGCATTTTAGTATACAAACTCTATTTTATAGACACATCACTTACAAATTACAAGCATATTTAAGTAAATAGCATAGAGAGACTTTTTTCACTTTTGAAAGTGTTGTGGTGCAGGGACATACCTGTGACCAGTCTTCTAATGAATTTAATTGCAGAAAACCCAAGCATTATTCATTTTAGCATAGTAAACGTCTTTTCTATAATGGATATGTAATTGGTACTAAATGAACTATGCTGATGACTGTGCTTTGTTTGCTTATATATTTTTCAAAGGTGTGGAGAATGAAATCCACTTTTTATGACCTTTTTCTTTGTATAAGCCTGCTAATCAGTAATGCAAACCAATGACAATTAGTGTATTTTATCTTGTTTATTGTCAGGATTTTATTTTCATTTTGGCTGTGACCACAGATTATTTCTGTGTGTACAGCTGAATAGGCCTTACACAGTAAGAGCTTTGACTTAACACAGCCCTAGGCCAGATTGAATTCAATCACTTGGAAAAGGGAAGATTTGTAGACCCCTCTCAGTCGAAAATTGTCAGAGTTCTACTCTTCCAATTATTGGTTATAAAACCAGAATATTTTATGGCTATTTCTATAGACAGAAGTGTTTTCCAACATTCAGCAAAGTTGTTCATGTTTGTGAAACATTTGTGACATTTTTAGTTGGAACAATTGCTTTTTTTCAACCAGTTCTAGTGTTCAAATGAAGTTATACTTTGTGGAACACACCTGAAGCACAAAACAAGCAGAAAGAACAGATACAAAAGACAAGACAAAATAAATTAAACCAAAATTAATGTTCCATTGCAGTAACAATTTACAAAATTAGAGCATTCATCCAAGATTTTACAAACATTTCTTCTTCCACCTAACATGTATTTGAATATAAATCTTACTTTTTTGGCAATAAATGCTAAAAATAGCCTGCATTTCTCTTACTAATTCAGTCATGTGGTACTTCCATGTTTGATTATGCTGTTTCACATTTAGTGTATCTCACATATTCCCACTTCCTGTGTTTGTACACAACATTATGAAGAGACATAATGGAAGAGAATTATTTTTTCAAATGTATTTGCTTTCTGTTTGGATAAAAAAAAAATCTATGCACAATCTCATCTTCTGAAAGACTATCGTAATGGAAAAATTAGAAAATACATTCAATTACTCTAACAAGTCTGCTGCCCAAGTCACTCCCTTATTATCTAGGTTTTGGCCATATAAAACTCATACTGAGTCCCCTGGGAACCTTGTGTGAGTAAAATCTGAAAAAGAAGGCTTCTACAGTAATTGAAGGCAGTGGAAAGTTTTCTAATTATTTTAATTGAATTTAGATCAGGCCTTCAAGGGAGATGACCATTAGGTATTTTATCACTTAGCTTTTATGTACAGAGATGTAAGCAGAACCTTCAGAACAAATGAGATGTTCAGTTCCACTTGGTGATTAGTGGAGGTGTTTCTTGTTGCATTATCACAAAAATAGCTAACAATTCAGAGCACTTAACTGAGTAGTGAAATATTTATTTTCTCAAAGTTGTCCTCCGCTAGAAACAAAAGCTTAATCTTTAGTATCCTACAACCTAGTTAAACATTTTTAGCAAGTCATGGAGCTGTGTTGCATTGAGTTTACTGGCTCCCATTTCACCACAGTCCTCCCATGCCATCAAATTAGCAAATGAATGTTCCATCCCTCCAAATATGGAGTTGTAGACACTATTCCCAGGCATATTAATACATATTAACTTTAAGGAGGTCCTTAACCACACTGACTTTGATGGTACTCAAATTAAGTAATCAGTTTGAAGCAGGTGCTTGTAAACTTAACTGAATTAAGAAATTGTCACATTTTCAGATTTTTTTGTTAAGATTATATTACTTTTATCTTCCAAATTAAAACAAAAAGTAGTCAGTATATCATTAGAAAAGGAATTTGGACGACTGTTGTAAATTAACCCCACACAATACCAAGTCTTAGGGAAGTATAAATTGATTTCAGACTGAAGATTTTAGTTCCAAAATGAAAGCTTAAATACTCAAAAATGTGGTTTTCTAAGACATAGTATTTTCAGTTGATGCTTATACTTAAAATTATTCCAACTCAAAATTCCTAGAAAAAGAAAAATATCTCACAGAACTGTAAAAACAAATGGTAGCAAATAACATTTTAGAGCTTATCATGAATAGTTTTAATGGATCTCTTTAGTTTTAGAGAGGGAAGGATAAAAATAACAACGAAGGACAAGGCACCTAAAACATTTTTTAACCCATCTCCTTCCCTCTATTAAAGATAAGATGAAAATACCCTGCTGATTCAGAGATTTAATTTGAAGTAAGATGCATAAACTTTGATACCTCCTCATGGGTTTCTTAACTCTGCCACAGATCTGCTATATTCTGCATACTGTATAAACACAGTTCTGAAGGTAATTCTCACACTAAAATTAGAAAAAAGAATAGCATACATATTTAATACCTCCCTGAAGTGTTTTACTTCAGCAATAAAGCATAGCAGTGAAGTAAGAAAAAGCTTGCAGTTGCTTTCCTGAGCTGTTTGCCTGAAAGGGATCACATTGCAGCATTTGTTTTATTATGTAGAAGCAGATTCATTTGAATAGGAATGCATTTTCTCCACATCCTTTCCAATTTATAAAGGAGAAACAAAAACAAGAAAAAAAAAAAAGTCAGACAGCTGGAAGAGGCTCATAGAGAAGTCTTTGGCAATTTGGATTTAGAAACAGTAATTTTGTGGGGAAAACAATTCTACCATTTAAAGTACAGTATATGCTTTTAATAGGACTTCCTTTCACAAAGCAAAAGTGAAAATGACTGGTTACTGCAGTATTTCAGGAAATGAGATTTGCTGTAAAGTTGAAAGCATATAGACTCATACATATTTAGTAATTTTTTTTTCTGGACTCATTAGAAAACTTTTGAACAGAAAAGTGCTAATAGGAGAAAAGTACAGTGATATATTTTTCCTTACCTACATAATGTCATCACGAACATACATCTACCAAGCAATTGCAATTTCTTGCAATTTCTGACACAAAAAAAGAAAAATACTATGGAAGTTAAAATCCTACAATTTTACAGTTTACTGACATCCATGGCATGAAAACAATGATTGCTAACTAAATTAATGTCTATCCTATTTATAATTTAGGAGAAGATATTTCATATTATGATAGACAATGGGAATAGTAAGATCTATATTTTAATTTCTTGGGGCAAACATATAACAAGGAGAAACAAAAAGAACAAGGTGCAACAAAAAGAAACTGAAAGACAATTGTGAGTACTGTGCTCATACTAGGTGCCAGTTCAGAATTTAATTGTAACTGTAATCTGTTAGAACTTAATAATTTGATTATGAAGTGTGATAGACAAGTAAAAGTGCGAAATGTACTTTGTTCTTTCTTATGTATTTTGTGTCTTAGCAAACTGCAATGATAGAACTAGACTAAACTAAAATAAATGTGGCAAATGAAAAAAATCATAAATATTTCAACAGCCAAATTTTGTTTTGATTTGCATTATTTTAAGCATCTAGCATCACAGTAGACAGCAGATTTATTCCAAGAAAGTTATTGTAAATTCAAACAAGACTGAGACAGGAAATATACTTTGAATGCAACACTTCAAGCATCTCATGCAGTAGTATCAAATCTATTTTTTAGGCTGATTTGCCATGCCATATTTGTCTTCACATATTATAACTGTGTTTGTGCTGTGCCATTTATGGGCTTTTTTAGATTACATTACATGTACTGTGAGGAATATATTAATACTGAAATGAATATGTAAATTAAATATGTATATATATATGTATATGTATATGTATATGTATATGCATATGCATATGCATATGTATGCATATATAATAAAATATGCTCTATATGTATGAATGTGAATGCATTAATTACTAAAATAGGAGCACAACAGAAATAAGCATGAGAGTTTTGATGTAGCCCACTGTATTCAAGTTAGACATGAAAATTCACAAGTGTCTTGAGCATTGTCAGTTAAATAATAGTTGAGAGTCAACTATAAACCATTGAAGTGATCAGGCTGACTATTAAATCATCATGCTGACTGTTAAGTGTGGCTACTAACTCAAGGATTGTCTTCATGAATGAGAGGAAGTTTGTTTATGCATTAATTTGAAATAAGATGAGGCTTCAATTAAGTCAGTTATATGAATCCAACAAATCACTGATTTTTTTTTTTGGATATAAAGTCAGCATCATGTTTCTTTACTGTGAATTTAAACTATGATAACATCTAATATCTGAGGTTGCTTTGTCTTGGTTTGTTGGTTTTTTTTATTTTTTCCCTCTGGGGGATTCATGCAGCAATTTGTCCTCTTGAAGTGCAAACTCCTCTGATCAAAATCTAAAATCATAACTGGACCCTGAGGAAGCAATGGTAACTTCTTGAAGTATAAAAGCCTTTTTCAGTTCCATATAAAAAAGGCTCTTGACTGTCAATATTCTCTCTGGGAATTCTCCAGACTTAGCTAATATAATGTTTTAATGTTTCTGTAGTGGCAAAATAAAGAAATCTTAAATTCCATTTAAGACTGTTTTAGAATCCTGGAATATCAAATGAATAACTTTGGGTCTGGGTCATTCAAATCAAGTCTTTCTTTCTCTTTTGTTTTCTTATGTTTATCATGCCTATCGTTTTTGTTTTTTTTTTCTGATAACCTCAATATGGATATGTCACCTGCTCTAAAGACTTCACCTTGCTGAGGTCTATAAAATACCCATATGAAGCATAATTTTATTTCTTTACATAGGAATCTAATTGAGAATAATTTAAATAGTACTTTTACAGAGAAGTATTCATAGAACTGAGAACACATCAAATTCTTGCAAAGTTTTGCAAACATTTCATAGCGTAACTGCCTCAATTCTTATTTTGAATTGTGCTTTCAGGTAAGCACTAAAAAAAAAAAAAAGATCTGTGACAAGGAACAAGTACACTTTTTATCTCGATAATCACTACCTAAAACAGATACCTATAAGCAGCATGGAGACACATTTCAAGGAACTTAGCCAACAGCAGAATTATACTTGGATCCTTACCATTATTTTATCTTGCAACAAAAGCAAAATTCTTCTTGAAGGTAAGCTAGGCAAACTGCAATGCATCAAAACATCACTTTTCTACAGGAATTGTCAATTTTATTGCATATTAAGTGTTTAGGAGTAGCAAAAATACTTTCTTCATTCCACGCATTGCCAGTATTTAAATGCAGTATTTAAATCAATCTTGAACAAGATTTTGAAAAAGGGGATATAAATGAATCCAGCAATAGACTTTAAAAAGTAGTCTATTGACAGAAAAAAAGTATATATATAGTAATGTATAAGGTCTGTTATTTTTCATTCTATTGCCTTGGACAGTGAAGATTCAGGATCACATATGTTAGTTTATAAATATGCCAGGCCCAGGCGATGCCTTCTGATCTTGCACCGAATCAAGGGATCCCTGCTGAAGGGACAATAGCTTCAGTGCCAAGTTACAGCTGAGAAGGAAGTGACAGCATCTCACAGCAGTACTTCTGGCCCTAGCAGAGGTCAGCAAACACAATCACCATAGAGGAAGGAAATTCAGCTTCACTCGCTTCTTGCAGTTTAACTAAATGAATCCTCAAGAGGCATGCCACAGTGAGATCTGTAACCAGTTCATCCTTTACCATATGGATTATAAGATTTTCTTTTCTTTATAGGAAATGAATATGATAGTATTTGGACATTTTTTGACATTGAACATGTGTTAACATTTATTCAGACTAGATTTTCTTGTGGTTGAAAGGAAAAAAGTGTGTAATTTTGAAATGACAATTATACTTTGTGCATCCAGCATGGCAATAATATTGGCTATGTCTAGCATGAGTATATAATTTTATTAAGAAAATTAATATTCTGACTTGATTTGTGTAACTAAGCTCGTATTTTTTTTTATAACCCAATAAATGATTCCTTCAGCAGAACATGAGAGGTACATCTGAAAAGTAATTAAATAATGTCACCAAATGACTATTTTGTAAAATGGGATTGGAAGAACAAAGACAGTTGACACTGAATTTTTTTTATTTCCTTTTCTTTTCCACTTATGGATTTTTGAACTACACATGTGAGTTTTTTTTAACTTCAGTTCAAATTAATTTTCTTTTCCAGACATCTTGCCCATGTGAAGACAACTAGCACTTTGCTATTGTTTTTTTTTCTCCATCATAAAAAATTGCAGTCTTTTCATTTACGTTTTAGACCATGTAGCATTTTCTTCTTTAAAGTTTCTTCTTTTGACCATCAGTTCTCTAGTAAAACAAGCAAATAAAGAAGCAAACAAACAGACAATTTTTTTTAAAGCCAACAAAAAAATAACCAAAACAAAAAAAAAAAAAAAGAAAAAGAAAAAAACAGAGCAAAGCAGAACAAAATCATAACAAACAAGCAAGGGAAAAACCCCAAACAAAATCCCATGATAGTTATATTTTTTTTAATATTTTATTTCTTTTTTAGGATATCAGAGTATTTAAATGTTAGGTCAGTATCAGAGTACATGTTTAAGGATAATGGATCTAAGAGCCAAGTTCTGAAGAGCCTGTTTATCTTAATCAAACTACACTCTGCAAATAATATCCTTTGCCAGTGAAGCCATTGGGAACAGCATCCAGTCCTCTCCTTTTTGACCCCTATGAGCTGACATTAAAGCACCGATTTACATTTCTCCCTACCATCTATCAGCTAAACAGGCTTAATATTTTATCACCTTAGTGTCCAGATGCCCCAGTGAAGACACAAGTACAACTTTCCCTGGTCTTTGCTTTTCTGAACAATGCCAAATACATGTTTTGTTGGAGACAAATGTCGCATCTGTTTTTATTAAGTAATTACAATGCTTTTTTTTACAATAGGCAAAGGTGATAATAGAGAAAAATTGCAAGTGTATGAAGTAGGCATCACTTTTCCTAAAGCTGACTTCACCAGCCAGCAGCTTTTCTTTACTAGAAGCCATAATGAACATCCTCTTTTTTTTTATTGGTATTGTTTATACTTTGCTCAGTTTGATGTTCATTCGACTGACACTCATTCTGATTCTAACATACTTGTTTATTGATGCACCCCATCTAAGAGGATAAAGATATGTGTCTGAAATGCTCAGGGATGCTCATGCCAATTTAAACTTGCAGTGTCAAGTTTTTCAATGACTCTTTCCTACATATGAAATTGATAAAACAGAGAGAATTTCTACAGGACTGTACAAATAGCAGCTCTACTGGATGAAGGATACCAAATGACAGCATTGTCTGAGACCTGCTTTTTCTCATGAAAGTTAGAAAAAGAAAGTTGTCAGTTTACCCAGTGAAGAGAAACAGTTCTAAAGCAAGATTCATCTAATCTTAATACAGATGTCTAAAAGACACTGTTTTACTGAATCTGTTAAAGTGTCTATTCCTCTGCCTCAAAAAATAAATTAGGATCGAAGCTGTTTACTCAGACTTGAGTATCTATGGTATAGAAATACAAAGAGATTAAAATAATTCTACATCAAAGCATTCTTTTTATTTCAAGAGTTCATTTATGGATATTTTTATCTTTATTTTCTTAAAAATGTCACAGCATATATGTTACAAGCCATAAATATGCTTATTGATCAGGAAGCAATTGACATCTTGAAGTTTTTACTTTGTCTTTTGGTCAGACACGTTTTTCCTGATTAATATCGTCACTCTCTGTGCATTATTTGTTTTTAATAGTTTTTATAACACTTCCTAACAAAGACTTAGATAAGTTTATGCTTATTGGTACATGCTACCTTTTATTTTCTGCTATTTCTAACATCTTTTCTCAAGAAACTCAGACTTCAATATTAATTATTTTCCCTCACAGCTAGAACATTAAGCATTTAATTCAGTTGCCTAAACACAGAAGACAAGTACTGTTGTCTGAAATACTCTTGGTTACCTGAAATATCCCCACAGGGATGAAAAATAGTATTTACAGGAGTATTTTACTCTATGGGAAATGCATTGGAAGTGAAAGCAGACAGCATAGGGCAAGTAGCATGGCAGTAGTTGCTGATGTCTTGAACTGAACTGAGCTGTATTAGCTCATTGACTCTATTGCTATATAGTGAATTCTAGTTTGCATTCTTTTCAGGTGAACTGGTTAGATTAGAAGTGTGGATTCATCCTTAATTTTCATCCTTAAAGTAGAAAAAAATAACTATGGAACACATCTCGAGCTTGTTTGTCAATCCAGTTGCTGCAAACACATACAAAATATCCACTATGGAAGATAAAATTGCATTTTTAATTAAGAAACTTTAATGACAGTATCTAGATGTCTACATATTAAAATTATAAGCTCATATTGTGGTCAATAATCTGCTCAGTTCAGCTACCCATGTATTTCTATCCACTGCCACTTGAGCTGTAAGAACACTTTGGCTGACATCTGTCTGATATTTCAGGCTGAAGTGAGATTCCTGTAAGTCTTGTCTTATATATGCAAATCTATGAAACCTTATTGATTATCTCTAGAGGTCTCAAATTAGTGCTCAAGGTCTATGATTAGGCAATCGAATTAAGCCCTAAAATGAATTTCTCTCTGGATTACAATGGCAATAATGAAAGCTTCAACACTGAGTCTGCATGCCGCAGATAAACAGAAACCTAAATGTGGCTGCTTGGAACTCAGCTCCAGTCTTTATTTCAAGCATTCAGAGTCAGTGCAAAGTAGTAATCTGGCACTGCTCTCAACCTAATTATGAAAACTATGATGCTGCTTCATTTGAACTTGAACAGTGTATTTTTTGCTTTTGAGCTTTTCTACTTAAGCATGAGCAAACCCAGAGTGCATGAAACACATATGAACTCAAGTGAAAACTACACAAACTTTAAGACCTGTTAAGAACTTTTGTTGTTTTTATCACCAGTCTGTGAAGAGTCAGAAACGTTCACCTCAGTCACTGCTGTGAGGTCCTGCAGCAGCCAGTGCAGATGGAGGAGCCTTTGCTACTGAGCCTGAGCTCCAAGGCATGGCACTAGAAGTGGTTCTATTATGACTGCAGAATCCACTTCACTTACGCAAATCCATGATAACAGTTCCATGTTTTAAGTATATTTCATGATTCATGTGATTATTTCCCCAAACAGTGTTTTGATTTTGTTTAAGTGCAACTCTCCTAAATCCCTCAGACCTTCAATCAGCATTGAATGCCTGCACAAATGCTGAGGTGAACAAGACACTCCCCTCACTATACCTCCATCTCTCTGCCCAAACTTCCCAGGTGAAAAGTATGGTATCAATCTCCTTTGCAGTGAGATCCAAGACTGACTGATAAAAGCAGTGTGAAAGAAATAGCTTTTATTACCATTACTGAAAAAAGAGTCCAGGAAAGTTTTCTCCCTTTTGGATGGCAAATGTTGAATTTTAGGCAGGCCTGTGGTGTTTCTCAGAATCGTTCAGTAGTCATTGAGATTTTCAAACATACTCAGCTCAGATCTAAGTATGATTCCATTGAAGTCAATGGGAAAACTGCTGCTGACTACTATTGTCATTCTTTGATACTTACTGTGCAAGTTGGAAGAATAAAAGTTGAATAACAAAGTACCATAAAAAAATCTTTGGTTTTTGTGTACAATGATAGATAAAATTAACTTTTTTTAAAAGTAAAAGTGAATGAATTGAATGAATTTAGCAAATAAAAACAAAGGGCAAAGCAGGTAAGCTTTTAATATTTTAAATGATCATCATTGTGAATACAGAAAAATCTATAGAAACACATTTAATAGGGAAATAAGGATGTAAAAATAATGCCTAATTATTCAGTTATTTGCTACATGGAAACAGATACACATGATCCTCAGTCTTCCACACAGCAATTTACATTGTATTAAAGTGAACCCTAAATTTTTACCTATTATTACAGTATGTATTGACACTAGTTCCACTTTATGAGCCTCACTGGAGAGAAGTGTGTATTCAGGTTCACAGAAAAAAACTTCTATATGTAATTCTTGGGGTTTATTGCCTTTTCATCCAATTGGCTTAAGCAGTGTGGGAGTGTACCAACACACATGCACCTGTATGTTTATACCCAAGTAGATAAGACCAGGTGTTTTGAGACTTAAAGGAAAAGGAAAAAAAAAAACAGTGCAATCTAGATGAGGAAAGGGATAATATAAGAATGAAATGTTCCAAACTCCAGCAGAAGCAAAACTGTATCTAACTTCCACATAGGCTTTTTTAAAAAGGAGAAAGTAATATGATTAGAAAATGACTTGAAAAAGTAATCAGAATAGTAATGCAAGGCTGTCTGAGTACAAAAAAGCTGTGTAGTAGTATGCTTAAAAAAGGACAGAAGAAATGACATTAGAAAATTGTGCTTGAGACTATAACACTTGTCTATTTTTACCATGTTTACCACCATCCCCCACAAAGATGAACAGTGTTCTCATTACCATTTGTAATGTTCCTATTAAGTAGAGGCAGCATTAGACGTATTAATGTTTGGTTCTCCTTTAATTTATTATTCTCTTCCTACTTTAATGAGATCTGCTCTACAGCCCATAAAATAATTGTTATGGTAAACTGACTTTTTAAAATTAGCTACACACCAGTTGGTCCAGAAACCTATTCCTCTGGACTATTCATGCACAAAATACCTTTGTGTGAAGCTCTTTCCAAATGTGTAATGACTGGAGTAAGTCCAGAAGTTTTCCTGCAGAGTCTCTCTGCATGATTGCCATTGCAAGCAGTCTTACAGCTTCTTTTCCTAACAAAGTTATGGTCAGGGTTACTGCAATGTAGAAATGCTGACACCGCTTTCGTCCTCAACAATGAAAACCATAGTGCTGCCACTTATGAAATTAAAGTACTTCCTGTTTGAAAAAGAGCTGCTGTAAACTCCCTGTTCTATCCTGCTAGGTCATAAGTTTCAGTTACAGAATTTTTACAATGAATCTCAGAAGGGGGAAAAAATGTTCTGATTTCCTGCTTGTCCCTGCAGTTTTGTTAAGTTACTTCAGTGTGATTCAGGACTGCTGTTTGCACCCCAGACCATGTGTCCCACTGAGACAGTTATTCTATCCCAAATATTTCCTGCTGTGAGTGTCAGTTTAGGTCACAAGCAGGGTTTACCAACAATGCTTTTTAACCCACCCTAGCTCACTGGGAAAAATATATTCCCAAACCTAGGGCAACTGAGCCATATCATATTTCAAGGATAAATTAGAGATTCTGAAGAAAATTCAATGACAAGACATGCTAATGGATAATCTTAAAAAGATATACATACCATAAAAATATGTGAATATACAGTTCTGTGTCACTCATCAATATGAGAATGCTTCTTTCTCTGCAACATGAAACAAAAACGTGGAGCTAGATTAATACCCCTGTGAAGGAGACAAAAATGTCTTTCCATTGCAGTTCACACTTCTCTCTTCTGCTCTCACAGTGCCCTCTGTAGAAGATGGTCACAGCAGACAAACAGGGAGTTGACCTGACTGAGACCTGAGCAGGCCTCCCTAAATACTATTACTAATACAATATTACTATTGTTACTAGCAATATTACTATTACTATATCCCGAATACAATATTACTATTGAATAGCTCTACTTTGTTTTCCTTTCCCAAAAGGGTAATTTTTAGGTAAGAGTTGGGAACTGAAGATGGCACAGAGGATTGGAGTAGTCTGCTAACCCTTCTGAAGCCTCAGCATTTGTATGGTTCTTAACAGAACAGAACAGAAATTAGCATTCCTAGTACTTTTTTCCCTGGTGTTTTTGTTTGTTTGTTTTTTCTGTACTGAAAATCAGGAGTATATGTTGGAATTGATCAAGAATTAATCCCTGTTCTAATCCACTCACAAAAGAATCAAACCTAGTACCTGTATACCGTGTGTGAGCAACAAATTGTGCAGCTCAGATCTCGGCTTCTCGGACTGTTGCAACATTTTATAACATACCACAGAATGTAAAATCAACACACTGTTTGTTCATCTGGAAGCAAGGTCTCACTCCCACCCAAGCCAGTGAATTAAATGTTACAGTTCAGAGCTGTAGATCATTTCATGCTTGGATGTCTCACATTGGTTTGTGTGTGTACACAAGATGAGCAGAAAAGAGAGAAAAAAATCCAAATTGTTAGACCAGGCACTCTTCTGGGGCTCCATGTCTTTCAACAATGTAAGACTGACCACATGCTTTAGTTTTAACTCTATTTCTGATGAAGAGGAAAAGACAGGACAAAGGATTAAGCACACTAGTGAAAGAGAACTCTTCATCATGCACCTTTATCATTCAGGAGTGACTGGGTTTTTTGGACTGATTTAAAGGGATATTTTCAAGGATGTATCAGCTGTCAGAACTGGCCCAACAAAACCCCTTTAATTCTTGTTGTAACAGTCATTAGAGGTAAGGGTATCAACATCTACTAACCACTGTAACACAACCTACAGGAAATAAAATTTACATGCCATTCTTGGATCTGGGAACAGTTCATTTCAGCAGCAGCATTTCCTAAGCTGCCACCTTTTTACATAAAAATCTACAGGCATTAAGCATTTTTTGGCAGTGAGTGTAAAAAGGAGTTACCCTAATAAAAGTGTCCCTCTTATTTCTACTAGTAATGCAACTTTCTGGATCTTTCTCTCAAAAAATCATAAAAAATAATGGACTTGCATCATACCAAAACCAAACTGGTATTTAATTTTTAATTTATATAATTTTTGTTCATGTGAATCTACTTCTCTCCAAAAGAGCAGATTAAAATCAGAGAAAAAGGCTTTTCAGGGATGAAAGTGTCAAAAAATGTATCCATTATTTATAGAAAACCAACAAAACACCCCACTAAACCAAAACCCAACCACATGGAAAAGACTACCATGCCAACTCCCCTGCCCCACAAGACTACTTCTGCAAAAGCCCTACAGAAACCTTCAGATACTGAACCTGCAAACAGAGGGGGGTAAAAAATAAAACACTACCATCACCACCCCCAGTATAATAGATAACCCAAATTGTCGATAAATATAAAAATGCAGCACTCTTACCCAGTAAGACACAAATCAAATCACTAAACCTCTAGAAACATTATGCAATGACATAAATTATCATCATATTTTTGAAAACTGCCTTAAAAATGAAACTCAAATGAGTCAGGATTTTATCATCTTCTTGCAATGAAAAAATTGGCAAAGTGGCTCAATGAGACATTTTAAATTTTCCTCATTTGAATTGCCTAAGCCTTGAAGGTTGTTTAAATGCATACAGTATCAACCTTCTCTGAAAATCTTGATGTCAAAAATATGATTGGGGAAAAAAGTCCGTCTCCAATACACTTAGAAAGTCTGTTGAGACCTGGAAAATATACTTACTATTCAATTATAAGTAAACATAATTTCAGCTTATTTAAATTGATGGTGTTCCTCCCCTCTCCAAAGCAAGGAACCTCTCTTAGCTTAATGTAAAATTGGCTGATACATAAAGTCACCCATAGTCAACCATCACTATTTTAGTTCCAGATGTGCTATCTTTTGTTCTGTAGGTTTGTCACATGGGATTTAGCAAGATGGCTTAGAGAAAAACAGATGCAAATCTGTGAAGGATTAGGTTGTAGTATCTCCCTGTCTTATGAAACAAGAGTTTCATTTTCCCAGGGTGCAATTTTTCTTGGTTTCTGGAGCAAAAAATAAACTATTGAACTTGAGATCTGAAGTTGTATTATTTGAAAACAAGGTATAATCCATCTATATTGTTTAATGTAATATTAATAAGTTAAATAGAAACAAATCAACAGTAATTTGTGACATAGCTGAGTTAGTACTACAGTGACTGTGACTTTTGAACAGCTATGCTGTATTTTAGCTTTAGAACTTAATCCTTGCTCTGAAAGGAAAGCTTAGAAAATAGCATTTAAAGAATTTTGGCTGAGAGTCAGTCATAATACCCTAAAGCAGGATCAGCTAGACCTTTGCTTATGTCTACACAGACATGCCATTAAGTGATTAAGCTCTGGCTTTTTCTTGACACATACAGAGCATCTGAAATTTATTTGTTAAATGTATGTAGATGACCTGTGATCTTTTACAGTTAACAGAACAGTTCCTCTCTAACACATCCTATTTGTGCTGCAAATTTCTGGCACAGCCTCTGATAGTATTTTAAAATTAGAAGGAAACAACTATATACAGAGATATTTAAAATTAATAAATGACTAGGGAGAAAAACAGACTTGTTGCATACTTAGAGAAAGAGTTTAAATTAATTTGAAATATTTGTATTTGGAAGTCCTTTCACTCACTGCTGATTTTGGTCCTTGGAGAATCTATAAGAAAGAAAGAGAAAGGGAAATGTTGTTTACAAACACTTTAATTCATTACTTATAAGAAACAGACTCACCATTGTATCATAGCAATACTTAACAGAGAGAAGAAAGCAGAGGATAGTTTGTAATGTTGTTTGTGCAATCACAGAAGGAGAAAGAGCCTGATGTTTTTTCTGCACAGTTAATGATTTAACTTACATTTTAGGAAGTATCTTGTTTCTTCTTTTTTTTTCTGAAAACTCACTTTAAGTTTTCCAGAGAATAGAAAGTGACTAAAATGTTTCTGTTCAAGCTCCCCGCTCCTGACCAGTACTTATATTTCCTCTGGGGTTTCAAGACACCATACTGTGAACTTTCCATGTAGCCTTTAAGGAGACATGATTACGATGAGGAATGATGTGGATAATGTGTTCCTTAGGAGATAAAAACCTCAAAGGTGAGGGAAAAAACATCTATTGTTAGACTGGAAATAGGCTTACACTGGGCATTACTGGCACTAGCATTATTTACCAGTGTGGACAAGACAGTAAACAACCTGATGTCAACACCTGAGAGACACATACAGACTGTTAAAACTATTCCACAGTCATATCCAAGGAAAGAACTGGAAGCAGCATATTACCTTTCAAAGTAACTAACAAACTATGAAAAACATTACAAACTTAATTGACCTCATATACTCGTTAAGTCAGTTAAAAAAAATACATTGAATTATACACTTACATTCTCTGAGAAGAAAGCAAAAAAACAAGAGCTTCACTGCAAGGTAATAAATGCAGACAAATGAGGAGGAAATCCATTGAATAAAAGATAAGGTGTTTTATAGGCAAAACACATCAAAAGGAATAATTTCAGTTGAATTATTCATCGATGTTTCTGGGTTCAAATTAACTGTAGTCACTGAGGCTAAACACCTGGGAAGCTTACTGGAAACATATGTTCACTTTGTAATTTAGAATTTATTTTTTTTTTTAAGAAAAGAATATTAAAATAGAAAATATTGCAAAAGGAAAAGTATGATGCAAGAAGCATGTGATTTAATCGTGTCATCACTTAAAACAGCAATCGGCTCTGATTATCCAGAAATAGATTATAAACAGAGAAAAAAAACCACAGAGGAGGTATATATAGTCCAGAAGAAGACAACACAGCTACTCAGAAGTTTTCCATATGAGAAAGTTAAAAGCCTAGTACTGTATAATTTACAGTAGATCTGGAGGGAAAATGTACCCTCTATAGCAGTAATGCATTAGTACAACATAATTTGAACTCTCTTTTACTCTTTTACATGTTTTTGAATTAAAAAAAAAAAAAAAGGAATAATTCCCTCAGTGGGGTAATATAACCCATTCTGTGATTCTGTGGAACAAAAAAGAAAATCTGCTGTTGAGATGAAATTTCCTCTTACATTCTAAGTTTTCTCCACAGACAAACAAAAGAGCAAAAACCTGCTCAGTTAGCAGATGTGTGGGTTTTTTTCATTTGTTTTGGTTTAAAATTTCCCTTTTTATTTTTAATTGTCCTGAACAATAGGAACATGAGAGACAAACTCTATAACTTTAGTCACATATAGTATTTGTTATATATCAGCAGATGTCTTGTGAGCATCAGACTACCTATTTATCTGTACACTCAGATTCATAAGACATTTAACTCCCTGCTGCCTGCTGTGATTGAAGTCTGGCCCTTCCATGAGGCACTTAGCCATTTATAGCAATAAATAAGAAACACAAGTGAACTATAAACGGCAAAGTATTGACTCTTAAGAGACATGTGATGTCAGCAACTGGAATGCTTCCAGTTTAGAACAATGGAAACCAGACATAAAAAAAAAACTTAAGAAGAAAACAGTAATATGTCTTCCCCCTCATTCTTCTACAATTCTGTTTTTGTTCTAAAAATTTTGAGAAAGAATACCACTTTTTGTACTGCACCATGAGGCTGTGGATGCTGGCTAATCTGAGGTCAAACAGTAGCTCAACATTAATTGGTAGGTCACATTAAAAGTCTATAAAGCAGCTCTGTTATCCAATTTGCTGAATGGTTTGAAGACACGGGCTAGTGACGACATACATGACTCCTAGACAAATGTCATCTGCACCATCTGTGGACCATATTGTGCATCAGATGGCAGGATAAAATTTTCAATAAAAAAGTTTCAGAGCACGCTTATGTTCCAGGGACTGTAGCCATGATCATTATAAAAAGGCTGCACTAGGCTGATCACACATCTAGGATAGAAGACACTGGCATCCTGCAGCAGCTGGTGTGCGCTGGACTTAAAAGAAATAACATCTAACCAGGACAGACAAATGAAACACTTCAAGGACACACAAATACAACTCCAAGTGATAAAAATTGTTCAACCAGGTAGGACTGATTGCATCATAGTCCAGGTTGAAGGGAGTCAGTTGAATCTAAACATACTAGCAGAAGCTTGCATGGTCTTGCTAATCTGTTGCCCAGGACAGAAGTCTCCAGTTAAAAGGTCATTTTCATCTCTGCTGGTCTCTGTGTTTGGTTTTTATGGGATCACAGAATCAATTAGTCTGGAAAAGACCTGAAATCGAGTCCAGCTTTTGACTGAACATCATGTCAACTAAGTCTTCCCTTAAATACCTCCAGGAATGGTGACTCCACCACCTCCCTGGGCAGCCTATTTTGGCATTTAATCACCCTTTCTGTGAAGAAATTCCTCCTGATGTTCAACCTGTACCTCTCCTGGCATACCTTGAGGATATGTCCTCTGGTCCTGTTGCTGTTACCTGGCAGAAGAGACTGACCCCCACCTGGCTACAACCTTTCAGGAACTTGCAGAGAGCAATAAGGTCTTCCTTGAAGACCTCCTTTTCTCCCCACTAAACAAGCCCAGTTCCTTCAGCCACTCCTCACAGGACTTGTGCTCCAGACCCTTCACCATCTCCTTTGCCCTGCTCTGGACCCACCCCAGCACCTCAGTGTCCTTCCTGAATTAAGGGGCCCAAAACTGGACACAGCATTCAAGGTATAGGCTCACCAGGGGTGCATGTACAGAGATAATCACTACTCTGGTCCTTTTGGCCACACTATTTCTGATACAGGACAGGATACCATTGGACTTCTTGGTCACCTGAGCACACTGATGGCTCACGTTCAGCACCCTGAGGTCCTTTTCTGCTGGGCAGCTTTCCAGCCATTCTGCCCCAGCCTGTAGCGCTGCATGGGGTTGTTGGGTCCAAAGTCTAGGACCCAGTATTTGGTCTTGTTGAACCCCATATTCTTGGTCTCAGCTCCTTGATTCAGCCTTTCCAGATTTTCCTGCAGAGCCTTCCTACCTTCCAGCAGATTGACACTCACACACAAATTAATGTTGCCTGCGTGCTTACTGCGGTGTCTTTGATCCCCTCGTCACCCAGATCATCTATAAAGACAATAAACAGGACTGACTCTAGCACTGAGCCCTGAGGAACACCACTAGTGGCCAGGCACCAAATGAGTGCAGGTCCGCTCACTGCCACACTCCGGTCTGGCCATCCAGCCTGTTCTTAAGCCAGCAAAGAGTGCCCCTTCCAACTCTGTTTTCCTACAGAGTGCAGGTGAGGGATGCTAATATTGCTGGCTCTGATTCCCCTATGGCAGCAGAAAGCAAATCTGATCTTGACAACTCAGAGGCACTTCTGATGTCCACAATCCTGTGCACCTGAGCAAAGCATAACATCCATAGCAAACAAAAGAATAAAAATAATTAAATATCAACAGCAACACTTAGGACTACAGCAACCCACAGGACTACTCATGAACAAGTTAGAAAAACACATCCCAGTAATACATTGGGATGACCCCACGGTTTGGTTTTTTTTCTTCCTTCTGTTTTTTGTTTCTTTTTGTTTGATTGATTTTTTTTCTTTTCTACCTGTTACAATGTTTGAAGAAAATACCATGAGAGATATTTTCTTCATTTCTGAAGGATAATATAGCAAAAATAACTGGTAAATTACAAAGAAAGGATTCTATTATGAAAACCAGCTCATAAGCATTATATCACACTTGAGTTGATGAGAAACTCTGTTTTAAGTTTCTGCATTAATTGCAGTTGGAGTTAAGTATTTTGAACTGATTTCAAAGCCTCACTTTAATTAATAACACTAGTTTCAAATTTTGTTTTTAAATACTCTAACTAATTACTTAGTTTACAAAACTGTTTTAATTTCTAAGTGAAGATAGAAAAGACTTCATTATCTTCAATAGATTTCAGATCAGGCTTTCAGTACCTCTGAATTCATGTAACTAAATTATATGTTTATGTACACCCTCAATTGCATTCTGAATTGAGAATAAAGCTCTTCAATATAACAAACAAAATTTTTAAAAATGGGCATTTAAAAATATTCAATGAAATTATTCAGTACAGGAATGAATATATATTATTTTCACTAAATGTTATTTATTTATTTACTGGTTTAATGACTTATTTTTATTTTATGACTTGGAATTGCTCATTATGAAATAAATTATCAGAGACTGGTAAACATATAGGGAAATTATTAGCCCTATGAATAAAAAAAACCCAAACAAAACCAAATTTATCTTATTTTTCTTTTAAAATAGCTGTCACAATAGGTGCAGCTCATCTGACGAAAAGGGTTATAAAACTCTTAGTACTCATCAGAGTTGTAATAACTGCTTCTTCCCCACATTCTCATTCACACATGCACAAAGAGAAATGTCTGTACTCAGAAGGCATCTGCAGCTATGCACTGAGATTTAGAAAACACCAACATCTGTAATGCAGCCCTCTCGCATATGTTACAAATAACATACTGCTTCTAGATTTGGTGACAAAATGCTCTCATTGGCTACATATTCATTACTTCAGTTTTGTCAGTACTGTGGGTACCAGTTAAGACTGTCCAAAATAAACTCTGAGAGACATCCACATTCTGTTCTCAGTCTACTACCATGCATGCCTATCTTGGCATCTGAATCACAGTGATGCTTTAAAAACCTTAACAAAGACTATAGGCTTGGGGGGAAGTGGAGCTGACTGATAGAAAAGAGGCACAGATTAGAGGAAGACTGCATACAGATGACAAGCTTTAATGAAAAATCAGGAATCAGTCTAGCAACATGATGCCCATATGATCAGTTAGACAGGAATTTGTGTGAGAATCTACAGCCAGACAGGCAAAGTGTGAATAGGGAAATGAGGAGTTGCTGCTTCTGGACAAGGGTGGAGAGGCTGTTACAGTTCTCAGAGTTTGAAAAAGTGATTATCTAAGTGCATCAGGTTGTCTTTCATCCTGCCTGTTTGCTTATGTGTTGGAGCATTGTCGTATTTAAGACACCCAGGCCTCCTCCAACTCCAGTGGAATTGATGAAGTCTGGGGAAAAGCTTCACTTACAGCATACACACTGTAGGCCACCTGCACACAGGTCTGGCAGCCTAAAACATGGACTGCACATTCCTTCTTTCTGGAGTTACTTCCCTACTCATCCTCACATTTTTGCATTAAAGATTCCATGATCCAGAACAACTTTCCAACTGTTGCATCATACTCTCAGACATCATAGAGAGACTATCCATCCTGATCTTGGCTACAGGAAGCACAAACATCAAATATTATATCTTTATTTTCCCATTCCTTTTTCTTCCTTTCTCTACAGACAGTCAAGCTTATCCTATCCTATCCTATCCTATCCTATCCTATCCTATCCTATCCTA
>JANIJU010000001.1:61654717-61812873 GCA_025504685.1 Leucosticte australis
CTTCCTTCCTTCCTTCCTTCCTTCCTTCCTTCCTTCCTTCCTTCCTTTGTCTCTGACTCTGTCTCTCTTGCTCTTTTTCTTCTTTCTTTCTCAGCTTTCTTTTTCTCCTGTCTTTTTCATTTAATTATTTCAAAGCTACGTAAGGTCTTAAGATTCTTAAATTACACAGAATGTGAGAAAATTAGATAAGAAATTTTTTACCTGCTAGCAATTGAAACTAAATTTGTTTTAGCTCCTCCTGCACAGGTTGATAATAGGACAAAGTACTGAAGGTTGGAACAGTATAGTTCTCTTTCTGCAGCAACAGTCACATCTTTTATTTTCTGTCCATGATTGAAATATTTTCAAATACGTTCTGTTTAAAAAGGCATTTGTAATTTAAACTGGTTGGTGCTATTTGAGTTTTCAAATAATTTTTGTATTTCTGGTTTTAATATAGAACTCAGTGCATCTCTGCTTTAAAACTCAGCATGTTCAAAAATAGGTACTCTTATTGATACATATTTTTCAAGGTATTGGTACTGTCCTATTTGTACTCTTTTGATACATATTTTTCAAGGTTCAGCATTTTTTTTGTTTCTGTTTTTTACCTGTGCTGCAACAAAAATTATTATGCAACTACTCAAATTTTCCTAATAGGAAAGTATTTACTGTATTTTGATTAATTCTATTCTCAAAAGAAAGACCAAAGTGTGGCAAGCGCTGTATTTCCTATGTGCTACCCCTGTACTTTTGCAGAGATTCATTCTAGGCTGCTCATTCCATATGCCTATGTAGGCCTAACAAATGTGGGCTAGATTCTGTCATCCTTGTACTGAGTAAATAAAATTTTACCAAAGTCAAATAACTAATTTCAAATAGATTCCTACTTACATAGGAATGTCAGAATATAGCCCTCAGGATTTATCATTTGCTGTATACTCCAGTCTTACATATATAGATATGAACTTAATGGACCATGGTATTCTTCGAAAAATAACTGGAAATTCAGAATGAAGCAAAGAAACAAACCAACCAACAATAACAGAAGGAAAGAGAAATTAACAGGAATAAAGTCCCTTAGGAATCTGCCCAAGAACTAACACAACACAATCAGAAATTCAGAACATTTATTGCAAAAGCTGAATAACTAAATAATGTTGAACTGGCGAAGCAGTAACAAGGATAACTGGTTAGATATTTATTCTGTCAAAGTCATCAAACAACCCTCACAAACTGACATAAGTACTGCAATAAGCAATGCACCCCTAACCCATTTTTAAGCCTTTTGTACTGTGGAAGAAAAAATAAAAGCGAACTGCTATATACAAAAGAATAAAGAAAGAAACAAAAAGGTTCTGGTTTTTTGGTAAAAATAAAATCACCTTCAGATTAGCTAAATTTGTTACTTTAAGACTGATGTTTTACTGTGGCATAAGTAACTTGCTTTTTTCTGTAAGGACTTTTTTTTTTTTTTGCATGCTATTTATTTGTGTAAATCATCTTTCATGCCTTAACAAAAACCATCTAAAAATGTTTTGGATTTGGATTTGCTTTGCGTGCAACTTAGATCTTACTAACATTAGGAGTCACTCTGCTGATTTGACTGAAGTGACATGATACTGGTACCTGCCAGGCATTGACCAACTATGATAACAAACAGTTAAACAGCAATAATTAGAGATTTAACCCTTTAGTTCCCCCAACTAGCCTACCAGGAGAATGCTCTGTTACATCATGAAGGCACAACACATTAAATATTCTGTGGCTATGGTCTAAAAACACTCGTGTTACTACAACGTTAACGCAGATGAAGATCAACACAAATGCTGCTGTTTCAGCAATACGAACTGTCTTAGGTATAGACACACACCTGCCCAACTGGAAAAACATTATTGTTTTATTTTGCTCCTGTAGAATTTCCTCCACGTATTTCAGCTGGGATCAACATCAGCTACCACTCATTAAATAACGGACTACACCTAATTTGAGCAAGAATCCCAAACAAATAGCCTTCTCCCTCGCCCACCACCACACATTTAAATATTCTTCTGTTTTGCAATTTCCCTGTTTTATGAAACATAATGGAAATTAAACAAAAAATTGGTAAGTTTTTAAGCCCTTACACAAGTCCTTTCATTTCTTAATATTAAATTAAATAAAAAATAGAAAAAAAGAAGAAATTCTAACTGAATGCTGGCATCATTTGTTACTACATAGAAAAAGGGGCTTTTTTTCCTTTTCTACAAGCAATCTTTCTTCCTACCTCATCACTTTTTTCACTTTTAATACAAGTGGTTTGAGTTTCTTGGAACATTGTGTGTCAGACAGACTACTAACACAGAAACACCATCACTGAAAAAAAAAGCAAAACAACAAGAAAGCAAATGAAAGAAATTAAAAAGCAGCTGTGAAACACAGAAATATGCTACAGTATCTTTTCAAGTGAACATTATAAGTACACAAAAATTGTAAGTAATAATTGTTGCTATTTACAAGTATTTGAACGCTGATTGACTTACAAGTGTCCACTAACATTGTTAATAGCACAATAGGTTTAATGTTTACAGCTTCAATTGTTTGCAATATGATCTCAAGTATAACGGTCCCAGCATAGATCAATGACAACAAAAGCACAATTTTCTAACTGGATATGCTTTTCAATCTTTGCAATCCACTGAGCTTTCGCACTCTCTCACTCTCCAAATGCATCTTCTGTTGTTCATAGCAGCAGTCCAGGGTCAAAAAACAAAGAAATAAAACGGTATTTTCAAACTGGAGAGATCTCGGCAGACTTTAATAATGTCTATTTAACAAAACCACACAGCTAGTAGAAACACTCTTTCATGTTGCAGGACATCATACCTTCCACGGTGCTAACATAAAGATATGCATATCTCTGCTAGGTGAAGCATAGTTCTAGAGGTCTACCCAGTACATAAAGCTCTGACACACACATAGTATTAGCAAGTCTAAGTAAGCTAAAGTCATTGGTCCAAAGTAACCATTTCTTATAGCTGGTGCTCCTTTGGACTCTCCACAGATCCCGGGGCCTGTTTATAAGACTTCAAGTTGGCCAGAGGAATGTCAGTCATGTGGTTGCCAGTGTTAAAATGGCCCTCACTGGAACCATACTGCTTTCGATCACTGAACTGGTTTCTGTTGCTATCTTCTTTCCAGGTCCTGGTCAATGTGTGTCCATTAACTAGTTTGTCCTTCTTAACCCATTCCTTCTGAGGTGCAAAGGTGGAGAGAGGAGACTTTGGCTGTTGGTATGGTCCCAAGCTAGGAGGCATCCAACAGTTGTCTGAGTGACCCAAAACCAGGCATTCTTGAGTACACATCTCTGTAGCTTCAGCTAATCCTCGTGGACCAAGAGGCCCATCTGTAGAAGAAAAACAGAAAAAGACAAAAGGGGGAGAAAGGGGGAAAAAAAGACATAATATTAGATTATGATATTTGTCATTAAACATATACATAGATCTCAGGAGAAAATTAGCAATGATCCTGCAACCAAATATTGTGCTGGTAAATTCTACATGCATTTTCATTCTGTTAGAGAGTAGTTGCTTTGTAGGGCATATACTCCCTGCATATGCTACCTGCCTAGTTTCCAGAAGTGGAGAAACAGTTCAATTATCCCTATGCTATTGGTCTCAGATCCTACTACAAATCCTTTTAAGTCCTTTTTTCTGAGTCGTATCAAGAAAATAGAGCTAGGTAAGTGAAAATGTCCGAGCAAGTAAACCTACCCCTGCAGATTCTGAGAGACTTAATGCTTTTAAGGGCCTATTATTTGGATGTATTCTGTTCTGCTTTCAACTCAATTTACTGCTAAAGAACTTCAGTGGATTAACAGCCTACTGTAAAATGAGAAACATCTGTACTATCCAAAACCAAGACTGCCCAAAGGAATGTGCTGTGCACAGGATTATTCTAATATCTACTGTTTTACAAACACAGCTTGATGCACAGTTCTAGGTATCTACCCAGTGGATGCACACTCCAATGTATAGTCTCAATAAGTAAGACACAAGTTAAATTTGCTTGATTTAATATGAAACCAGGAAGCAGTTCAAAACATTGCATCAGATAAGAGAATAAAATCTGTAACTCTTTTGACCATTAAACACATCTCAGATGCTACACAGATACAACCATAAAAGTCAAGGGGAAAAAAAATTCTAATGTAAATCTGGCACTTTAAAAAGAACCGTTCTCGTAATTCATTGTAAGCTAGAAATATAAGACCACAGGAGACAGAAATGAAGATTGCTGAAGTACTATGCATATTAAATATCTACATAACTTTTCACACACTATTGAGGACACAGCGGGCCAGCTGCAGGCCTCTTGCAATCAAGCAGACAGGTCACCCATGCCTTCAGCAACACTAAATTCCTCTCAGTCTTATTGCATTTTAAAATTACTTAATTTGCTCATCTGCTCAGGCTGGTTGTATGAGGAAGGGTAAGCCATGAAAAAGGCAGAGCAATCATTTTGTGTATTTTTGTTAGATATTTCTCAGTATCTGGGATATTCTTTGCCAGGAGTCATTGTTGTGTTGTAATTTTGTGCAAGAATTTTGAGATGTCTTTTCTTGACTTCAGAGTAAATCAACAGGCTAGTAGTGAAAACATCTGAAGAGTTAAGGAGACATATCTCCTTGATTAACTAACCCAGTGACAGGAAGGAAATTATAGAGTGATTTTTTGAGAAAGAACATTAGCAAGTAGGCATGAATAGCAAAGTTACTAATCAGAAGAAAAATGTCAGCGGTGTTTAAAAAAAAAAAGTGCATCTTAATAATAATCTAATTGAGAATCAAAATGATAAGTGAAGACAGTCTAACAAAGATTTCTCTGTTAAAATGCCAAAGAATATTTTGTTCTCTTGTACTCCATGCATATACAATAAATTACCCTTAATAACATCTTTTTCTGAACACTGAAATTAACTCAATTAATTTTATGGAAACTCCTATTCATTTCCGACTGCTTTTAAACACAGACATAAAAAAAACCATCAGGCATATTTCCACATGTTATATTAGTAATTAGCTAATCTTCTTATCTCTGAGCAACAACTCTTTTTGAATACCTAGAGAATATATGGTTGATGTGACAGAATATAATAAGATGTAATAAAATATAATAAAAGTTGCTACTGAATTCCCCACATAAGAAAGTGTCCTATTGCTGAAAACTAGAACATGAAAAATGTATAGAATCAATGCTCCCTTCCATTTAGATCAATACAAGGTGAAATAATTAAACCAAAATCATTAGGAAAAAAGAAAAAAACAACTGTAAAGTAGGATCTAAGCATCTAAGCAGAGATTTCAATGAGAACCATGAACCACAATTCTAAAATGAGACCTGAAAGAGAGGTGTTTTTTTTTTTTTTCTTTTTTTTTTTCTATAAGACTCTTGCTGTAATCTTGTATTGTGAAGTTCTAACCAAACTGAGGCAGGTACTTCGAGAGAAAGAAACCCAAACCGAAACAATTATAAGTAAAGAAAGGACTCACAGTACATTGTTCACTTTTCAAAAAATTAGTCCACAGGTTAAAAGCTGAATTTTAAATTTTTTTTTGGCTGTCAACTAAAGTTCAGTTTTAATTAGTTTTTTCCCATTTCAGAGAAAAAAAAAAGTGAGAAGTGGCAGAACTATTTTTAACCTGCCTACTCTCCCAGTAAATTACTATTTTACTGAACAAGAAAGAAAAAAAGGTTTTGCAGACATTAAAACTTTCATAATAGAAAGAAAACATTTTGCCACAGAATGACACTTTTCAAGAAGGACAGTGCATGCACTCTGTGCTTCCAATCTGCAGTGGTATAAAAGAATAACAGGAGAGCCTTCAGTTCGATAGTTATGAAGGGGATAAATTACTTTTTCTGTTTAGTTAAATAAATTTCAAGAGATAAGACCATCATTTCCATTTAAAAATTATATGAGCAATAAGCTGTTTTTACTTAAGAATAAATATGCATGTGGCCCTATAAGCTACATGACAAACTCTTTGGAAGATTTACCTCATGTGTTTTGCTTTCTTTAGTAACAGTGCTAGGCAGTTAATGCTGTTCACACTTGGAAGGAATTTTAAGCATCCTTTGCTTTAGCCATCTCTAAGCTGATAGACTTTCTAGAATATTCTCATATCTGCTACTACTGCGAGCAGCAGACAGGAATGGGGTAACAATGCTGAGATGATTGCCTGTGAAAGAACTGTTCCTTGGATGTTTTTCAGTTTAACAAAATACCACTGTCCAACTTAGACCTGGAAAATTAATTGTTGTGTGTGAGTCTTTCCTCAGTCAACCTTCCCAATGCAGAGATGTCAATCAAAGGCAGGACCATGCAGTCCTTATAGCAGCCAATTACAATTTTGATATGGATGTTGGTCACACCAAGTGACTGCTACAGACAGAGTGAGACACTCTTTTGAGGAGAGGATTGGGAATCTCAGGCAACACCTGAAAAACAGTTTGTTTAGCTGTATAAGTGTTCAAACAGCTGTGAGATATGTTACAGTCTGCACACACCTCTACATATGCCTGTATGTAAGAATGTCTAGAATTGAGAAGAGGTTTAGACTCCTACTCAAATGTGTACGCATATTTTCCAGTCATCTGTCTCATGCTTTCCAATCTCTAAAATTCAGGGAATAGTTACTTGCCTTACTAAAATATTGTGAGGTTTAAGTTTACAAAATGCCTCGCAAGGCTTCATCTAATATATAACTAAGAATTACAGTTTTAATCACTTTTGGTTTGAGCCATCACAAGAGAAAAAGAAATCCACAAAGTGATTTTTTTTTATAAGTGCAGATTGTTAGAATAATATCTTTTACTCCTGAGCTACTAAAGGGAATGGTCATGTTTACTTATTGAGGAAAAAGGCAGCTTCATTCATAACGTGTGTGGTGCCTGCCATAGCTATCTGCAGTTAAGACCCTTAGATGAACCATAATTGTTCAGTAAATATTGTTGCTATTAATGGTCATAATCATGATTTAAGGGATTCTACAAATTTTCTACTATGAGATACAAGAAAAAGATGAAAAGGAAAAATGAAAGGATTGTACCTACAAAAAAAAAAAAAAGACTGATTTAGCAATTAGGATTTTTGAGTTTCTGTTTTGTTTTATTATGTTCTCAAACATAAAATTTGTTCTTTTCTAAGACTCTATTGTTCAGGTTGCTATTTAGCAGCATAAAGTGTAATGATCATGAGCAGTATGATAAGAGAGAGATCTTCTGGGGATAGTGTGACTGAAGAGTTTGCTGGTATGTATTGAAAAAGCCATAATGTTGCCTTAATGTTAATTATCTTTCTCCTCCACCACAGCTGAACAATAGATTTCACCCAATTTTCTAAAGTTGTTTCATTATCACATACAATGACACCACTTAAAAACCTGTTCCTGCTGCTTTAATTTTATAAGTGTATTCATTTGTTTCCTTTCTCTTCACAAAAAATGTCACTGCAATTTCTGTATCAAGCTTTTCCATGCTGAAGTACTTTATTGATACATGGGGGATTTTTTTCAAAGTATTTGTTCTCTGAACAATCTATAATCCGTGCGGCTGGTTATCAGTCTTGGCTGCTTGAATATATAATGACACAAGTGCTGATAAAACTGTACAAGCCATCTGTCTCTGGAGTTAAATGTTTTGAAAGCAAACACAAAAGTGCATAAAAAACACTCCCTTAAATTGTCTTTGTAAATATTTATATCAGATCTTACCCAAAAATGTTTTTTTGTTGTTATTTTATTCTGTTAATAGCTGTCAAGCAGATGCATGACTTGCCTGCTCAAAAGCAGACAGGTGTAAGAAGGAAAATAATGTATGCCACTCAAGAGCTGGTCATACCCTAATGCTGGAATTTCTGTGTGGTCTTTTATCTCTTTTTATTATACCCAGAAGCTAAACAGCTATTTCATTGATTAACTTACTGCTGCAATTAGCAACTAGCTGCTGGTGCGATGACCAGCTGCTTTTCAACCTGCTTCTTTAAAACTCTCTTACTTACAGCAGGAAAATTCATTCTTCATTTCTGAAAGCGCTGAGGCCACAAGATAATTTCCACTCAGTGAGACTTTTTGGTCTCAAGCAACATGAATAGGTACTCTTTGCCTGAGGGTGCTAACATTAAGTACAGTGGATTTGAACACAGTCACAGTTGTGTTTCAGACAATCACATTTATTTAATTTTTCATATTGCATCTTAAAATGAAAAAGAAAATAACAGCAATGTTTTCAGCTCTATTCATCCCCAAATACAGAAAGGGTTTTTTGGGGTTTTTTTTTGAGCTTTCATGGGCTACTTTACTAAATGACCTTCTCTGAGACATCATGATTTTACAGCCCTCCCCACATAAGGAACATTCATGGAACTGAAAGGACATTACTCCATTTCACAGAGGTTTTACAACTAGTCATATATTAAATATAAAAACTGGAAAAAAGTTTATAATTATGAAGATTCTTTTGCCTTTTATTTTGCCCTTAAGTATCAAACAAATAAATGGGGAAGACTGTTCATTGTTTCTAGTATGTTAAAAAAACCCAATCCCAGACTACAAAACCACACACATGCTGTGTCAGATGTGCTTCCTTGGTATTATTAATTAAAAGGAACATTCAGTGTCTATTAAAGATATATCTTTTTAGTGACTTATTCCATGGTCGTTCTACCTGGCACAGTCAATTCACATTCCATCCTCAAATTACCTTGTTCAAAGGTCCCTGGATTCCTCCTATCACTGCTGCCAGTTTTGGTAGACTTATCACTACCACTTTTTACCCTGCTGCTTCTCGCTTGCTTTCCTGGTGTTCCATCCTCTATACTCTAAGGTACTGATCAAGAAACCCCTGCTACTCTCTGTTCCCTGTCTTGGCCAAAACTTCTTTTTCATTAAGGTTCAAATAAATGACACTGTAAGGTTAGCTTCTATCTGCATAACTTAGCAGAGATAAGCTGTCAGAATCCTTGATTAGCGCAATGAGAGGAGGGGCAGGAAGCAGGGGAAGTAAGGGTGTGTGGGAGGGACTGCCTAGGATACAGAAAAGCAGGAACAAAGGTATTTTCTGAAAAGGCAGGAAAACCTCACACAGTAAGATTTTCTACACTATTCTGTGAAGTATTTAAGTGATCCAGATGGGTTCTATATCATGTACATGACTCTGTACAAAAGCTCTGCATGACTTTGATTCCATGCGCAGCTAAATTTTGAAGGCAACAATATTCAAGTACTTGAAATTTGGTTTCTATCCAGTTGTGTGATGACTGAAGTTTCCTCATATCTATATCTTTTCAGAGCTAAAAAAGTGAAGTAGAAGTTAAGAAAGTATTCTGCATTTCTTATCTCAAGTTCCTTTCCCCTACAACTTCTCTACTTTAAAAGCTATAAAGAAAGGGAATGTTTCTTAGTTTGTTATATTTTCTCTTTTTTTCTGGTATATTGCCTAGAAATGTAATACCATTATGACTTACAAAGTACACCAATAATGGCTCTACTGTGAGGATGCTACTTTTACCTGACCTAACTTTCTGTTCCTATTTCCAACTTCTTTTTCTGCATTGACATACATGTATGTAAATCACCCTGCAGTTCCATGTGTGCATGGTCAGGAAGTAGACATACAATTCCTGTGTCTGCTAAGCTTGTAAGATACGAGGGGCCAAGTTTACTCAGCGCTGCCTAGTCTTTCAGAACAAACAGACATATGAACCAGCAGGAGGCCTGTGACCATTCTGCAGGCAAGTTGCAAGAATCTGAAATCATAAGGGCACGGTCCTTGCAACAAGGATGTGGGAAGATGCCACAGGAGGTGTCACAAAGCACCATGGTCTGGAGTGGTGCTGAGCTACAACTGAGCAGCTCAATCCTGAATGATTCTTCGCTGCTCATACAAATCCAGCTCCATTACTTATCATGGATTGCCTATATTCGGATCTTTATGCCACTACTTATTTTATTTTTTAACTTAACTGGGTGAAACTTTAGAATTTATGGTTAAAAAAAGAAATAAAAAATAGGTTCACTAGATAATCTAGTGGTTCTTTCTGGTCTTAAAAATCTATGTATCAGCAACCATTAATATAGAGCTGCATTTTGTATAAGCTTTCACTGACAAATGAAGACAATTCTAGCATACCCTTAGAAATACAGAAGATACAAAATAATATCTGGGTTTTTTATTCTGACTTAATGCATTCTGTCATTAAAAACAAACAAACAAGTGAATAAACAAACAAACAAAGACACAGAAATGACTGCAATTTGTATTCTTAGCTGAAGTGTCACATTGTGGATGCAGACAGTCACCTTGCAGGAAGAGCAGGAGAAAAGAAATGCAAACAGTATTTGGCAAAAAAACCCCCGTTTGTTAACAAATAAATAAAGATTAAAAGCTTTGCACATCTCTCATACAGATTTCATTCTCTGGGCACAGATGAAAAGTCAACATTTGCAAATGGAGATAGTCCAAATTCAACAATACATGGGCAGCCAGAACAGCAGATTCTCTCCCTGAGAGGATATTGTTATTTAGACAGACTTTATGGCACACAAAGAGCAGACAGCATATCTTTATAAATTTGCAACCATCTTCAGTATGGCATGGAACTCATCCATCTTTTTGTCCACTCAAGCTACTCCTCTGAAGAATGCTATCTCACCTAATTTTATTTCCTCAAAATTGGCAGTTTTTTCCTGCCATACATTTAATTTTAGCAGGACAATCTAATGCATAAGAATTCCCCAGAGGATTCAAATGAACATTTTAAATTTGATTGCATCACTTAATGAGACCAGTGTTCAAATATTTGGAATAATATTATTTTCAGCATTAATCTTTTTCATTATGTAGCTCTTAATTTTGCTGCCTAAAAATGTCTTTGTTCCCAAAAGGTGATGATGGATGGTGATAATAAAATATTCATAAAGCATCCCATGGTCACAATAATTTACTATCTTTTTTCTCACACACCTAAATATTTATGATACTTGATCAAAATATTTTGTTGAATTGCTTTACAGGCAACATGCTGAGACAGCACCACTTTTGACATAGTCACATTTTCTGATCTATTAATATGCCCCAAACATGAACCTGCTGTCAGTCTAAGAAAACTTAAGTCTCTATTTTGAAGATTCAGTCAACTGTTAAACATAAAATCAAATTTTGGTTAGTAATTTTTACAAATTCTCTTTGAGAAAAAGTAGGATTCAATGTGGAAAAAGGTAGTGGAAACGAGAAGAACTGGCAGAACACTGTGAAACTGAGCTGAACAATATTTATTTCTTCTCTGCACAGTGTTGTAAAATTTTTGTGCTGTTTTTAGATGCCTGACCATTAACTCATTTACAGCAGGAAAAAACAAAACCATTCAGGTTGAATTTAATTTCATTTTTATGATTGTTAAAAAAGTCTAAAATAATTTGTTTTCCTGATAATTTTCTAACTTACAGCAACATCCTGATCTTCTGACTTGTGATAAATACATATCCTGTATGTATGTTCGCTGGAGTGCAGGCATGGTAACTTGGGATATATCGAAAAAAGAATATTGCCTTGATCAAGCAATAACTGAATAAAGGCAAAATTCATAATAATCATAATCTATATATATTTATTGATGAACTGTGCTGTTAAATTATAAATATGATTTTTAAATTTGCATATCTATATATTTTTATTTAAACTTTTATATGTATTTCTGTCTATTGATAAATAAGGAATCTGTGTATGACAACTGGGACTTATTTCCAAGTATTTTACTCCTAGCATTAGATTGACTTCTGTAAAGCGTTAAAAAGAAAGTGTTAAATTAAACATTTTCATTTAAGCATTAATTTGAGAAGAAGGGAAGGGAAGGGAAGGGAAGGGAAGGGAAAAAATTATTACCTCCAAGGAATTAAAGGGGGAAAGCCAGACAAGATCAAGAAGCTACAACTGTTATACTCAAGAAAGCAGCTCATCTAAGGACAATATGAAAATGCACATTTATGTAATGGTGTTAAAAAGTCACTGTTAATTAGGAAATATAATTAAGACTATTTTTGCATAAAAGTATAAATTCATTCTGTAATTAGGTTAATTTCAACTATCTCAACAAACATTCAATTTAGGTTGAAATACATCTTTTAATGAATCCCTATTTCTAAATTATGCTTCTTGCCACTTGTGTGTTTTTCTATTTCCCTTCAGTACAAATCAGACCAAAATCAGATTTAGCTTAAACTGAATTTGTTGCAAATTTGTGGCAGATGCCTTATGCATACATGTTATTATGTAAATAAGTAGTTTAACTAATTTGAAAGTACTTTTGAAGTACATTTCTCTTAGTGGAATTTGGACCTAAATCTGGGTACTTGTTCTCCTAACTTAAGCTTCTTAACTCTGAATAACTGAAAAATGTGACAGGAAAAAGTACTTAAATAATAGTAAATCAAGCTTAAATAGTAAGCTTGATTATATTGTTGATTTTTTCTTCTATTCTACACAAAAATATATCCTTGATAAATATCACAAGACACAGATGTCAGAGATGTCATTAAACTAATCCAGAGACAAAAGAACCATTTCCTAATTCTGTTTGCATAACAGCATCTCATTTAGATAATTTTGTAAAATTCAGCTCAGTGCCAGTTGAGTTGTCAGAACTGCAGGCATATTACACAGAGAATACTAGAAAGTGCTTTCTTTCATTATGTCTGAGCTACACCAATGCTACAATTCCTTCTTTTTCTTTAGAAACTATGTTCATTTACATCATTTTTCAGAAGAGATATCCATAAGTCTCTTAATGAGCTTATGTAGTTTACAGTAAAACTCCCATTAAACAAATGTTCCTGAGTCAAAACAGTTGCATTTTATTAAACCATGCTTGAAAATTAACCTGTGCTGTATTTAGTCATTACATTCAATGTACTGAAAATTAATATGGAAGCAACATCTGTATGCACACAATTCAATTTGGATGTTTAGAAAGAGATATACTTCCAGGCTTTCAAATCTCACTTGGAAGACAGCAGAAAAAAATTTTCATTGTGATTCTGAAGAGGAAGTCAAATGATATTTCACATGAATAATGAACCCACATTTAATGGAGGAAAATTTATTTTTTGATAACCTTATTTTTTCTTCCTATTTAATGAAATATCTCAGCAAATGAACCCTTCCAAACATGTAACACCTCTTTTTTTTATTATTATATTTTATTTATTCATGCAAGAATAGCTCTAAAGTAGGCCACTTTAAGTTGCATTCAAATCTAAGTACAACGTAAAAGGATTGCCTGAAATTAGTGCACAAAATGCACATAGAGTAGGTCTAAACTAACTCATTTAAAGGAATATCCTGCATGTCATCTCCAGATGCCTGGACTTTTTTTAAGCAAGAGAATATCATAATTTAGTTTTGATTTTTAAATTCATTAAAATGGATTAAGCAAGATGCTTGAAGAAAAATTGTTACTATGATCATAGACCATGAACATTTATGCACACAAGCTACACACCCTTTACACTCTCCTTTATGTCTGTACACAGCCTGGTTCTCAAGTAGTAAAAAGAATCATGGGTTCATATGTAAGGCAAATTTTGAAATGGAACATGCCAAGAAAAACATCTGGTTTGATTTCCTCAAACCACTGGGTTTTTATAATACCCAAAGACAAAATGGAAGGCTTGCTTCCCTCCATAGAATTCATTTTGTTGTCATAAAATGTGGCTAGAAACAGATATTTCTTGTCCAGTCACATGAGAATCCTACCATTTCTACACCATGAGAGTTGTGAATACTTGGCAATCCACTGCATCTATTTTCTTGGTTCCAGTTTTAGATGTAAAGGTAAACTGGTTTAATTTTCCACAGGGTAACAACAAATTAAGAAAAAAATAATAAAAAAAATACATGCATGATATAATCTTGGACTCAAATTTAATGATGTATGATATAGGCTTATCAGTTTCAAGCTTCTGAAAATAATGGGCACTATGAACACATTTGTGTTTACTGAACTAGTAGAAATGAAAACATATGAAGCAGATGAACAACCTGAATGAAATAATATATTTTTCTTCTTGTATTATAAAAAAGAAACAAACAAAAAAGGTGATTAACCAAAAATAGGAAAAGCAGTCACTAGATTTAGCTCACTTAGCATTTCCATTCACCTCCCTGACAGGAATGGCAGTGCAGATGTTAATTACTGTTCATAGAATGTCTTGTCAAAACACCTAAGCATTATTGTTCTTTTAATGACTTTGTCCTGTGCTTGGGTTCAATGGCTGATTTCAGACCAAGAGCACTGAAAAGGATCACGGACACTTGGTTAGGACACCCTGTCTTTCCTGTAAACACCTGCAAACAAAGCATGGCTTTGTGCCAACAATTTAGCTTTAGAAGAGAAACTATTATAAACCTGCAGTCATGAGGGAAATAACAGTTAATTTTAAGATGATTATTACCCTTGTATCAAGTGAGTTATTTAAGGGCAACTTCAGAGCCAGCAAGTTATTTAAAAACAATGCCAAATGCTTAAAATCATGATGAGCTGAGATACCAGAATACTTTACTGATAGACAAAAAAGACATATTTCAGGCCAATTTATTTGGTGGGACAGCAGAGATGGGCAGCTGTTTTCCCACACATTCATTGGTCACATACCTCCTCCCATTTGAAACAGGTTGGAGTTTTGCTACTGTCTTCATTGGGTGTAAAACTTGGTCTTTTGTCACTACAGAACACAAAATGAATTTAACAGGTAAGCCTGATTTGGGAAGGCATGCACTGAAGGAAACAGACTTTGTGATCTGCAAACCATTTCTTTAGCATTTACCTTCCCTACATACTATACCAGTTCTTCCTTTACAAGTTCTCCAGCACAGGACTCTACCTTTTCCAAGCTGTCCCTATATAGTTGTGCTTACTGTCTCTTTTGACATGTTTTTAACTCACTTCTCATCTGTACTCCTGTATTTTTCTCAAAAAAAATATTCCTCTCACCATCTTCTCAGTTGCCTGGATGAAAAATCCTTCTCCTATAAATTTATATCACTGAATTTACTGAACAGATTTCACTTAAAATGAGTGATGGGGAATCTCCTTATAATTTATTTAAGTATAAAACTTAAGGTTATTAAAGACAGAAGTAAGGTAGGATTCATTCCAGCCTGGGGTTCAGCTCTAGAGGCAGTCATCTGGAAGTGTTCAAGAAGCATCTGGATGTGACATTTGGGGGTATGGTTTAGGGGGCATTATGGTAGTGCCAGTTTGATGGCTGGACTAGACGATCTTGAATGTTTCTTCCAGCCTTGATGGTCATGTGATCTGAACCAATTATGAGAAAATGTCTTGCATATTTGCAGCTTAAAGGATCAAGGTGATGTAGTGCTGCAGAGAGGGAAAGGATAAGACTGAAATGAAATTTTAGATGTTTGCAATGTATATACCTACATGGGAACCACAGATACATGTATTTTCTAATTCCTCCTTTTAATTAACAGATATCCTATCGATTTTGTCAGTCTAGTCAATAAAATATAGTAAATCACCGTACCTAATGCACAGAAAGTTAATCTGAACAACTCTTGCAATTATACTGTTTTGACTAAATCTCCCTTAAAAACACCAAGAAGTTATAGCACCTATTATGTACACAGCTTCATTGTAGATAGCTAGATTTAGCATTTGAATCTGGAGCTATGTCTTACCCTTGGCATTGCCATAACACTTCATCACTTTGATCTTTTAATGTGTATACACAGATTAGGAAATATTTCCTTACACAGTTAATTATTTCCTTAAAATAAATTGCTGTATAAAAACCTGACTTTTTTACTGGCAAAATTAATACCTTTGAGCTCTGTCACTTGTGAGTGGATTCCATCTGGACAGAGCCCCTATTCTACCAAGGATTTCAGATCATTCTCAAAACATGATAAGGCATTTCAGGACAATTTTCCTAGATCAAATTTTGTCTTGTCTTTTTTTGTTTTTTTTTCCTGCATTGGGACACAAAAAATAGAATGGAATTTCATTTCTGAATTTCTCCTTCAGAGTATTTCAGATATCACTCACCATAGCAGTATGGATTTTTGAAGTATTAAGGGGCCAAAACTGTAGATGTAGGACAGTGGGCCAGGCCAACAAAACTGAAAAAGGAACAACTGAAACTTCAACTGATGCTAACAGCATTTTTTTGTGCAAGGTGAGAGGAGAAACCCTTCACAAAAGTTTGAAAAGATTGATTGCATTGTAATTTATCTTTGGTCCCCCGTTCAGGCATTAAGTGCTAGGAGTATTCCTGATTATAATGGAAAATTTTGTTCCCTGCTGTGGGGAGAAAAATAGCACTGAAAGCAAAACACACCTGGCAGACACCTTGAATATGGAACTTTGTATTAAGCACTGCATTTTTTTTTCTTTGTTAATTAATCTATTTCACAGTCTCAGGTAATCACTTTGCAACTTCTCAGTAGTCTGACTTTCAAAGGAACTTTATGCTCTGTCAGTTTCTATACCCGTGTTGTCAGAGCATGGGAATGGCATAAACCTCTTGGTAAATTGTCCAGTGCTGTCTTGCACTTCCCCTCCCTAGAAGGCAGCAGCATTAAAAGCATACTTTCTTCTAAATGGTATGCATTGAGAATGTATTCTCAGTGTTTCTTTACTTAGTGTTCATCTTAGGAAATCTTCAGAGTCCTGCTATTTTACAGCAAAAAGATGGAGTTAGTAACATCTCGTTGATAAGGCTGATTAAGTAAACTGCAACCCTTGTTTGCACAAATGCCCCCCTCAGCATGGGCTGCAGCAGGCACAGCACCACCTAGAAGCAGATGCTTAAACTCATGCTAACTCTGTTGCATATCACCTAAGGTTCCCTGTCCATGCTTTGTGTACATTTTTCTGGCACCTGCTGTTTACTGGGGAGGCATTTACTACAGACAAATGGGCAAAATAAATCAGAGGGAAAATCCACATTCAACACCAACCCATTTTATAAATAAATGATGTACAGAATGAGTGCTACCTGACTGGGGTGTCATAAATATATACCGAAACTTGGAGGGGAGAAAAGCAGGCACAAGTTGCCAGAAATCTATAAGAATTGGTCTGAAGGAATAAAAAAGAACTAAAAGGGAAAGTATAACACCGTGACAATTGATAAATGGGGAAGTCTGACACAAATATTTTAAGAATCATAGATAATGTGAGATTATCATGGTAAATTACTTCATTTTTAGAATCAAAGGAAATTGAGTAAATATCACCTCTCTGGACTTCAGCAGAGCAGGTGATGAAGTTCCATATAGTAAATTATTTTAGTTTAGCAAGAATATAGGCTAATGGAACCTGTAGGCTGATTCAAAGAGGGAAGAGATGGAGCTGGAGACAGGTCCCACATAATTCAATATCAGAACTAATCCTGTATAATATTTTCAGTAATGACCTTAATATAGACTTATAGGGAAAGGGCTGATGCAATGTGTTTCTGACATAAAACTGGAAAGTACTTTCAGTGAAAACCAAGTTATCAGAAGAATTAAAGAAAGAAAAAAAAAAGGCAGAATTGTTTCTTGTTAGAGAAGACTAGGAGATTTTAGCTTTTCTCATTTAGAAGAATAAACCCAGACAGACAAAATGATGAAAACCATTGATAAACAAATAGAGACATCAAATGACTTTCTAAAATAAGAGAAAGTGTTGTCATGAGAATAAATCTGACCACACAGTGCCTATGAAAAGACACTGCTGGACTCCACCACAACATTTAGATTCTTATATTAGCAAAAATCCCACAATAAAACAAACAGACTTTATTTTGCAAATTCTTGGAAGTTTATAGTCTTATATTTAATTGCTTAATATCTGACTACAGTCAAGGTAGCTGATATACAATAGAAGCTTGTGCAGCAATAATGTATTAGGAAACTGTAGTCACATGGTACTGTTTCTAATACAAGATAGATAAAAGGATTTATAATTCCTTACAAAGAGAATCTTCAGCATTAAGGATAAGAATTTTTTAGCAAGAAGGTGAGGTTTTTCAGTATGAATGCTTCTGAAAAATCTCACCTATTAAAGGAAGGTACTAGAAGAAGGAATAATCTTATGAAATACTGGCATTTCTAATTGAAGACTACCTTTCAGCTAATCAACTAAATTCTTTAAACAGGCTCTTTCACAACGTGATTCATCAGAACTCCCCTAGGTTTTATTTTACAATGAGATGAATTGTGCCCTGAAAGTGTCTACTTCTCCCTGCTGACTACTAAATTACCCAAAGTGTAGAGTTCAGGTGTATACATGGCCTCCTCAGCTTCTACAGCTGAAGCAACAGAAGACAGATCTTTCAAGATTATCTCCTAAATCAAAGACAATGTGTGTGACCTTAGCAGTGTCATTTGGTCCCTCTGTTTCTTTATGCTCATCTATAAAATTAAGATAATAGAATTTCCATACCTTACAGGGTAACACAGCGGGTTGTGGATTAAAAAGCTCTCTAATACCATGGCAATGGATGCCCTATAAGTACTCAGGCCTATTCTGGACTGTTAAATGAGGAAGCCAAGAAGAACAAAAAATAAAACTTGTAAACTAATTTATTTGCAGAGAGACCCAATTGATACCTCCCTGAAGCAACAGACCATTGAAAGATGGGATTCCTGTAAAGCATCCTGTTAATCATAACACTGAGTAATGTGTTTGAAAGAGCTGGTATCCCTCCCTCCTGAATAAGAGAATTCAGACTGGATATGTGTTTCTCTTTTGTCACAAGCTGCTCCATTTGTCTCATGACTTAGTTAAACAATTGCTGCATCAAGAAACTAATCCTTTATATCTATAGCCCACTGACACATGATGCATCCTTTTAAAATGTCTGTGCCCTTTTTAAAGATGGGTACCAGGAAAATGCTTTCCAGTATTGAATGTATAACTGAAGCATTCATTCCAACACATTTCTAGAGTAACAACTGGACTTATGCTAAGATACATGTGTGTCTCATGTATGCAAAGGATGATTTTAATCTTGTTTACACCAATACCAGTTGGCTTCAGCTAAATTACTGCGATTTTACCCTAGGATTGCTGTCAGAATCATCCTTATATTTCAGACAGAGCTTACAAATCTCCAGCAGGAAAATGTCTTTTTATTGTAAGGATAAATTGGCATTCACCCAGAATTCCCTGGGAGAGAGGTTTTTTAAATCACATTGATTTAGAGAAAAGCAGAGGCCTTATTTATTTAAAATCAAGGATATGAATATTTTAACAGCAATAGCAGAAGACATAAAGAGAAGGCAAGCATTCAAAGTTGCTACCTATGAAAAAAAAAAAAAAAAGAAAAAATACCCCCTGTTACATTGTTTGGAAGTAATGGCTGTTGATGGAATTTGGAGAGTGCAGAGAAAGAGGTACAAAGTAGTACTTGTCAATAATAAGAACAACAGCCCTATATTTGCAATCCAACGTTTAAAGCCAAAATAGACATTCTTTTCTCTGTTTGATCTCAGGAAAAGCTATCTGCAGCTCACAGGCCCAAATTTGAGTCTTCTTATATCACTCAAAAGAAGTACTGAGATAACTGTGCTAGAGATGACAGACTAGTAACCCCTCTAGCAAGCCAGACCGGTGGGGGGGTGTCATGTTTTTGTATCTGGGCTGAAAGCACTCTTCCTACTTAGAAATGCTCTCTTTTGTTCTCCCTGGTGCCTGAAATTCATTCTCAAGAGATATGAAAAGTTGAAATTCATCTCATAGAAAAAAAAGGTGTCTTCAATTTCCATAGGAACAAAGAATCACAAAACAAATGTAAATCCTTTTCTCTTTTTATTTTCTCTCAAGGCAGAACTGCTCACAGATATCATAAACCTAATCCCCAGCTGTATCAGCTGTTACAGCAGCACTAAAGTCAGAGGGTGTCACCCCCAGAATCTGTCCCTGTAAGAGAGACATAAAAACAAGCCAATACTATTCAATATCATCCATGTAAAAAACGGTGAAATAAGGTCTGTTTACTTGTAAATATAAATTTGCAACAAACATTATTGCTAACCAGACTAATGTCAGGACAAGAAAGAAAAAATTATATCCTACAGCCCTATTGCATTTTAATTGGAAAATTTTCTTTCTCTCAAAGGATTTGTAGAGTGTTTTACTTGTTACAATAAATTGCAACTCTAAATAACTCAAACAATATTATTCAAACCACATCCTGAAATATCAAAAACAGAGCTTCTAATCTTCAAATCTAGTAACATTACCAATTGAAAGGTATCACTTTACTTCAGTCTGGCAATTCTCCTATTCAAAAACAAAACTTCCATGAGAGCAAACATATTCCTAAAACGGTGCAATGGCAAGCTTTCACAGTTTAATTTCCAGTGAGAAATCTAAGAGAGTGTCCTAGTAATGGCTTTCATTCACAATGGTAAAAATCATTCAAATCTAATTGTCAAGTTCCTATTAACATATAATTTCTAGTTTTAAAATAATGCCTTTGCTATTTGTATCTTTACATGGGGCTAAGGA
Organism: Leucosticte australis; assembly: GCA_025504685.1. Lineage (NCBI taxonomy): Eukaryota > Metazoa > Chordata > Aves > Passeriformes > Fringillidae > Leucosticte > Leucosticte australis. The sequence goes on from JANIJU010000001.1 coordinate 61,675,253, forward strand.
TCCTCTGTTCTACTCTATTTACCCCATTAGTTTTCATATTGTGCTTCCTCTTGGAAACTCTCTATTACACAGAAAAATTGTAAAACCCACTTTCTTGTCCTGAAGTTCCCCATTCTGACCTCATATATGGACCACAAACAAATAATTTGAGCAAATAATAAACATGATGTCCACTCACAGCCCCACACCCATCAGAAAAGGAGCTATTCAGGCACAGTGGTGCCCACATGGTAATTTACATTGTAAGCATGTGGCCCTGAGAGCAGAACCCCACACACAATCTCCCTTTAGATCCTTCTCTACCACTGAGTGGTTTGGGCAAAGAAGGAACTTTCTCCACGGATTTCCATATGGTTTTATGCTTCACATGGCATATTCCTTCTGATTAAGGTCTGCTTAAGTTTTGGAAGCCTAAGTGTAAAAGACAAACACATGTCTTGAAGACTTAAAAGCTTTTGTCTCGGAAAGACTTCTGAAATGTTACTGCATAAGACAGTTACAACTTCCCTTGTACTGTAAGTACTTTACTACTTGAGGTATTTGTGCAAGGACACAGCAAAAAGCATTGATGACTTTGTTGATTATTTTCCTTCTCAAGCATCCTGTTCTTGGGTCACTGAGGAAGGAGCAAGGGGAGAAGTGACTTTTGCCTCATCTACACAGTAGAGATATTATTGAAATTAGGAGTGATACAAGCTTTTAGTGACTAGCTTACAGCAGAGCAAAATAAATGGAATAGAAGACAAAAGACACAAGAACCCTCACACACAATCCTTGCAAGTTCTGGTAAAGCTATTCTGTGAACACAGTTAAAAAGCATCTGAGACAAAAGCAATGAAAGTGTCTTTCAGCTCTGATAATAGGGACCCTGTTTCTTAGGCATAGCCACACAGTAAGCCTATCAGAGCTCTCTCTGTATTCACTCATCAGTCCAAAGCCCCAGACATATAAACTCTGTTAGCTGGATCGCCTAAGAGGCAAGTCATTCCTTTTTTCGTCTTTGTAATCAAAAGTGTTTGCTTTGCTTTTGCTTTTTCTCAAGTTTTATGATATTTACAAAGCAGCAGGATGGACTCTAAAGTTTTTACTGTCCTTTGTTGGTTTTTATAGAATGTTTGCTTAGAATTTGATCCTGATTGACAGATAATTTACTGAATCAATCACCTTTAAAACTCTGGATAAATCAATAGAATAAAAATAACCAAAAACAAACAAATGAACAAAAACCTCATACATCTTTAAAGGCTCTCCCAGTCTGCCAACTTTTTTTTTTTTTCATTTCAACATGTAGGAATAACTGAAATCTTCTTCTCCCAATAAAAGAAATAGAATAGAGAGCCTGATGTATTATTAAATTAATTTTCCTTATGGTTTTACCTTTGTCAATATGTGGAAACATTTAACATGTAGTCACACAAAAAAAATTTGCATTAAATATACTAGAAGGTTGTAATTCTTTTTTTTATCAACAGACTCTATTTCTGTATAAGTAATATATCAACAAGAAAAATTGTATAACTTTTGTTTCATTGAAAGTCTGTGTGTGATTTTGGTACTACTCTCTGTACAATCCAAATGCATGAAGATAAACACTATCTGTAAATATAAATGCAAGGAATTAAAAAAAAAAAAGAAAAAAGAAAAAAATAAGTTTATTTAGGCTAATTTCCAGACCATAATCACATATAAATTTTGGGAGATGAAAAGTGCACATTATTATTTTCAAATACAAAAGATTCAAGACATTGTAGGTCATTCTTCAGAGTATATATTTTATGTGTGACCAATATTAAAAAAAAAAATTATCTCATAGCTAAATGTGCAAAAATGTGCCAAGTGTGTCACCCAAATAATTCATTAACAGTAAGCTGATTAACACAACACATTTTATTTCAGAGTAAAATTTAAAGCCTGTTATGGCAAAACAATTTAGGCTTACAGGATTGTATTGAGCCCTGTTATGCCTGACCATGCTAATGTAGCTGTTTTTATTTCAGAAGCACTGGGGAGGGAAGCATGAAATCATTATTAATTATATAAATATTAAGGCCACACAACTGGCTCTCTTACTGTGTTCAAATGGCAGCATCTGCAAATTCAGCCTGTAATAAACACTAATGCATCCACAGACGAGAGTGCTGACACATGAATGGGATGCTTTGTCAGACTTGCATAAAAATGTAGATGAACTGCAGCAAAAGAACACCAAAGAATTCAAAGGGTTTCTTGATTGCCTTCTTTAAAATGCCAAGAACTTAAGCTGGCCTTTCTTATCTTCCTCTACATGCATGTGACACTTTAGGAGGCCTTTCTTATTGTACTATAATTCAGTAATTGTTCCAGCTCTGTGCACCATGCCTTCCTTCCAAAGGGCAGCATGAGATATATAATTCTGGTAATGAACAGCTGCATAATTTAGGGGTCGAACTAGCAGGGCACTGTTCCTTATTTTTGTTTTCTTAGCACTTGCCTGGGTATTCCAAGCATATTTAGGAATAAAATCCTTCATCTGCCTTATTCCTCATAGATGATATATGTTTAGACTTGGCAACGTTCCAGAAAACAGATTTTATCAACTGAAGTTGCAGAGCAAGCTTTCCTCTCATTTTGCTTCAAAGGGCAGAAGTACAGAACTAGTACATGGTAATTTTTTTTCCCCAGCCATGAACATCCTCTGCTCTAACACGCAGACTTTTTCAAACCCTGAACCATCCCCTTTGCAAAACATGATAGACTAAAACACAGAGCTATCAAAGGCATTTCCACACAACATTTCTCTCACTAAGGCTAATCTTCCAAATGTTAAAAAGGTCCAGGCAGCTAGGCCCTACAAGATGAAGGCTGCATGCTGATTAATCAGCTGCTTTTTTATTCTGTTCTGGCAAGCGTTCCCTATCTGTAAATAAAAGGTTTACCCTGGATTTCCTGTAAACTAAGGAACAGAAGGCATCTTTGGATCAGACTCATAAAGCAACAAAGCCTTCTGCTGTCACATCCGCAGGGGTAGGTTGTTTGTTCTATCACAAATATCCTTTCAGGTGTCCTGGGGAGAATGAGCTAACCTAACACAAACATCATTCCAACATAAGAAAATTACATGGTAACCACAAAGTCACCTCATTATTAATTACGTTTTTTGGCTTCCCCCAGCACTTTAATTGTTGCTTGCTTCAGGAGACCTGTCTGCAATTTGTGTCATTGCAGAAGTTCAGGTTGGTTCATGATGTGTAGCTCAGTGTAGCACAAGTCCCTCAAAGAAACACTGCCATATTAAAGACAAATACATTTATTTATGTCTCACAGTGCTGGCTTTCTATTCAGATGGTAAATAGGTAGTGTGAAAGAGATGTGACAGACACAAGAAGACTAGAAATTGTCTGCAAACTGGCAGCCACTGTGGTTCACTGACAACCAGAATTACTTTCAGGCAGTTTGGCACATCTCCATTTGTCACACTTAAAAGCTTGAGCCAAAGTTATCCAATTAATACAGAGCGCAGTATTTCTCCCTCCTCAAAGCTGAAACAGAAATAGAAATGTTTAGGATTCACAGTGTGCACCATGCCGCCTATACATCACAAAGGGGTGTAAAACAGTTATGAGTAAAACATACATAACTCCCATCACACCCTCTTGGCTGCCATTCACCTCAGCTTGTCTCCTATGCTGTGCATACCATCTCTGTACTATTTATTCCAGACAATGATTTCTCATGTAGAGTGAATCCCTTCTGCTGTAAATCATGCAAACAGCTAGCACAAATAGTGGGTGAACATAAAAAGTATCAGGGAATAAGCTTTTGAAATATCTATCTAGGCCAAGAAAGGGAAACGTTTCCCTCCCCCAGCAAGATTTTCAAGGCAAGGTGAAGGTTGCTTATTTTGAGAGTAGAAGACCCTTCATGAATCAGTATCAGTTTTTGACATTATTATATGCCCATCCATCACTGCACAGCAATAACCACTGTATCTTGTGCTGTGACCCAATGCCGCTTTATATACGATTTTATTTGAATTACTGGTACTGCAGTCATGAGGGTCAGGTTTATACAGCTCTCATATGGATGAAATTTTTCATTGAACCACAGGATTTCCTTGGAGAATTTTCACTGTCCCTAAATTTACAGAGCTCCTCTTTTATCCAGATGAGCTTGTGGTGTTCAAAGAAGAGAAAAAATTCAACTCTTTCAAATACTATGAATGCTAATCAAAAAGATCTGTGAGGTGCTTCTCTAGATTCTCTAAGGTCAATTTAGGTATTTAAATAGACAAAAGGAAGGCTACACTCCTGGCAATCTATACTCAAAAGCTTTGAAATTCTTGTATTTTTCAAAGTAGCTGCTTATACAGATCTTTTTAAGAAGCAAGGAAGAAATCACAGGGGTTAAATAATGAACAAAGAATGAGAATGGCACTTTCCCTACTCTCTGCTATTTGAAGAAAGCTGCATCTGACCCCCTTCTTTGCTTGTCCCCTTTGAAACTTTCATGATATGCTGATTTAGAAATTCTGGGATTCTTATCTGAGTTTCTGCCTATTCCCAGTCAAAAACTGATATTGAACTTAAATTGATGAGAACTAACATTGCTTCAAGTTTAGAGGAGTGAACAATATCAGAATCCTTGCTTTTAACATATTAATCCTTGCCAATTAATATATTTTCTCACCATTCTTTCTGCTTAATGCCATGATATTTTTGACTGCAAACTCCAGTAATAAACATAGAAAATTAAATGTTTGCTATTGAGGATATTTCAGAGCAAATTTTAAAACAAATCACTGGAATATATTCTGGTTTTCAGATATTTTCCTGCTGAATTTTTCTGATATAATTTCTTCTGCTATATTCTTCTAAAAATTCACTTTTGAATTTTTATTCTACTTATAAAAAAAGTATAGCTTTGCTTTTTTGTTGTTTTATTTACAATGTTGATTAGTGGAGGAAGAGTTTCTAGCAGTAGCTTACTTTCTACATCATTGACATATTCACTTTGCTGTGGAGAAACTTCAATTAATTAGCCTTTATGAATCACTTGATGACATTTTTTTATATGAGAGAAATGGGTAGAATTGGAAAGAAGTGTAATTGCATGACAAGACATATACATGTTTCTAACAGTGATTATTTTAGAGTTGGGATTTTTTCCTTTTTCACTTTTATTTTAGGCAAACCAGCCAAAGAAGCTAGAAGGCTAAACCACTAAGTGTAACCTCTCAATTACTTCAGTGTCTCACCGTCATTAAATGAAAAAAACCCAAGTGCCCAAGTGAGATAGGGCCGAGAAGGGTTTTCTCCTGGAACAACCTCTCCCAGTCACAGTGTGGGGAGGAGAGCGTGGGGCAGGGGCTGCTCCCAGCATCCAGCCACGCTGCTCCTGAGACTGCACAGGGGTACAGGGTACCCAGCTGGCCTCATTGCCCTGACACAGTCCCGGGTGTCTTGATGGTATAGGCAGACTGTGGAGCAAATCCAATAAAAGTACATAAAAGGCTTTTTTAACTTGTGTGATTTTCTGTTAATAAAAATAGAAATGTAATTTCGGTTGTCTGAAGTTATGTATATGAGTAAACCAAGAAACATGTTCAGTTTATAAAAATAAACTTGGAGCAAGGGGAAGAACTGCTGTGACTTATTTTTCCCTCCAGAGATTCCAGTCTGCTTTTCAAAACCCATGTAAATATATTTTCTACATTAATTGTTACTGCCACAAAAAATACCCTGGTCTGTGTCACATTTTACCATGTCCTTGGAATTACTGCTTGCATTTCACTGTTCTGTCAAGACTTTTTCAGAAACACCTGATTTTATTTTTATCTTCTTTTTAAAAGAGGGGAAAAAATGCCATTCATTCAAAAAAAGTTTGAGGCAACTTCCAGAAGAAAAAAACATAATGAACTACCCTGTCACAAATACCTAGTGGAATTGAAAAGAGAAATTGAAAAGAAGAAGATTCATTACACTTGTCTGCGTACAGATGATTGTTTGAAAGGTCACTCAGATGAAAAATGGTCCTAAAAACCAAAAATGTATGTCTGGTAAAGAAAATCACACTTGTAGGACAAAAAAAAAAAAAGCTATTCTTATTATTTACATTAAGAAAAAAAGGTGTTTTACTGGTCAAATACACAGATTTCACTCTTAAACACACTGCCTTTCTGTTAGGAAAAAAAATCCACATACAAATGTCTTATTTACTTCTTTTACATGCACAAACACATATAACCAGATTTTGCTGTAATTTTTTTTTTTACTTAAGGCAACAGACGTTTTCCAGATAAAGCTACTCAATCAGACTGTGAACACTGATTAGGGTCTGAATCTACAATCTACAAAACAGTCTTGAATAACCAGCTATCTTTAAAGCTTTCTCTGTCCTTGTCTCAGATGCTTTGCATTCCATACTGCATTATAGAAATTCTTTCCTGCAATTGCTGTCCTGACATGTTTTCAGTGAAAAATAATTCTATTAAAAGATGCATCATGCTCTTTCAGCCCAAGAAGAACATTTTCTTCAGATAAAACCAATGTTGGGACATAGGCTGAAAAGCAATAAGGTTACATGAATTTAATGGAATCTAACTGGAGAATCTAGATCAAGGTTATTCTCCTCCATCCTAAAGAAACTGTTTGTGAAATATGAGGAATTTTAAGCCAATGTAAAGTCCATAAATAATAGAGAGAATTCCCTCAATTAGTTGCTGCTGCATGAGAAAATGCTGTAGGGTATGCTCTGAATTCATAACTGAAAAAGAAACTCTGCAAAGGATTTATATGAACAAATTGTACAGTGTCTCCAAACCAAAAATATTCAGCATGCTGGTTTTTTTATTTTTTTTTTTTTCTAACTACTGTATGTATGCTTCTTTTGTCCTAAATATGTCATGTCAACTGTTCTGTGTTTATTTTATGCACTGCAACACTAACTGAAGTTATTGTGGTTGCATATCAACATACAGGAGCCAACTGGCTGTTTAATGATAACAGAAATGTTTTGCTGAATGACTTGCATAATTACACAGGGACACACAATTTAGATAATGAGTTCTTTTTAGGATTTCTATGCTTGGCTGTCACGTTACTGAAATCTACATGAAACTGGAGGTTTAGTAATTCCTGTTAATGACAATAATTAAAAATCCATGCCTGAATATAACTCTGACCTAATAGAAGTCTAAAGATATTTTAATTCAAATTATTGCATTTCATAGAAATAGAAGAAATGTGCTTAAATTTAGTGCAGTAAAGAAAATGAACAGAAGTACAGGTAATAAATTTCTTAGTCCTTTTTGACAAAGTATCTTTGAGTGATGAGGGACTGCTCTCAGTAGCTTGCCATCATCCACATTTAACTGATGTTAAAATTTAACAAGGATAAAATTAAAACTAGTCTAAGAATTAGAATAAGAAAGGAAAAACAAGTCCTTCTTTACTGAAGACCACCTAGAGCACAAGGATGTGTTTATACAATCGCTTAATCATAGTTCTACCTTAGGACACATCCAACCTTGTGTTGGCACATGTGTATGGATAAGCATGTCTTTATACATATATATACTTCCATGTAGCAATAAATGAATAAATTTAAATTTAAAAGTACAACTAGGCAAAAGTATTGAAAACCTTTCACAGCTCACAAATGCTTTCTACTTCAACTTTAGTCTTTCCAGTTTGATAACACTGCTTTATAAATTGTCTCCTAATATTATTGCTTCAGCACCTCTCAGTTCTGGAACAGAACAGAACAATCACACTGTTCTGTGAACATGTGGTGACTTATTAAGAGCTAACAGCGCTCAAGTAAATTCTTTCCATTGAACGATCCATTATGGTGTAATCATGACCAAACACACAGCCCTGATCAATACAAAGGTACATAGTTGCTGTAAAACAGCTCCACTAACCAGGGTAAGTAATCCACCATTCTAAACACTTGAAGAACCAGCCAATTAAGTACCAGATAAGGTCAAATATTATTGATTGTAGATTCAAGTGAAATTCCTTTTGTTCCTTTTCCTTTTCTTGGTTTTGCTTGTAATCCAAGGATTATTTCCTTGAAAATACACTTTCTTTTTTTTTTTTTCCCCAGTGGCTGCACTTACATAGCAATAGGATATGAGTGGCTTCACAGAACAACATAATGATACATTGACTTGAAGATCAATACTGGTAAAAAACCTTGGAGACAGAGAAATAAAAAGGAAAACATATTTTTCAAAATACACTAATGTTCAAACTTCTACAGCTTTTAAACAGCAGGGTTTGACAACCCCATGAACTTTTCTAAAAACTATCAGATAACCATATTTTAGTAATTGGGAAATGCTAACAAGAGCTAATTTCATTTTTCTTCCATAGACAGTGGAAAGGGAGTCTAAAATGTTATAAGGATCAAGAGTAAAGTGTTCTTAATGAATACATTTCTGTGTCATGAGCACAGCAATGCTCTGCTACAGTCTAGTCCTAGTCTTCTAATATATGCAAAAGTCCAAGATATCAACTACAGTTTACATAAACATTGCATTGCTCTTTTGTTCTCTTGTTTTGTTCTTTTGTTGCTTTAAAATCATCAGTGAGAACATACAGATTTCACAGTTTGGAAAGAAGAAATATAAGGTATTAAAAAAATTACTCAGATGCAAAACTTTTTGCAATAAAAATCCCTTTTATTGTTAATCATTTTTCTCACTCTTTTATTCTTGACCAAACTCACAAAAAACCCCAATTTTTTATAAATCCTTTGTTTCATATACTCTTCTGGGATATCTTGTCCGCAAAGCAGTTAATATCTTTCATCTTCCCTTCCAGAAACGTTTTCATATCACCAACATGTGGTTTCTATTTTAGACCCACGAAAAGAAAGGAGTGAAAATATTCCTTCCCAGTTGGTAAGGAGACCACCTCCAAGCTTTTTTCTTCTTCTAAGACTTTCTTTCTGAGAACAAAGTGCCTTTGATGAAGTTTCACACTGGCCAGATATGCCCTACATCAAGTTCCTGAATGGGAGTCTTCAGCACAGAGAAGGAAATGGAAACCTTGATTTCTTTGCAGTTCTGTGGGGGAGACCTACCTTTGAAGCACCAAACTGGTAGGGACTAAATGTACACTACAGCAAACTTCTGGGTTCTGTGATTCCAAATAAGCCAGAGAGCTCTGTCAATCTGACAATCATCTGGTTTCCTTTTTTATTCCAAGCACCTGACTTATGCAACAGCTATTTAAAGTTCATCATAAGCTGCTATAAACACTGATTATCAGGGGATAACAGTGATTATTTTAAGCTTCTACAATATAGTAATATATATTTGGTATAAATCCATCCTTCTGGTGTGCATGTTTTCATTTTTCAAATACATTTAGCATGTCCTCTCAGCTTTTCTCTAGCTTTCTAATAACATTTTCATTTACCTTAAACTCATTAATAGACTTCTGCTTTGATTGCCTTTTTAGTCTGCTATTAAATTAGTTGCAGTGTCATATGCATTTTCATTCATCCACAGGTAGAATAATATTCTGGTGTATTTTTATCTGTCTCCAGAAAGCTGTGAACAGAGACATGGAAATATCACATATTTGGAGAAATGCCACCTGGCACAAAGCAGTCACTAGGTGGATGGATATTGTGAAGAGAAACAACTGGCTCAGTAGAAAATCTACTTATTAGAACCCAGCAGTGCATCTGACTATCACATTTAAACATGAACCAAAATATTTGTTTTAGGTTAGGCTTTGATGGTGTTTAACAATTTCCCTATTTTTGCCTGCCTTAGTGATGTAATTTGTTATTATTTGTATGATGATGTTCTACTTTGCTTATTTGTTCATTTGTTGTTGTTGTTTTTTTTTTTTTTTCTCAGCAAACAGCAAAAGAAGAAGATGAAGAAGAAGGAAAGTTTTTATTGAAGAAGACACTGGTACTTTTCATGGGACTAAAGAGACCAACACAGATAATCCCTTTACACAGAACTTTAAAATTTACTTTCAGCTCAGTATGAAATAGAAGCTATCAGAACTTCTCAAATACAGTGATGTCCTTTGATGTGACCTGTTCCTATGACATACACATCCCACCTGCCCCTTTATTTGTGACAGGCTTCTCTATAGGTCCAACAGAAGTGAGAAACCAATTACCTGAGCTAGAAGGAACAAGGCATAAATTTTGTAGCAGATTTGGTAGACTTAGAAAATTTCCCATAAAAATGTGGGACTTTTTCCAGTGGAAAATAGAACTTTTCATGACGTAAATGTCTGCCATTTCTGAAAGGTTACTGCAGATGAAAATCCAGGAAGGTCAAATTACGGAAAGGTGAATAAAGAATCTGCATTGAAGATTTTTGGGGTACAAGTCCATATTTCTGAATTTGAATACTTTATCTTTGGCTAGAAATTATTAGGTTTGGAATTTTTTGCCCCCAAAAAGGTCCCATTTATTCTTCCAAATACCTTTTTTTAGATGTTTCTGAGGTATAATCTGGATTGAGTACAGAACTTGATTGACTTTTACTATTTACATTTTTTTCTCCTTCTCGTCTTAGCACAAAAGCATTTGAATGAGGACAATTGAGTTAGGATCCACAAACATTTCATGCCACCACAACTGTAGTCTTATGTTAGAGGTTTTATAGGATGTGACACTGAGGAGCACCACATGTGAAAAATTATGCTGAAGTCCTACTCTGCGTTACCCTCTCCCCATCCTTACTTCAAGCCCAGCACCATGGCAGTGGGATAGTTCATGCTGACAGCCTTAAATATGACAAGGAAGGATGATCTGCAGGAAACAGAAAAGTAGTAATCCAAAGGAGGAGGAACTATAACTACATTTGACATGATGAGATGCATGCAATAAACTCTGCAAGTGTAACACTGGACTGCATTTACTGTGCTGCATCTCACCTGTGCTTGGTCCGCAAATTCTGTTCTACTGGGGCCACTTTGAATGCTCCAAATCTCTGAGCACCTGTCAAACACCTGTTTGTTTGGTTTTTTTGCCTTTAAAGGAAAGCCAACTGCAAAAAATTACATGTTCTTTTTCTTCATCACATAATATTCATTTTGTATGGACAGCTAACATTATAGTGAATCACTTGCAGTTAGAAGCCATCTCTGAAAAGACTTGCACATGAAATTAAAGAGCAAGAACTTTTGCTAAGTTGAAAAAAAAATGTGGGAAAAAAAATAGCATAGATGCAAGTCCTTGATAATTATTTATCATTTTAATGAATGTGTAAGATAATGCACTCTAGTTTGTGAGACTGTTTCCTTTTGGGTCTTCTAAATCTGTGGTATAAGGATCCCAGATCTAACAGACCCATTTTGCTTTTGTTCAGAGGACATCTCCTTACACCCACCAAAACATTGTCTGATTTTCATGTGAATTCTAGTAAGAGGATCTGTTAAAAAAAAAAAAAAAAAAAAACCAGCAAAAAAATGCAACAATTTGCTTCTACAAATTCTCCCCAAGAAAAATCCCCTTATCATGTGTCCTAAGTACATTGCCTATTACCTCTCCCTTAAATGGTTAGAGGCTTTAAGAAACTCATTCTGCAGGATATGATGAGGAAAAAAAAAAAGGATGACCTTGGTAGTTCTTACTGCTCAAAGTGCCAGAGTCATTTAACAAAGTTGCTTTAAAAAATACCTTCTAACCTGTGAAAATTTAATTAAATTGAATTACCACAACATATAAAACACCTTAAGAAAGAAATAGTTCTAATAATTGCAATTTCAATACTCTTTTTATACAATTATCATTAACATTATGACACCTACAGTGGATTATTATTGTTTATGGGGATTCCGACAGTAATAATTTACAAGATGCAATTATTCCACTAGAGTCATAGTTCAACATCAGTTCATTTTTAAGAAAGACTGTTCATATCTTTCTGACAGTTACAAAGAGTTAATTTTTCTATCAGGTACTTCTTTCTATACCAAACCAATTCAAGCCACTACCCTTCTGCTCCTTCAATTACTGCCTTTAGAGGAATGTGCACAAGATAATTTTTTTTCCTTTGCTATATGCATTGTGTAGTCCACTGCTAATTCTGAAGTCCTTAGTGGGGCAAAATTGACTTTGTCAAGGGAATCAGATACATAGGTGGTAAACGTGATTCTTCAAGAACCCCGGCTGGACCTGTAAGCACAGGAACGAAAATGGAAGATGCACAGAATGGACAGCAGCAATCCTTTAACAAAACTGTAATCTGCAACAATTTATAGCAGCAGAGAATTTGGTTCACTGATTCAGTCCAAGAGAAAAAACTCACAATGTATCTCTGCAGAAATGCTTCTCCTTGGCTTAGCTCATCAGGCACATTGTTTTATCCACTGCTGTAAACAAAGAAAAACTGCCTGTTCTCTCTGTGCAATCCTGAGACTCCATTTGATTTCAGCAATTTCATGGTTCATCTACTAGCTGAAAGAAAATATCTCCCAAGAAGACTACGCACATGAAGCACTGCCAGTCTCAAGCACTTAAAATTCTGAGTCAAGGATCAAAATTCAAGGCAGTTTACAGAAAAATAAAGATTACATTTGATTGCTTAGATATGCCTTCTCCTTTTCTGCAGGTCTTAAAACAACATTTTATTTCCAAGTTTCTTCCCTGGATCATAAGTAATAGGCATTTATTTACTTTTCTAATAAAAAAATTATGTTCACACATATTTCCATAATTCTGAACTTCTAAAATAAAAATGTTTCCAGTGGCATGAACATGTAAGCCTAAAGAACTGGCACTGGTCTCCTCATATAGAAAACCCCCAGAAATAATTTGTGCAGGAAAATTTTCATCAGACAAAAGATTTTTTAAAATAGACATCTCTTCAACATTTTGCTGATTTACAGTCTGTAGCCTGAATTCAGGTCATCCAGCCTTTCTTAGCAAAGAGAAAAGCTGAGCAAAATGACAGTGAAGATGGCTTGCACTTCCTTTACACAGTGTCATGATATTTTATTTTCTCTTGCCCATTCTACTGCTCATTTTTGATCTTTTTGCTACTAGAGGTCACACAACTTCATAATGTTTTACATGAAAATAATTTGCTATTCTCATATGCTGGCCTCCCTACTGCTATTGGGAAAATATACCAGATCTTCTACCAAATGGCTTTACCACAAAATTATCCTTTTTTTTTTTTTTTTTTTTTTTAATAATTTGATTTAGCCATTATGCAATGTATAAATGCTGTGTGTTTCCAACAGCATAAAAACATCTGAGCTCACCTGGGGGATGTGCAGTCTCTTTAAATTGCACCTATTGTACTACTGGGGAAGAGGGGGAGAGGAAAAAAAAGATTAACTGCTCTACTTAATTTACAGAAAGAGAATAAATAAAATGAAGAAAAGTAGAATATCATGCTGCATAAAACTTCTATATAGTTTTGTCAAGCACAATTTAAAGTAAAATGAAGTAAAATTAAGATTAGGATGATCTTGAACTACTATTGTAGGAAGTTATTGTAGTTATTGTATGTGTTAATGGGGCCTATAAGCTACATTCACATTTGTGTGCTTTTAATCTTTTTTTTAATTGAATGTGTGATTGTAGGGTCAGATCCACAAGTATTTAAATATTTCTGTTTTTAATACTTCTCTAGTTCAACTCACTTGGCAATGTTTATAGTGCTTTTATTTCTTTTTTCTAACCAGATGAACTTTGGTAATACTTAGATAAAATGCCTGTGAGAGTTTAATAAATGTTATAAGAAAAGGACAAAAGGTGGTGTTGGACAGAAATTCATTGAGTTTGTACCAACTGAAAAAGTGTTAACCAGCAACGCACTTGGTGTTGTCACCATTAAAACTTTAGGTAACCCAAAACTTTAATCTTATGAATGGTAATTAGAGTGCTCACAAAAATTATAGATTCAATTGAAACATTAGGAAATGACAACATAAGATCTCAATCCTTAATACTTCTTGAGAATTTCAAATTGAGGACAATACTAAAGGACTTTCATTTCAATAAATTACTGATTAAAGAAGATGTTGCTGTTCATATAAATTTAAAATATGGAGACAGCCCATTCGAAACCTTAGTCTCTCACATTTTTTCAAATGTATTACTGTTTTCATCTAAAGTGCACATACTGACATATCCTGTAGGACCATAACCCACTGAAATGTTTACATGAACACAGAGACAAATAGTACTGGATTACAAGTCTCTAATAAGTAAACTTGGTTTGGGATAATTATTTTCTACTTCATTTGTAAAACTGAAAAGAGAAATAAGCCCAATATTTCCTCTATTACGTATGTATATCAATGACAAAATGTGTTGCATTGAAAAGATATCAGTGAAGTCTATGTGTTCAGTAGGGGCAGTGAATGAAGAGATGATTGAAAAAGTACTTTAAGTACTAGAATGAAAACTGGATATAAATCTTGTCTCACAGTTCAGAACACTTTATTAGTAAACTGAATTATCATAGGAAAAATAGGATCATTGGGGAATCAAATCTCTCAGTAGAGCTAAGACAATACTGAAGGTAATAACATCAAATGCCTTAATACATATGTGTATTGAAAGAACACAATATAGTGTCAAGTGAATGATGTATGAAGTGCTGCTCGTAGGCAGGGAATCAATTATGGAATCCATGGGCTGATTGTCTCTTATTGGAAGGAACACATCATCTGATAACCTTTCAGAGGATATTCTAGCACACTAAACAAGAATAATGGTTGCAAAAGTTAATTTAAAGACAGAAATCTCCTTAACCCATTCCACAAAATAGAACTATTCTTGAGGTAGTTTTAAAACCAAATGCTTCCATATCTATACTGCTGGAGGATTTTTCTACTGTTTAATATAAATCTTCCTTACTATACTATTTTTTATCTTATTCACTGTCTATATGGACAACAGACTTTGCAGCAGTCTGGTACGTATTTTAAAATGATAATATCCTTCTGTCATCCCCCCTCTTCATGACAAGTCAAATTTCCACAATCTTTACAAGAGATCACTGTTTTGAAATCTCTTCTTGATTTCTTTTGTACTCTTTCCAAATAGTCTGCATCCTTCAAGTTAGGGGTCTGCTCAGAATCAACTGAGAGAGTTTATTTCTTTCCATGGACTATTAAGGGAGCCTAGGGTTATTAGCCTCCCAAGGATAAAGTTAATCTTTGTGAAGCACTGAAGTAAATAAATTGTATTTTGTAGTGTCTTGCTAGATGTCTGCAATGTAAGGACCATTGCTCCTAAAATAGCTCCCTGACTATTATTGTATGGCAAATGATGTGAATGACTTGTTGCTACATTCACAATACAGATGGTCTCAAAATGCAGAGCTATGTGACTTTATTATGTGACTAGGTTCTAAAGTGTGCTACTCAGCTATTTTATTAAACTTACCATGTAGAATACTTCAATTCTCTGAGGTATGTTATGAGTCAGAAGGCACTCACTGGGTACAAACTATTTGAAGCAAAACTTCACTGAGAAATAATCAGGTCCTGCATCTGAAAATGTCTATTCATCTCATTATGCTTCTTTTGTTCATTTTTTCATTGAAAATGTTTTATGATTAATATTGTGTGTGTGTGTGTGTGTGTGTGTGTGTGTGACTTCATCACGTGATCTAAACCAGCATCAATTTTGACTCTTCAGAATATTGCTCCCCCACCTCTGGCTCTAACTAAAAAGCTTCTTCATAGGCATTCCAATGCTGTTTATTGCCTCAGAAAAATAAAACTGAAATTCAAAAGTAGAAGAAAATATGTTGCTGTGAACAGCATTTCCTTAATGTTGCTGCCTGTAGGTCAGCCAGTTCTGGAGAACCGAATGAACAGCAGCTAAGAAACACTGGAATGGAATGGATACCACCCCTTTCCTTCTTCAGGATGTTTTAAAAGTCACTAGTAAAATAAATCAAAATACTGGGTCAGTCCAGAAAAAAAAACATGACAAGTAAAACTTTTCCACTCACATAGCGAAGTCATAATGTATAATAGTGTAAACATGCAATGTTTCCTTAAAAAAATAAAATAGTTCTGCCATTAGAAGCTTTTTGCTTGAACAACAATGAAAAGTGTTGCTGGCTGTAAAACTGATGAGTAGGTTCTGTTCTTTCAGTAGAGAACTGATGAAGATGAATTGCATTCAGAAGGAAGCAGCCAGAAGACCCAGCGTGGAAGGATATAAACTCAGAATCCGACATTTACAGTCAGGAGAAGGTACAAGCACACCACCTTTTGCCAGCTGTCTATTGCAATAGGTTACCTGCAGTGACTATTTATCTCATGTTGTATAAAGGTTAATAAAGGCTAGACACTCAATTAATTCAATATCAATCTTTCATCTGACATCAGCAGCTATTGAATTCAGCCCTCGAACAAAAATGTATGAGGGCATATTTCAGAGACATTTTCTTTTATTATCTTAAAGGAAACAACATTGATAACAACATAGGTAAAGATGTTCTTTTGTATATCTCCTGGATAAATAAAGCTGTGAACTAATAATGATAAAGTAAGAAAGCAGGAAATAGTGAGGGATGTTATTTCCTTCTAGCTGGTATTAACAGCAAGTCATAAATTCAGTCACACACACTTGCACACGTGCACACAAACACACATCTCTGTTTCAGTGCTTCCACCAAGGTCACCCTATGCAAAATGGAACTCGCACTCCAGATGCTGAAACCAAGGTAGTGTTTATTAATCTCAAGATGTGCTGTTTGTAAGGGGTTATCACCTTCATGACTGCCACAGAGTAGATCTCACAGATCTCTTTGTGTTGAGCAAATGCCCATTGCAAAATGTGCATTGTCATTGTACTTGACACGTGTCTGACACTATTTTTAAAGCAGCAGTTTCCACAGACAGCTCACGAGTCTAACACAAAGGAATGAGGACAAACTCAATCTTTCAAAAATTTAAAATGCATCTTTTAGACTAGCAACCCTAAGTGATTTGAAAATACACTGAAAACAGCCTAAAGTCATGTACTTGAACAGTACTCATGTAGGAAAAATCCAAGGTAATAGTGAGAAATATGAACTTTAGAACCTGATATCATCCTCTCTAATCATTACCTTACAAACATATATGTTTTATTTGTTTTTTCAGGCAGCTTGATCCAGCACATCAAACAATTATCCCACCTATACCAAAGTTGTTTTTTTTTCTAATCTGAAGAAATCTTTACTTGTAAGAGATACAAAAGGTAAGCCAACTCTTTGATGCAATCTCTGATCAGAGAAAGTCTTTAAGAACAAGCTGAATGAAGGTAATTCATTCAAATGAGGTACCACTCTCAAATACTCAAGTTAAGATCTTCTCTATTCCTATAGAGAAGATCTTAACTTGATCATGAGATAATCTGCATAAAAACATACCCCCACTAACCAATGAGATAATCTGCATAAAAACATACCCCCACTGTGTGTTTCTACTGAATCAATACAACTCTCAATCTACACAAAAGCACCACCAGAATGTATTAAGCACATACTACCTGCACTCTCACAAAGAGTTTCCCAACTGATGTGAAGAGCTGGGTGTTAATCTCATAAATTCACTCCTAGAGTTCTCCATCTGTTTCAAGTGCTTCATTTTAACAGAAAATGTGTATAATTTAAACTAGTCATTCTTCTATATAAATTGAAATTTGCTGTACAGAATACAATGGTTTGAATTGAAGAGATGAATGAGAATTATGCAGATGATTTTTCCATAACAGAACACATGCTTTTTCATTTAAGATATTAAGAATACCATTTCACAATTCCAGATCTGAGAAGATATCCACCAAGAGCTTGAAAATAGTACCTATGAACACTTTGTAGCTGTGTTACTAAATGTGCCTCAGTGCTCAAACAGGATTCGAAACATTGGAATTCATAGAATCATAGAATGGTTTAGATTGGAATGGACCTTAAAAACCCTCTAGTTCCAACTCACTTGTCACATACAGGGACACCTTTCACTAAGCCAGGTTGCTCAGAGCTCTACCCAGCCTTGCCTTGAACACTTTCAGGAAAGGGACATATACAGCTTCTCTGGGCAACCTGTTCCAGTACCTCACCACCCTCTCCCAATGGAAAATTATAGTTCTGGTACCTCCCCAGAAAATTTATACTTCTTGAAGAGATTTGTAAATCTGGTCTACTCTGTATGCTTTTCATGCTGAATTTTCACTGACATAAAATGTAACTTTCCATCCTTTCATAGTTTGGCTTATTTTGTCATAATGGATGGAGTATGTCCCTTTGCTTTCAGGATCCTGTCTGCATAATATGTTCTGGGCATAATAGCAAGAAGTTTGGGGTGGTTTATTAAATAATTTTACTCAAAAACCTAATCTCTCTCTCTCCACCTCTCCCTCTGCTACAGGGGAGGACTTTTGCTTTGAGTTTTATCTTATCTGGCTCTGTGGTCTAAGATCCCTACCATGTGTGTATCTACTTGAAGCCAGTGTTTGGTTCAGATGCCAAAGAAGGCAAGAAAGCATTTGATGTGTACCTGCCAGAATTCAGCTCTCTCTGAAAGAAGTCTACCTTAAAACTGAATCAGTACACCAAAACTGCTCTGCAGAGCAAAACAACGGACGAAAGAGAAAATCAGATTTTTTTTAGGGCAGAACAATGCCTGTTAAAAGCCTGTTAAAAACCAAAATACTAATGCAGATGTACCACTAGATAATCACTGTAATGTTTTTAATTCATTCACACAGGGGAAAAGAAAAAAGAATAACAACACTGACAGCAGGAATTGTAAGCCACTTCTAAGCTGATGGTCCTGTGTAGTAGCATCAAAAATTGAATCTACATCTGAGCAGCTATTCAGTCTAACATGATTGATCAGAAAACCTTATCAAGAGAAAAAATAAAATTTTATTTTTTCAATATAAGTTGCCTTTTTTTTTTTTTTTTTTTCCCCCATTTCATAGTACTGTCAGTATAATGCATAGCTTAGAAATACAGACATCTCTCAGCTTTAACCATTGGTACTACTGTCAGGAAACTACAAAAACTACAAAAACATCCCAGGAAAACTTAGAAAAAAAATTATTTTGAGGTGAACAAAAGTGGAATTCACATCATTCTGCAAGTCTTAATTGTACACACAAAGTATTCCTTTAACAGGTTATAGTCATACTTTTTTTTTTTTTTTTTTTTTTTGCTCATGGCATGTAATGTAATACAAGTGCAGCAATGTAGTGCTAGATTTTGTTATGAAAGGAAGTAGATTATTATCATAGGCTTAATGTCATGTCCTAAATCAGATCAGGTCCTTGTCCCATAATTTTGTACATTACACGCAGTGAGTCCTAATCTCCCCTCCCGACCTAAATGTCTGATGTGGTCAAACCCTCACAAAGCACACCAAGTCACTGAACAAAGTGTGAGGAGGGCCCCCTCTTCTGACTAAGGCCATCACAAGCCAAATGTTGTCACTGCTCTTGGATGACTCAAAATTACTCTGCTCTTAGCCTGTTAAAAATCACCCCATTGAGGAAATAATGCTTTTGGTAATGAACATAAATGCTGTTTCTAAAATCATATCTATACAGTCAGGTTTTGAACTTTCCCATTCTAAATCTTTCTCAGACATATGTTTCTCTACTAACCTCAACAGGGGTGAGGAGGTGATTTTTGGGTGTGGTGTGGGGTATTTTGCTTTTCTGTTTTGAGGAGGATTTGTTGTGTGTTTATTTTCTTTGTAAAATCAAATTAGTGTAACTACAGCGAGATATGATATTGTGAAGATATCCTAAAAATAAAGAATTAATATGGTTTAGGCAGAGTGCAAACAACTTAGATGACAGCAATTAAAAGGACAAAATAAATTTGTAAAAGTGCCAGCTATATTCAGGAAAAAAAAACCTAACTGGTACATTACCCAGAATTTTTAAATTCCCTTGGTACTGCTTGCACAGTTAACACCTTCAACATTTCAATACTGTCACCTTTAAGATATACAGTAAAGCAGATACATTGCTAAACTCTGCTATTCTAAACAGAATTGCCCCTGTATAAAAGCAGAATTCACTGGTGAGAGAGATTGTTAGCGTCAGAAAAATATTTTCTTTCCATTTTATGAATTGTGAAAGACTTTGATTTTTATTTTAAATTATTAATATTAGTAATAATAGTAATAGTGGAGATACTATTGGCATAAACTTGCTTTGGTAAATGTCCAAGAAACCAAATAAAGATTTTCCAGCAAAGATAAAATATTACCTTATATGAACATCAACTGGAAGTTTAGCACCTCCCTCCTTGTAAGAAGTTTAACACAGATGGCAAAGGGAATATGTTTAAGGATTTTATGGAAGTAATGATGAGTTCAGTCATACAACAGATTGAAATAGGATCTTGTTTGAAGCAGGATTTTTTCCCCCAGTGTTCATAACTGAAAGAATATTTTTGGCCTATATGGGAAAATAATTAAGAATGGCTACTTTCTGCCCAGCACATTAAACTGCTAATTTTTTTGACAGCCAGAGCTGAATTACTAGTGTACACTGAGACATGAGCCGTATGGGAAAGGAAATGTAATTGCCAAATAAAGGATTAAAATGAAAGTGTGTGGGGGGAAATCTCTATCAGGGAAAAAAAAAAAAGCATGAAGGAAGACCAAATGTTGTTATAGCATTCGAATGTGCAATTTGCAGATTGATTTCCCCGCTCTCTTTGCATAGTAGATGTAAAGATTATGCTGAAATCTAGGAAAATTTGATCGTACATGTGCCAACATGAATTGAGAACTTGAGTCAAATGCCTGCCCCTGTTTTAAGAAATTCATAATGAGAAAGTAGCTCTGCAAGGCATTTCTTTGTAAACACATCCAACAAACTTTGCAGCTATGCATTTTAAGGGTGCAGGCATGCAAGATGAGTCTGTCTCACTAATTTAGATCACTCTTGCAACAGGACCGACTTTTTGCAGCTTTAGCTTTCTATGATAAGAATGAATGTCAAACATTTTATATTTCTCACATTTCTGCACTCTTAGTGCTGTTTGATTGGGGCTTTTTAATTACTTGTTTTCCCTATTTCTGGCTCACATTTGACAAGTCTGTGGCTGTTCCCACAGCAGAAGGTAGAAATACTGAAACCCCTTCTCCATCCCTCAAGAAATATTTCTCAGATGCCACACATAGTCCACTTGACTGATAGATGTACCACCTCTGGAGCAAAACTTGCCACTCCTATTCTTCAGTCAGCTCTGTATATTTTGGAGAAGTTGGCTTTCTCCCTTCAGATACTTGTCAACATTTCCTGAAGATGTTTTAACTGGCACTCCATCAGCTGACATATCTAAGGCAGGAAGGCTGACTAGCTGTGAAAGATGTGACTCCCCACCCCAGCAAGACTCAAAGCACTGGAAATTGAAACAAACCCCTTAAGAGCATATGTTACCCTACTTACAATGAAGTTTTTGTGACATCGTTTTAATTGCAACCATATGACACTTGCTTGTAAGCCAGAGGCACTGAATATGAGTGAAAAGTCTCATGTGAAGTACTAAGCTTTGAATTTTCAAAGGGGATTCCTAAACAGATGAGTAGCTTCCCTTACAGCACAAAAATAAACAAAACTCCAAAAGTTTTTCTTTCCAACAGTGCAGTTCTTCTACAAATAATTTCTGGCAAAAACTTATAAATACTGGCTAGCAACCAGGTTTTTAAAAATATACTGCTAACAGAGTCCCTGTTTTGTGAATGGCTTGGATTGGTGGGAGCAGAGTTATTCATTTGGACAGAAGGAGGCAATGTGATGGGTGATTTTTAGTGTGTGCAAAGCATATGGCATTCAAAAATGCTTAGACTCTACTCTTAGTCTTAGCTGCACGTGTGTTCAAGTAGTATTCCCCTAGATACAAGTGAACTTCAGAATAAAAGAAAATTTATTAATGTCTAGACCCTTAAACCTTCTTTCCTGCTTTCCTTCTCTTGAAATCACCAAACACAAGTTTCAACTTTTTCACCATCTCCATTCCTCTCCCAGCCTATTTCTACAACCAAACACACTTTAAGGGATGTAGATACCAGTTATCTGATCCATTTATTTTGTAATAAGGTATGAAGCTCCAGAGTGGTTGCCATTAGCAGGTCTTGCTTACACTGTGTGAGATAGAAGTGAAAGACGGCTCTACATGACAGAGTTATGAGAATTCAGAGAGTGAGATAGCATGCTGAGATACTTAATTTAAGCAAAGTGTGATTAATAAAAAAAATGCAAACTCATACAGTCTTCATTTCAAAAGAGCATAAATAATATCAGAGTATCAAATGGGAAACATCAGAGAAAAAAACAAAGAAAATATAAAGAATGGAATAAAATTAAAAACTATATATATCTCACTAGAGATATTCAAGTTTAGCCCTGGATGTAATTTGGTCCCAGAGTCAGGAAAGCACTCCAGCATGTGTTAAAATTATCTCCATTTAGAGAAGCACTTCAGCACAACTTCAAGCATGAGCTTTAGGAGCCATTGACCTCTGTCAATGAAAATTAAACACAAGCTTAAAAATGTGATCATGTAATTAAAGCTCTATATTGAATAAAAATTCTTCTGTGTAAGAGAACCTTTGCCATGTACCTTCAAGTGGTTAAATTGAGAGAATTCTAGAAATGAGAGTGTAGCATTGAAGTGGTATTGGAATATTAATACTTAAAAAGCAGAATAGAAAGAAAACAGCAGCTACTGAGGCAGAATTTATTGCATATTCAGGTGTGTAAATTTTGCCTTAAACAACCATATTTCTGAAATAGTTATGGTTAGGAAGAGGCTTCCCCTATTTTTATGTGCAAGGTTCTTAGGTAAGTGTTTTCTGTTTCCTGAGTCCCTGTGATTTGATTCATCAGTTAGTCCAGGCAGAAATAAAATTGTTCTTCCACTTCTGTAGTCATGTTGAAGACCCTGCCTACACTGCAGTTTCCTAAAGACTCTCAGGAAAGAACAAACCTGGCAAATCTATTGTCTATGTCCTTGAAAAAACACAGTGAAATTTTGCAGTTTCCCATTTCGCAACCAAAAAGGTTTCCAGCTGGAAACAACACAGGGGTCATTAAGATTATGAGAAGAATGTCCAGTGGCTTTCAAAACAGTAAAGTTAGGAATGAAGCTTCAGCAAGACATGACTAGCCAATCATGATTAGCATTTTTGTCATAATGGAGTTTTGTATGATATCTTCAGAGAGCTAATGGATTTGTCCTCTGGCAAGCAAAAAAGGAATGAATTGTCAAAATAAAAATTATTTGCCTAATGTGGCACTGGGAATCTATGTGAAGAAGGAAAATGAATATACACTAATATAATCCCAGGTTAACTACAAAGACTGAACTAAATTAAATTAAACCAGGAAGACTGTATACAAATGCAAATACTAGAAACCAAAAGCAAAAATAATGAAAATACTTAATAAAAACATGAAAAGAACAGGAGGCATTAATTGTAATAGTAAAAGTAAAAAAAGGAAATAAAAAAAGCCTTGGTTAAAACTTAGATTTTACAAAGGAATGGTTTTGCTGAGTGAACTGAAAAATTCAGAAGATAAATTATGTGCACAGTTTCTAGAAAGAACTTTTGAAATATTAGCAAGAAGATTAGGCTGAATGTCAGAAAACATATTTACAACCCCAAATCAAAACTAAAAAAATGCAGAAAATTAATGTTTGGAAAGAGCATTGTGTACAGCATTAAACTGACAGACTTGAACTTTCTGGTCACATGCTGCTCTGTGCAGACTTATATGAGAGGGTCTGACTAACAGCAGAATACAGTAATTCAGAATTTTAGGTATCAATGGGATTCATCTCACCTACCCTTATGTGTGTAACAGTGACACCAGGGAGTGGATAATCAGAGCAACTGGAACAGCAGAGCAACTGTTACCTTCAAATGGCAGTTCCTTTCTTTTCAAAATGATTTTCAAAGACAGGCAGTTAAATTAGAACTAGGGCTCAACAAGGAACATTGCACAGTTTTGTAGGAAGGCAGATTAAAACATCCCAGCAAACCCTGTGCTGTCCAGAAATGCTTTTAAATATCAAAATAGCTCAGAAATCTGATTTACTACTAATCACAGATATTGTTAGAAGAAATTTATATCATTCCCCCATCCAGAACCTGGTGATTGTACTCACAACAGCAACACTTCGGTCAAGAGACACCAGCAAGAGTAAGTGTGGTCATAACACACCTTATACCTGAATCACTCCCTGGAGATATTTTTTTCCCTGAAAAACAGCATGCTAGCAGTTAATAAACTTCCAGTGAGGCACCTGACAAGGTATCAAGTAATAGGATAAATCTAAGCCTAATTATATAGACAATTCTATCTGTAGACAACCTCTAATCCACTAAGAAGCTTTCCTGGAAATAGGCTAACCACAAACTTAATTTTCCTTCTCTAAAAATATTAGTTCTTCAGCACCTCATTCCCTGATTAAATGAGAATGTACTTTCCCAGTACTGTCTTGCAAGAATTGCTATTTCAAAACTTACCTCCTATATATGTGTTTTGTAATGAATTTGCTCCATACAATTTTTCATTAGGATCTCTAAAAGACTTAAGGTGTCCATCAAAATTGATTGGCTTAGAACTCCTTTCTTTTTTTTTTTGTTTTGTTTTTTTTTGTTTTTTTTTTTTTTTTGTTTTGTTTTGTTTTTTGTTTGTTTGTTTGTTTTTGTTTGGTTGGGGGTTTTTTTGGTTTTTTTTTTGGTTTTTTTTTTGTTTGTTTGGTTTTTTTTGGTTTTGTTTTTGCTTTTTTTTTGTTTTCCCTTGCTATGTCACTCAAAGTCTAAATCTTATAGCTAAATATTTTTTCATCTCAGGCCTTATCTGAAAATCAAGTTAAACTTGAAATAAAGTGAAAATCAGAAATAGAACTTTATTGGATTAGGGAAGAACACTGAACTAGATCATCTGGTTCTCATTCATTTACTAGGATTCTGTGGAGGAATTATGAGCAAGGGCTTCAGATTAGACGATTTCCTTTTTTAACAGAAGAATTTTGTTAAAGCAGAAACAGGGTAAGAAAACCAGCTAAACCAGAAGAATTAATCTGGATTATTTAATGAAAAATAGATATTCCCAAACTCAAATATAGAAAAATCATGATTATGAAATATGCAAGATGATCATTAAAATATAAAGAAAGTATTGTGATATTTCCAGTTTGCTCAAAGGCATCATTTGGAACTAGTGCCATTCATTGTCAACATTCACCATTACCTCAGTTGTGGTTTACTACTATGCACATTATCTTTTCCTCACAGTGAAAGAATCAACATCCATTATATCCATTTGTTGTCTTTCATATGAAACAAAATTTTCATGATGAAAAGAAAGTTTTTCAGGCCTTTTGAAATTCTTCCTGCATACAATAGAAACATGACCAAGAGCATCCCATAGATTAAAGTAGTCTGAATTAGTTTAGTATTGAATTCAGTTAATTGCCAGCTTTCAGCCTACTAAGCTGTTTAAATAACAAGTTCTTAGATATCAAACAAGGCAATCTCTCTCTGCAACATACGATTGGACAAATTCTGGTCAGTAAAAGACCAAAATATACTATCTGCTAAACTTTCTAGTAGAAAGTAGAGTGTTATCATGCCTGCTGATATCCATGCACTCAAACACAAAATTAAATTAAGTAGAAACCCAAACTGAGAAGGTTAGAGACAAATTGAACTATGGAATGGAGAAGGAACCCATTTAAAATTACTAATATCCAGCAGGAGCAACAGAGAGAGAAAACCAAAACATTTTGCCTATCACCAAATACTTTCACTTTTAAATATTCCTAGGGAGGTACCAAACATTCACTCATTTCACTGCATTCCAAAATTAGCACTGACATTAATCCACCTAAAATACCATAATGCATTCATCATCACATATATTCCCAACTGTACTGCTTTCTAATCTGCAGCTCCTAATTATTTTCACCCTTTTGCTCTTTTTCCCATTTCTCGTCACAAAATCTCCTCTGGCAATGAATAGCATTTTACATAGAACACTAAAAATATGTGACCTAATGAAGAAGCTGTTCCCCAGTAGTTAATTTGCTCTAGCATTGGAATTTCACTTGAAGGTAGAGATCTTTTGCCTGACGCTTAAAACACAATTCAAAAATCATGCAAAGGACCTTTCATTTTCCCTGCTGGAGAATGTAACAAGATGCACAAAGCATTTACTACATATCAACATTTAGCTAGAAATAATGCATAACTTTGAGTCCAGCAGATATTTTTTACAAAATCTGGATGCACAGATTTCCACTCGCATATTTGTAAAATTACTTCTCAAACTTGCTTATTCACAAGAACTTAAAATTCAATACTCTAGAAAGTAATATTAAAACCTGTAGGAAACTCCTCAGAACCTTCTGCAGAACTTTGCAAAGGAAAAAGATGTAAACAAAATGAAACAAAAAACTATCTGCAACATATTGCTGGCAAGCTCATACAATGTCCAACTACCTGCAACAATAGATAAATTGTAAGACGTAGCGTTATACAAGATCAGCGAGAGCATAGCTCTGGATTTAGTAGCAGATATTTTCAAGAATTCTCCACTGAATTTTTCTCCCAACTTCTTTCTAAATCATTTGCTGCTGCTGGCTATTCTGGGGATATTTTCATATTTTGCTTTACTCTGCCACAAATGAGCACTTTCAGTGAAGTCCTAGACATAGGAAGCAGCATCCATCATCTGTTGTTTTCTTTGGCATGCTGATCCTTCCTCCACCATATCCTCATTCATCACAACCAGTTCTTTTATCTGGTCTTGTATTAGACATTATTTTTGGACAGAAATCATGTGTGTATGAATGCTCATTTTAATACCACCTCTGAGCACCTCTATTTCCAATTATGTCTTTTGAATGTTCATGGAAGTAGTTCTTTAAAATGTCACACATAAGCACATGTATTCTTCACTGCCTAGTATGTGTTTAAATGTTATTCAGCTGAAAAAAACAAAAAAAACCCCAAAAACCCAAAGACAAAAGCATGCATATCATATGGAAAGAAAAGAAAAGAAAAAACATCTCAGAGTGTACTTGAGGCTGCAAATATCTTAAACAAACAGTAACCACAGCAAGGCTTCTGAAGGGCTTTAGGCTAAATGTGGGAATGTATGTGAACAAGTTCACTTTTAAGTTACTGTTTTATAAATGACAATAGGTACAGTGTAATCAATATGCAAATATTTATCATGGACCATACATGCTTAAACAGCAGCTAACAGAACTAATCATTTGGTGAAAAAATAGTAGATCCTTCAGAGGTCTGAGAACTGGGGGCTACTTGGTACTGAAAATGACATAACATGAGATGACACAGAAAATCCTAAATAAATCACATTTCAGAACAAGATTTAAAAACCAGTGTATGAAAACTGTACTGAGAATTCTCCCAAGGCCAATGCATGGAATTAGGAGATTATTAGGGATCTATTAATGAGTCTTTCTAACAAACTGTCTATTTCTGTCAAAACCTAGGGGGAAAAAAATCTGGAAAATAGTTTGAATTAATCTAATGTTGCATTCCTCAAGTTTCACATATGACTAATTTATTGCAAACTTATAGCAAAAAAATACAGTAACTGGTAGCAAAAGAATCTTACAGTTTTCAGGAAAATTAAATTGCATGAAACTCCCTCTTTCTCCAGACACTAGCAAGTGCTTCTGAAGTTGTTTCAAAGCAATATTAATAGTTCCATAAGTAATTGCTGCTGGAGGGAGACTGAAAGTGGACCTTCCTGGGAACAAAACTGTAAATGATATTGCATTCTTTCTCTCTGTATAAGCAAAAGTGGTCAGATATTAAAAATATACTTCCCAAGAAAGCTGAATTACACAGAAATAGAAATACTCATTCAAAATGTGTTTCTGGGCTACATTTTTAGCTCCTCTTTATGGGAATGATTATGGAAATCCCTTTGCTGGAAAGCCTGAAGGAGAAAGTAGAGTGCAAAACTATGTGTTTAAATGAAAATGGATTTAAAGATGAAATATTGCAATTGTTTTATTTCAACACTTTCACAACATAATAATATTTTATAAAGGCTTTTCAGATACTCTAGTAAAACAATAACTTGTTTCTGATTCATATAACCTCTGGTAGCTCATAGAGTTCAGATGCAAGTATACTGTGCTTCTTTTCTCTCCTATTTCTGGCACCAAGAAGCAATATAATTACACCCAGCTTTAAGATCTGAGCAACCTCTGTCTTTACTTCACGCAATAACTTTGCTACAACTCAAGTATCCATGTCCTGCTGCAATTAATCTAAATACACCCAAATAAATAAGTCAGCAAAGGAAAAAATAACTTGCACATTAAAAATGAGCTATGTTCCCTGGAATTTACCCACTTTATAGTGTGATATTAAAACATAAACCCATACTGTGTATTATGCTTTATTGCCATGATTTACCACATAATTCTACAACCATCATATGCAGCATCAAAGTTTCACTTGTGCTGGTTTCCAACCCTCCATTAAGGATTTAAATCTACATAGTGATCACTGGCTCAAATACTTTTCATGTGAAACACCTTGGTAGTAATATCTCTAGAACAAAATGCTCCACAAAGCTCAAGATGGAACATACAGTGGTGAGGAAAATAGTAGCCAAAAGACTTCCAAAAGAATAAGCAAAGCATATTACAACCAAATATAGAGGAATAAAATGTCTTCACCGGGACGTTTTTGATACAGGAGAGAGAGGAGAACAGGCCTCCAAAGCTCTGACTTACTCATCCTGGGACTGTTTTTGGCATTGAGATCAGCAACATGTAAAGCTTGTGCTGCTGCTGTTAACTCTTTTGCTCTCCAAAACAATCAGGTCAGGATGAGGCATATCTGAATTGCCCACTGGGGATGGTCTCTGGTCTGTTCTGGCTGCTGGATTGTGCCCAGGAGCTGCTTGGAAGAGTCTTATTTGGTCTGGGCCAAAACCACACTAGGGACAAATCTAACAATTTAACAACGTAGACAATTTGGTTCCAGTGGCTGGAAACATTCCTTGGAGCTGTTTTATTCAGGATAAATATATCCTATGTTGTCACTAGAGATTTGCTATTGATAGTCAAGTTATGAATGACAGTAAAAAGCCTTAATATAAAAGACAGAAGCATTGAGCAGATTTCATTTCCTATGGAGCAGTAGCTCTTTAGAGAATTCAATCAGGAAAAGATACTTGAAGCCTCTAATACAAAATGCAAAAAATAGACCTTTTAAGGTTTGTTAAATTGAAAAATAAATGTTTCATGTATTTTTAAAAAAATTTAAAAAAAAAAAAACCAAAAAATTTTGCAAGTAAATTTTCTTTCTGTTTGAAAAATAAAGAATAGAAACAAGTCCTTGGCCAAGTTGTGCTCTTTTAACTGTGCTATAGGACATGGAGAAATTCTGTTTTGACCTCTTTTAACTTCCAGAAAATAAATGGGACAGCACGTGTTCAATCAAAGTGATTATATTACCTGAGGCTTCCCCCTCAAATCTGCAGCTGCTAGCTGGAAAGCAGTGAAATGAGGTCATGAGGATGAACACAATGACTTCCAGAGCTAAAGAGGCACTCCTGGATGTTCCCCCCATTTACAACATGCTTGAACTGGCAAATATCCCCTTTTGATCAGATATTTTAATATTAACAGATAAAATTAATTTTGCCTGCAGTAACCAGAACTACTCTGGATGTTTAAGTCATGGTAGGAAACAGGTCCTGGGCACACCGCAGCTGCTGCCAAAAGGAATGGAGAAGGCAAAGAGTTTAAATTGGGAGAGAATCTCAGGAGATCTCTGGTCCCCTGTGTGCTCAAAGTAGTATCACCCTTAAGATTAGCAAAGATTGCTCAGGGCTTTTCCCAGCCAGGAGAACCTCTAGGGATGGAGACTTCAGAGACCTCCGGGGACACTATTCCTGTGCTTGACTATCTTCAGAGTAAAAAAGTTTCTCCTGTCTATGCATAATCACTGCCAGATCTGCAGAGATAATCTTATACCATTCACTTAGTAAAGTAATCTTACTGGTGTGCATGCAGACAAGCCATGTACCATGTGAACTGCAGGAGTGCTGTGACATCACTCGTAGCTGGACTCTCATGTGCTCGTCTCTTGACATCTTAGGTGCGAAAAAAAATCCCTCGTCAAAAATTAAGAGTATTTGAAAATCCATAAACATACTTCATGCAGTGATCCAAGATACCATGATCTGCAACTCTTAGTGTTTTACCTTTAGGAGATACCACTGTGACTATACACAAATGGGGAAAAAAAAAAATTGCTTCTACATACCTGGTCAGCTCTTAATATAACACAGCAATCATGACATTTAAGCTGTCATGTCCTCTTTAGGGTTATGGAGTGAAAATAGCAAACATCTTATTCTCATCTACCAACATAGTGTAAGAGCAGAGAAATTTCGCTTATTCAGATGTGAATACACAGGGATATTGAAGCAGGGTCCCAGTTTCCTTTGTAACTTACACTTAAAAGAAAGTTCTCAATTTTTCTAGCTATGAAAAGTTAGTCTTGTAAAGAGGGCTGCATGTTAAGTTGTAATTTTTAAGTTCTTTATAGATGACAAAAAGAGCTTGTCAGCAACAAAGTACTACTTCCAAGTATTTTAGCATGTACTAAAAATGTTTATGATACAGCTTCTAAATTAGAGAAATTTGATCATCTACGTGCTTAGGTTTCCAGCATCACTAAAAGATTACCTGACAACAAAGAAGCCATGACAACTAATTTGCTCATAAAAATAACTTTTATCTAAAAACACCCCAGGGCAAAGCAGAAGAAAAATGAAAAATACTTGTAAAGGCAAAATCATTTCCAA
Organism: Leucosticte australis; assembly: GCA_025504685.1. Classification (NCBI taxonomy): domain Eukaryota; kingdom Metazoa; phylum Chordata; class Aves; order Passeriformes; family Fringillidae; genus Leucosticte; species Leucosticte australis. The sequence goes on from JANIJU010000001.1 coordinate 61,706,066, forward strand.
TTAACTGATTTGAAGTCTTATTTTGAAGAATGAAATTTGAATTATTTCTTTTTGGGGCAGGGGAAAAAAATAAATATATTTTCAAAATTTTATAGATTCTGCAGAAATAGAAATTTTGGGGGGAACAAAGGAAACTATCTAACTACCTGAGGAATGTCATGTAGTTAACACAGGGTTATGTGTTTGCATGCTTCAGAAATCTTGCTAAGAAATAGTATTAATAATTCAATATTTTATCCTAAAATTCTATATTTTTGAACTTCTTTAAAACTTGTCATCTTGCCTTCATCCATTTCTACATCAAATGAAAAAATATTTTTCTTGTGCAATCGGACTGGGCATAGTGTAGAAGCCCATAAAATATGGGCTTCTGCTAAAACAAGATTAAAATTAATTTCAATTATATGCATAAAAAGCTATGAACTGGAATTCAGAATGAAAAGATGTATTGAAATACATTGAAATTGATAATATTCACCAGTTAATATTAAGTCAAAGCTAAAAATAATTGAGAGCATTGAGGATTATGAGAGCTGTATGCATTTATACACAAGAGAAAAATATGCATTCGCTGGTAAAGGAAATGCTAATTTTCTTTCTTTATCCTCTAAAATAAAACATATTTTGATAGTTAATATTGTTGTTGTTGAAAAATGGTGTTCAAGTAAAAGGGAGAAAGTAGTATGGTTGAGGACTATTTTAGTTTTCATAACAACATTATGTATATTTATTACTTTCTTCTAGGTGTCATTAAGGAACATTTGCAAAGGTTCTCTGAGCACTCTCACCAGCCAAATATCAAGTAGATCACCAAAAACTTAAAATGCCTTTTTTTAAAGTAGCCAGCAACTTGATTTAAACTCTATTATATGTCACCATTATGCTAAGCAGGGCAGAGGCAGCAACTTAGCTGAAGAAGGATACAATATTTTTCTCCCCTTCACACCCATCTCCCCAGCTGCAGAGGTAGAACATGTTCCTACTAGAGAACCCTATTTCCTGGGAAATTCTGTTGTCAGACTTTCTACAATTCCAGCAGGTAGTGTTGTTCAGGATCTCAGTATGCCAATTGCAGAAAATTATAGAGAAGGTAAAATGCAATGTAAAGCCATGAAACATAATTTTCTTGTCTTTTAATCTGAGATAAAGCATGAAAAGAGGTCCATATTCCTGCACCTTATTCATCTGCCAGCTGAATATATCCTTGTAACCCAAAGATAGTGCAGTGTCCTGTTATAAAAAAACATACTGAAACAAATAAAACAACTGGAAAAATTCTGTAATCTGCATTATAATGTTTCCTTCATGGGCCTCAGGATAGATTTTACATACTTTCCTATCTGGCATTCCCACCTAGAATGTTTCAGGAAGGCTGGGGAAGCCATTTCTGTGCTAGTCTGCTACTAGAGGAAACTAGAAGCAAACTCCCAGTGCCAAACCATCAGTAACCTTCACTTACAGAAACCAACAATTTAATGCAACGTCAGCTGTTAAGAAATGTATTTCTTCTAAATAAAAATGTATTTTCTTTTCTTTGTAGGAATAAATGACTGAATGAGAAACTTACATGGAATATGACAAAAAATTGAAGTGCATTTATCAGCCAAATTTTACCTACAAAAGGTAAGACACATTGTGTGTGTCAGTTAAAATCCAACTTTTCATTTTCAATCCACAGGGATTTGATTTTATTTTATTTTCTTACACTGTGTTGAATATTTTAGAATTGGAAATCAACCCTTTATAAGGACAATATTCCTAAAACTGCTAAGGATTATTCAGTAATTTCAAATGGACAAACTCATCCTCACCCACCTGCAGTCTGGAAATTTTACTCTGTTTTAAGGAACAAATACATTGTGTTATGCCACCCTACCTTTCGTATTTGAAGGGAAATGGAGAACTTGCATTATATTTGAGTTTCTGAACAGTAATCAAAATCCCTGGTGGTATCTGACTGCCCAGCAGGATGTCTTAATAAAGAGAAAAACAACAACAACAATGTTGAAAAATAACCACACTAATTTAATTCTCTTCAATCTGGATATAAAGTTGTCATAGGCTAACAGACTTATCATGAGTTTACCATGTTTTCAGGAATATGACAGATGATATGTATTTTCAAATTCACATGTATAGGGACTAGAAAAAAGAGCCCAGAATTACAGACAGTAAAGTAATAAGATTAAATTAGATACTGTCGGATATAAAAAACAAATCCATCAAAAACCTCATCCACATGCATTTTGAATCAAAACAAATGCTTTATGGTTTATAAGGCAACTGGAATGGAATAGTTTATAACTAAATTAAATATCCACATCTGAGGTAATCACCCTAGGGACCTTTTGTAATGAATGAAAAACAAGTTTATCTAGCATAAGATTCATTTCTACATAAAGAAGTGAGCCAAATTAGACGAATGAGTGATACCCTAAAATGGACATGTTTTTCTTAAAGTTAACAATTTCCAGTGCAGATGTGTGTCCTGTAAATGTCTAAAGCTCAGCAAGATAAACCCCAGTCAGAATGACCTGTTAAAGCAATTATAAAAACCCACTAAATTGAAAAGATTTGGTCAGATTACTCCTCAGTATATACACTGGTGCTTTGAAAAAAAATTATTCTGAGAGCCCTTACTGCTTTCACTTCTCCTTGAGAATGAATTTGTGCTACACAAACCTTTGACTAAGTGTCTTATGTGTCAGTGTTTTAAAACTGCTGAAGTTCCAAACTACCATCTAGCTTCCACTTTAAAATTGCAGTAAATTAAACAACAGTTCTTAAATTGTCTCTAAGTGGCTATAATTAAGTCTTCACTCCTAATGATGTCGTCCATTCCAAGGACAAATTCAATATGGTAAGAGGTGTAGGAAAGGAGAGTTATAACAAAATCCTATGGCTTGGCATGCAGCCATGTGTAAAGGGCATACATTACCACTTCTATGGTTTCTGCAGGAGCTGCTGGAAAAGAATCAGGCTGGACAGGATACAGATGACACACAGTAAAAGACACAACCACTTTTTCTTATTTTGCCATACCCCTTTAACTATTTTTATCTTGTCAAAAACTGTTTACTTTGTCAGAGGAAGCTTAACGAAATTCTCTCTCATATGCTTCTTTCTCAAGGTATAGATATGCTAATAGACCAAAGATAGCCAGTATTAGGGTGCAAGATCAAATCCAGTTATTAACACATTCCCTTCCCTAAGATTCTTTTACTTTCTTTGGAAGCTCCTATCCTTAAACCTTGTTATGTGATTTGCCATAGAGGAACCTGTAAAGATTCCTCTTTTTAACATGCTCAGGCTGAGAACAGATTATAGCAATGGATAGGAGAGTGAGTTTTAACAGTGTGTAAATAGAATATACTATTCTGAGACAATGTTGTCCCAAACCAGAGACCCCTAAAGAGGAAATTATCAATGACAAGCCTTGCATGAAATTGTCGTCACTTAGATTAAGCAATAATCAGGTAATTGCAAGGGACTTATGAGAAACAAATCATTTTGACTGGAAGAATAAAGTGGCGCGACGTTTTGTGATGCGGGAGAGAAGTAACAGAGCTGCATTCCAACCCCAGTGTGACACTGCCTCAAGTCATCTCACCACTGTCCTGACCTCCTTCTGGGTCTAATGGAGTCTCTGCCTCACTGGACAGCATAGGCAGCTGCACTCCAGCTGAGGCATGGCATGACAAAGTGGCCACATGCTGGGGACCTCACCTTGGACCACGGCGTGAGCCCAGCGGACCTTTGGCACCCACCGTGGGTTATAGGGAGAAGCAGAGGTGCAGGTCACACACAAAGCCAGCACACTTGCCACCCCAGGAGACACGAGGTTGCATGTGCATGTAAGCACACAGCTGTGTGTGTGCAGCTAGAGCCTCCTGGAGTTATTGGAGGCCACTTAGAGATGTGTAGGGGTATGCTCACACTTTGTACATGTACAGTATCATGCTTTATCTGTTGTATTGCTGGTATTGATGCAAAACACACAGTTTATCCAACTGGCCTATTAATTACACAGAATTCAAAAATCCATAAACCACTTTGATTTGGTTTAACCTAAGTGAGCAGAGTAATTATTTCTTTCTATAAGTGCCACATTTGTTGCACTTATAATTTAGAATAATTGCACCTACGTTAAAAATATCAAAATAATTCCAACCTATCACCTACTTAACTAATGCCCAATGAGGTCATACAAGACTAAGGATTTGTAAACTAGTTTGCATCTTAGATCACCTACATGCAGCTTGCTGAAGATTTTATTTAGAAACTGATTCAAAAATCTTCCAAGAAACTGAGAGAACTACTGGGCAGCAGTACCAAGCAACCAATAAACCAATTTATTTTTCACAGTACAGAAGTATGAAAATATTTTTGTTTATATGTTTACTTGTAAACATTAAGGTAAATATTTTTTCTCCCTGAAGGGCTGGCAATATCAGGAACACACAATAACAAAAATCATTGCTGTGGAAATCAATTCAATGGTCTAACAATAGGGTACCTCAGATTCTCTTTGAGTTGAATAACTGGGGACTTTTGAGATAATGCAATCAGTTTTTTCCCCCAAATGATCCTTGTACTTACATTTCTGCAGAACCTAACAATTGCAGCTGTGCTGGTGAGCTGGTGATTTTTGTGATGGCTTCACATCTAAGTTAACCTCTGCTTGATGTTATGGAGAAAATATGACTTTAAGGATAAAAAGAGATATCAAATATAAAAGTAATAGAATATATTAGTGATCTAACTTTCAAAAAAAATCTAAGAAAAGTAATGATATTTTCACCAATAAAAGGTGTGTGCAAAAAGACTGCCTTTTTCTTTCATCAGACACAAGGCCAAAATTCTCCTTCCAAAATTTCTTCCTTAATACATAATAAAAAACATAACAAAATTACTTCATAGATACTTTTATGATCTTATGAGCTGGTTAACTGATACCATCAAGTTTAAATATGCAAAAAATTTCAAAATTTTTCTTTTAAAAATGTTGTTAATTTTCTAAACTTTTTTTTTCCACACAGAAGATTTTGTTGAAATCAGTCTTATGTTTATAAAAATGGTTTAACTGAAATGTCAGATTGTGAATTTGGATTCTTCTGCAAGCAGAAGGTGGAGAATTATAATGTTATCTAAAATGATGATTTCTCTTTTTCTCATATACAGGCATTTGCCGGTGCTTAGATGCTGTGGGGAACAACAGCAACATTATTTTGGAGAAGGTTTGTTGTAAACCAGGCCAGGTTATCCCATGACATTGTGGCCAGAGATTTTATTATGAATGCAGGAGTCAGTGCTCAGATTTGGCCACCACATATTTCAGGCAAAATAATCCCTGCAGCAGGCAGTACATGGAGTGGTAATTGATCCTTTCTAGGAATTCTGCCTAGTAACATTTTGCAGTCTTTTACTCTCTAGATGTAGTGTCTGTTTTGCAGGTGAAAGTAAGTCCTGTTAAGGTAGAAGAGGAACGAGTAGATATAGAGATGCAAATTTTAGGGATGTTTTCTGAATACACTGTTGGCATTTATTTTAGCTAGCTTTAAAAGCATACAGAAACTTTTACATATATATATATATTTGTATTTAATGAAGCAGATGATTAGAAAGATTAGGCAAATACTTTTGGAGAGGGTGAGTGGAGTCACTGCAGTGTAATCAGAAAAAGTCTATCTAAAACCAGAGAAGCTGCTATGTTATTTCAGTTCCTTTTCTTCTACTAGCTATTTTCAAGCCTTTATTTGACTTTCTAACACTAATTGGAGTATTGACTGACCATATAAATGCTTGCCCCCATTGTTCTACTCTCACAAATTAACTAGTGAGTGCCTCCAGTTATCTAAATAAGGTGCTGATTGATCATGTGGAAATAATTAATCAAGCCAGACCTGATATGATCTCCAGCCATGTCAGAACTTTCTTTTCTCATTATGCTTACCTAGTGCAGAATTTAAATTTACAGCCTGTGGCAAAAGGTAATGTTTTTTGAGAGGTTTCTACAAGTCAAATTACAAGGAGGAAGTCAGATTTCATTGTAATAAGACTTTAAATGAGTCCAATTACATTTCAGTTCAAACAGTCTTGTTTCAAATATTGTTCTGCCTGTCTGGCAGCATTTAATAGAAGCCAACGTAGAGTTTAGTGCACTGGGGAATAATGTGCCAACTTTCCTACTTGAATCAGTGGAAGCAGGCGTCCTTAGTGGACAGGCACTTAAATGCATGTAATGCAGAAACTGAAATGCTGTTACAACTGTATTTCTCCTTAACGACAAGTACACACAGTAAGCAATACAACGCCTTTTGCTGCAGCAACTCATTTATCATGAACAAGCTTACTGTCCTTCACCCTTCACCCTCCCCAGGTACAAAGGCTTAAAAAAAGAAAAAGATCTTTTTAACTGAAAAAGCAGGAGAGGCATACACTGTAACTTTGTTCAGCAAAGTACGCTACACTCTCAGTGAGCATAAAACGTCCCCAGACGTCTGCTCAGCATCTTAAACAAGAAAAGCACAGCAGAAGTGATCTTCCAAATCATCAGATCCAGACTACCACTCTGACAAACGGGTGCTACTTGCTAGTCTTTTTTGACACACAGTCTCAGTCCTGGCTGGCGCTTCAGCACAGATGTTTTTACAGAGAACTGGAGTTACCTAGCTTCTCCTCTCAACACACTAGCAATGAGACAAGAGGAGAAAGCTTTTAACAAAGCTGTCATAATCTTATGACAACACAAGGAATCAGAGAGCTAACCCAGCTACTCCTGCAGGGTAGAAGTGTGCCTGTATTCTCCAGCAGTTATATGAGAAGTCTAAAGGCACAGGATCTCAACCTACACTGACATTAGATATTTGCCCAAACAGCGCAGAATTTCTGCTACACCCAAAACCACACCACCAGCTGATGAAAGCAAAACAAAAATCCAACATTGGATTCATAATTAAGAATACATCCTAAATGTGCATACTTCAGCAAGTGTGAAAAATTCCCTTGGATAAGCTTGGTTGTGAATACAGGCCCTAGAGCATTTTCTATTTCAGAGGTGGAAGAAACAAAGGGTGTTTTAAGTGCACATGAATCAGCTTTAAGCTGATTTTTGAATTGTTAAAATAGCACAATTTACAAATTTCCTCCAGCCTACAACAGAAATTTTATGCTTTTACTCTTTGAATGTGGAAAGCATGTATTTGTAGTAAGGAGGAAAGAGCTGGATTCTGCACATTCAGATATATTCCTGCATGAATATACCTGCAAAGAGTTTGGCATTAAAATATAATTACAACAAGGAAGTGTCACACAGAGCATTTGAAAGCAATGCACTTAGTTTGCAATAATATATCTTTAATAGCCCTTTCAGATCTTCACCAAAAGGAACAGAACACAAATCTGCAACATTGCCCTACTGGGAAAATAAATGGTCATCTTGTTTCACTCATAAATGAGCACTGTTGGCAGTGAACCATTACAGGGAAATTTATTACCTTATTTCCAGTGGTAGACCATTATCAAATGCTACCAGATGCTCATCTCAATTGTCAATGTCATATTTGAAGACTCTAATGATACCAGCTAGCTTTCTACATAACAGAAAAATAGGATTTCTTCATCTCAAAGCTGCCTATCCCAATATGCATTTGAGCTTTGCAAGCAGGTTCATTTCCATTCTGAATGCACAATTTCCTCCAAAAAGACGACAACTTACTGGAGGGTTTATTACCCTGCAGAAGATTGTCCTGGTAGCTCTCCATAGCTTAATTCCCAAGAGAAGATAAATATCTTAGATGCAGCCCCACTAGTTAGACTAGCAGTACAGAGTTTGATGCATTGTTTTATATTTGAAGTCATGGTGCAGAATTTAAATCAAGTATTTATGTTTAATGAACATTAGAAAACAAATAAAAAACCCACAGAAGCGTATTAAAATATTTATGTACTTATTTAAAACAATCTTATTCTAAACACAGTATACTCTTAGATACATACAGATCTATGATACAGATATATACAGATATATGATACAGGCAAGGCTTTCAATGCCACAGTTGCAAGTTATGGCTTGGATTTTAGAACAGCTAATCAATTTTGGCCTCCCTTTGCAGTTTGAATGACATTTTAAACCAGGCTTGAGTAAAGTAAAAATGCCTAGCACCCTTGAAAGTCATGCAGTGAATAGCTATGTTTATGTAAGTGGATCAAGCCATGAGTCAGAATGTTGAATGACCATTTGGTATCATAAATAATTGAAGGAATGTCATGAAATAATTTATTACAAATGGATTTTTAAAAGTGAATCACTAAGTGCATATGAGTTCATTGCTAGGAGATCTCACTACTTCAATCACTGCATTCAAATACCATTATTGAGATCCTGCTGGGAGAGCAGCATAGGTACTTTCTGGATGGCCTGTTTATTTGCTTCCATCTCTATTCTTGCTGTGTAAGTGTTCCTTGTTCTGTAGAAAATACATAATATTCAAAAGGTGGCTAGAAATAATGGGCTGAAAAGGTTTGTTAAAGTTGGATTTGAAATTACAGCTGACTCCACGTCAGACAAAAAAAACAAACAAACAAAAAAAAAAAAACAAAACAACATTTTACCCACATTAGAATAAAATTTAATTCACAATTCATTTAGAGACCAAGCCTAAATCCAAGCCTATTAATAGAGACTTTGACAAACATGCTTCAAATTTTCTCTTGAAGTGTTGGGCTTCCATGCAGCAATTCCTTTTTAAATTCACAGCACCCACTCCTGCCCAGGCACAAGACACCCCAGCATCTCACTGCTCTTAGAGGCATCACAGTCACGTGCAAAGGGACTCCTACTTTAAGTAAAACCCTGTTTAATAGCCACAAACTTCATCCTACATTAATCAAGGATTTTCCAGGACTTTCATTCTTGCCACAGCATTATTACCCATAAGTAAACACTGTGGGCTAAACAGAGCACTCAATATTTTAGAACTGAAGAACATATATTTATAGCATTTAAAATTAAAATTACAAACAAAAATCTTCCAGACTTTTGAAGATCTAATTTCCTTAAATGATGAAGATATGAGCAGTTCAAAGCCTTGTCATCTTCCCCAACAAGAGACCACAATTTTCACTACACGTGATTTCTTTAAGCTACGATTATGTTTTATTTTAAGAATTTTCCTAGATTCAAAAATTGCCATAATTTCTTTGGTTATGGAAACAATATTTCAAGAACATCAGTGGCCACAAGAACAGTCAGGTACAATAACATTCCACTGCTTTCATAAAAAAAACCCAACTTATTCCACAACACCTGGCACAAACATTATTATTCAGGTTGGATGATTCAAGCCAGTGTTGCATGGCAAGAAGTTTATATGTATTCTTTAAAGCCAGAATTTATAAGTGTTCTGTATTTGAATGACCATGCTCATGAGTGGCCTACAGCAACCTATAAACAACAGAATGAGCCTGCAGTATAATTCATCATGTACTGGGTAGGAACACATTTTAGGAGTCCAGCCTTGCCAACAAGACAGCAGCATGCATACAAATACTCTTGCTTCCAGTCCCGGGGTATGTGCATAATAGTTTGGGAAGCACACAGCTAGCCTGGACATTCAGAAAACATATTTATTATATTAGCTAGGAACAAGTGAGCCTCTTAGGCTTTCTAGATATAAGCCATATTTATATTCAACCAGCTCTCTTTTGTTCTTTTCCTTAGCATATTGAGTTATTTTGACTTGGGGCTTCCAGGAAAGTAAGGCACACTGGTTGTGCATGCGAAGACACACAAGTGCGAAAGTAGGCTTTGCTGTCTCTGATTTCATTAGGTTCACGTGGTTTCTGGTTTTTGCCAGGAGCTCACTGTCCAGGATTATGTATGAGTGCTAAAAAAAATTCCTTAAGGATAGCCTGTGGTAGTCACTTGGACAGAGATTCCACTAAAATAAAAATATGAAGAATTCATATAAAATAGTTGCTTACAGATGCCCTAAAGATAATGCCAATGTGATACATGGACAAACAGAAATAGGAATGACAAAAAAATGGAATATTTTATCAGTAGATTCAAACAGACAGGGTACAAAACATTACCAATAAAAACAAAACTTTTTTTTAGATTTGAAATATTACACAATTCTACTTTTTCTCTAAGAATATAGTAAAGAAGCAGGCAAAACAACAGCCCAGAAACACAGTAATTCACTGTCTATATATATATAATATAGACTCAATAGAAAGAAATTAAGACTGCAAAATTACATTAAATAACCAAGATTAATTTGCTTTACCCTGGTGAAACCATATGTGGGAAATAAATTAGAGATAAATTAGGTGATTATATATTGTGGTGATGAAGACTAAGAAAGTATCTAGAATGAAAAAATAATAGTAATATATTGCTTATTGAATATTTTAGAATTATTTATTATTAAACTACCACATGTATTTATTATTTAAGTATTTAAATAATTAAATCTATATGTCTGAACAGACTTTTTCTACTCTCCTGATCTTGCATGCTAACTGATCAAGTTCTTTCATATCTTGATGTTGTGTCTGAGAAAAATTTGCAAGAATTCCTTAATACATAATAATATCAATTAAAAAATTAAAATGTTTAACTAACACTAACAAAAAATTATAAATTCTTGCACCAATGAGACTATACACTAGAAAAGACCAATTCAGTTTAGAGGATACAATACATTTATGGTGACAAAATAATAGAACATTTGTGCAACTATTGCATAGGTAAAACTTACAATTCTGTTCATATACTGAGTACATGCTATGGACGCAACAAACTGTTTGTAAATAATCTTTAAATAACCCTTTTGCAAAGTATCATGAAACATCTTATATTGTGTTAATACTATTTACTTTCAAGTATCTTATATAGTATTAATTGGAAAAAAACCCCAACAAACAACCAATAAACAACCCTCGCCCAAATCGATATGGTTTTACAAAAAATTGAATACTAAAACAAAATCAGTCTTGAAGAAAAAATATCAAAACAAAGTATTGTCATATTTCCAAAATAAATTTGGACTTCAGACAGGGCTTGAAAGATTACAAAAACAGATGAGCCGAAATAAGTTGGAAAAATGATAATAGAACTATATCACAAAAGACATGCTAAAACTATAGCACTGAAGAGAAGATACCTGCCAAAAAGCAGCATGGAACCCAAACTACTAAAGGCTAGGAGAATGTAAAGTTCATTGTTATATCAGTCTTGAATTATATGAAAGACTTTCCTGCCTAGACAAGGTTTGGGCCCATTTATGCAAATCACATTGTAGACACAGATAATTCTAGGAGGACTTGAAAGCATTTGGCACCAGATGAGACCTTGATGCTTTCACTGATATTAAAAAGGAGTTTCAGTAAAAAATTAGGAAAAAACCCAAGCTAGATGAGAAACATATATGAGATTCTTTTTGGTTTGGATGCCATGTGTATTTCCTCTCAAAACACAACACTTCAATTATTTTTTGTTCCACAGGTACCAAATCTTGCTTTGAATGCATTCCTTAGGAACACAGTGCTTATCCATGTTCCCCTGTAACCTCAGGCAGAGCTTCTGGATGATCCAGTCAGTCCATCGCACTGCAGCCAATGCCAGGTGTCAACAGCTAGCTAAATAAAGGTCTGATTTAGACAAATCCTCACTTTCCTGTAGCATATAAGGTCATTGCCTTGGGTTTGTGTCTCTGCTTAAAAGCTAATCATCTCCTGATGCATTGTGAACTCAAAGGGCCCTCCATGGTACTGCACATCAGGGCTGGTCTCTGTTACTGATTGACATGTTTCCCATTCCTGAACAAGGCATATTTACCAATTTGAATACAGGGTATTTTTGTCTGAAAACTGTTGTTTGGTTGGTTGAAGAGGTTTGTTTTTTGTTTTTTTTTTTTTTTTTTGGTGAAGATTAAATGAATGAGCTTCCAGATAAAAACGCTCCCATCTCAAGATTTAATCTAATTCAATTAATTGAAAACCCCATCTATTTATTTCCCATTTACAATAAATTGAACTGAATTAATTTTGGTGAATTCTTTTTGTATGTGAAGGAAATACATACCAAAATTGTGGAGTTAAACTTTTTATTCAACTAGAAAGATCTAAGTTCAGTTTCCCAATTGCCAAAGACATCTTCTGTTATAACTGTTATAACTTTTCATCTCCCTCTGTCCCAACCCTCATTCTGCTGCTTGTTTAATATATCCTTCTCATTTGCCATTGTCATAGTGGCTTTTTTAAAAAAAAAGGCTTTTCAGAACAAAAAAAACTGTTTCTGGGATGATATGAGGATTATTCTTAGAGCTACTGAATATATACATTGCTTTATGCATATGTGCGTGTAGGTGTATATGTGAATGTATCTCCATATCCATACCTATATCTTTATATATACACAAGGAATGTTTTGCCAATCCATACATATGTGTGTCTAAGATTTCATTGATTATATATATGTATATATATATGTATAGCACAATCAAAACAGTTATTAGAGCTATGCAAAGAAAATAAAATACCAGTAAAAATAAAGTTTGTGACATTTAGTATAGCTCTGTGTATGAAATCTGTGGAGAAAGGTAAGTGGATACAGTAATATTATGCAGTCCAGAGTTGACATATTCATTTCTTTTGTACTAAAATTACAGTAATTTACCTATTACTAATTGATGCCATATGGCTGTACAGAGGGATATATATTGGTATAAAACGACAGTATTAAGAAATGTGCATATGTTTCATGAATCATTTAATTATTAAAATTCTGATATAAAATCAGTAAATAACCCTTACATAATTTTAACACACAAGTATTTCTGCATAAAGGAAAGCATAAATGTTTATGATTACACACCTGTTCATAGTGTTTTGTTACATAGGCCAGCTATTGCAAAAGCAAGTCATATGGATTCCAAATCCAAATGTTACAGGCAGAGTGGAAAAAAGGTAATGGATAATTGATAATAAAAATAAGTAATTAACATGCTGTAAAACTAGAAACCATCTAAAGGACGCTGTCTGTGAGACTTTCTAATACCCAGTCAGTATCTGTTTAGCGAGAGACACAATAAATTAATTGCACTCTTTTTTTACTACATATGTGAAAACTGCATCATGTGAGAAGAAACATTAGATCAACATTTTGATCTCAAGATCAAAACTGTGAACTGAAAATTCACGGCAAGTAGAGTTATATTAGTTACTCAGCAGTTCAGCTACTACGCATAAGGTATGCCAAAACTTTCCTTTGAGGTTAAAAAAAGCCCAGTATTTTAAGTCTTTACAAAGGCAAATTTTTCTGTTGTACTTTGTACTGAGAAACTGCATGTGCCACTGCAATTTGCCTTAACCATTAATATTCTTTTCACTAATTTTACTATTTGAAAGTTATAATTGCTTGCAATTCTGCTATTTGACCTGGATTTTTGATTTATTAAATACTCTTAATGAATAGTGCACAGATGTCCCTATTCATGTTGTTACATAGTTCCTATTAATCCTGACACACTGCAAAAAAATGTAATATGCTAAATTCACCTACACTAAAATTCTTCATTCCTAGAACTTTAAATCAATGTCATGTTCTGATTTAATCTTACAAAATAGATTATGATAATACCAAATGTTAAAGTAAGAGAAAACAACTTATATCTCAAACTTGGCAATATTAATATCATATCAACAAAATAAATAAATAATAAAATAAATAAACCAAGTAAAAATTGGCTTTCTAAAGTCTGCATTCACTTTCAAAACACTCAAGATTTTGTATCATCCAGATCAGACTGCCTTGATGCAGCTGTGCCACACCAGGTGATTTATAAGCAGAACATTTACAAGCATTCTTTATAACTACTATTATAAAATGTACCTATATCTATTCAAGACACTTGTATATCATTGACAGCTAATAGATCAAAATAATAAGTGCAAATGCTTGATCTTCTTCAATACCCAACAGCTATCAGGTTTTATGTCTGTCTTGTGAATTAAAATTCTTTTACAAGGCACACCAGGAACATCAACTCTAAGTGGATTAAAGGTCAGCCCAATGACAAAGATAAACTTGGATCCTATTAATGATTATTTCTCACACTCATCTTTTACTGTGGAAAAGTGAATTTGCCACTCTTACTGTTCACATACAAGCAAATGAGCTTGATTTATTTTCAAATTCAGACAGCAGCAAAGATTTTAATTAGGTTACAAGCCTAAAGTATGTATCACCAGAAAACACATATTCACTTGGCTGTCTGATTCTAGGCTGATTTTATTGTCCTGGCATTTGGAAAATTTCTTTTTTTCCTGTCTGGCAACAGAGCCCATTTGAGAAAGAGTAAAGGAAACACAAGTACATAGTGTCATACTATCATTTTTGCAGTCACTTTCAGGGCTGCACTAATACATTCTTCCCTGTTCCAAAATTTCAACAATGGGCCTTTCATAAAGGCATTCTTACAGAACAGTACCTGGGCCCCTCATTCAAATAAATTCAAGCCGAGGTTTCCAAGGAAAGCTTCTGGCCATAATTCACATGACCTACACAAACACAGTGAAGAAAGAAAAGAAGACTGCCTAACAGAGCACCAAAAAGAAACAATGTCCCTCGGAAACAGACCATCCATTCAAGTAAAAAATTAAATACAAAGCCCTGCTATAAGTGAAAAGACCGTGTGTAAAGAATATTAGAGAGTAAAACCTTCTCGCTAAAGAGATGCCATACTACCAGTTGACCTTCACACTTTCTCTCTCAGTGTAAGTCATTATGCACAGTACAGCATTTGAAGAACTAACAGAACAAGGAAGAGCAAAAGAAGCAATTAGTATGCTCAGGCACAGATAGGAAGAGAAAAAAAACAAACTAACTAACAAAACCCGATGAAATAACAAACGCCCAAACTGCTATGAAGCTGTGTAAGAGCCCTATGTTACAGCTCACTCTCTCCCTGCCTTCCCCCTCTCAATGCTCTCTCCTGCATATTAAACAGTGGGTTCAGTAAGGGACACAGCTTTGTGGATTCTCTAATGGAGAAGCCCCCTTTTTCCATTCCAAGTGCATTATGTAACTGTGTAAGCAGTGGAAGCCAATTCCACTGCCATGCCCTCGAGCAGCATTCATCTAATGCAAACGCCCATGCAAAAGTCTGATGCTGCCCCACATGCAATCCCAATCTCCAAAAAACCGTAGTTCAGGATTTGCCAAACCTCACAGCCTTAACCATTTCATTATAACTTACCAATTTCACAGGAAAAAAAATCTATTTTCATTGTGCCTCGTTCCAAAGTAATAAAGTAAACTCCCTACAGTCATAGTTTATTTTTACATGAAAGATTTAGCTTGACTAATTTCAGGAAAACAGTTTGGGTTGAATCTCTAACAAGATTCATGCTGATATTAAGATATAAAACAGAAGCTTACAATATTTGCATTTATTGGCTGTCAGAGCAGAACTTTACTTATCTGAACCTCCTGACCATATATTGCAGTTTATGTGCTAGCATTTGCAACTATTAATTTTCAGGACAGTAAGCAATGTTTCCTTATTCCCGGTGAAAAATAAACAATGACCCACAAGAAAACCTTCAAACAGCTGTATCATACAAAAGGGTCATTCATGCAATTCTTGAGTTCACGCTTTTGATGTTAAAAAACCCTATAATCTCTAGTGACCGCTGATTCCTGTGGTCAAGTTCATAAAAAAACCCCTAAATTATGCACTGGTTTGGCATGAAAAGTCTTTTAATGTAGTTACTTGTCCTTTGTGTAGTGGAGAGAAATTACTTGATTCAAAGGGCATGGTTAAGGAAAAAAACAAAACCAACAAGAAAACCAAATACAGACAGCACCCCCAAAAAAGAAAACACAAAAAGAGGGCGAGACGGGCAAGAGCAAACCAGAAGCTGAGCTTTCCCCTTACTGGTCCAGTTTGCTCGCCGATGGTAAAGATGGTGCTGCAGTAAAGAGTAATGGGCACAAGAGGCAGGCAGTGCCTGCTGCTGTGGCTTCTGGGAGGTAAAGACTCACACACAAAAAACCATCTAATGTGTCCTTGTAAGAAGCCACTAAGTTTTCTGGATTTGGTAGTAGAAAAAGCAGTTTCATTGAGGCTGCTGCAACTACTGCCAGTAAATATTAAGCACAGCTTAGTTGCTATTAACTAAGTAAACTACCTGCATAAATCTTTAAAATGAAGTTAAAAACGTGTATTTTTTTGGAACTTTCAGTTACTATGTTGACATTTTAATGCCATTTGAATGCTAAATCCATACCAGTGTTTTTTCACAGATGAAACAACATTTTTCAAAGATAGATTTAAGGCTCTAGCAAACTGAGCAGGTAGGATTTCTGTCAAATAACTTCACCTACCTATGCTACAGAGGTGTCCATCTGGGGACAAGTTAGGGTCCTTCATGGTCATTTCAGAGAAATAGAAAACTCCTGGGTGAAGGTTTTTCCTAGAGCCAGCTGGGGGGAATGTTCAAAAAATGAAGCAGTAGATATTCAGTAAATAACAAGCATTTTTACACATACCATCTCTTGTGAGGAGACTAAACTCAGCACATCTGGGCAATCAGTTTTAAATTTCAACTTTAGGCCCTGATCAGGTGAAGGATATCAAAAAGCAGTAATGAGAAGAAGGCATTTTTTCCTTAGTGTTTGTTTTCCCCGTCATGGAGCTGTAAGGTACTATTTGAAAATCAGTATTTTATTTCTAAGTTACATTAATCCTAAAAATAGAAAGGTCAAAACCACAAATGGCAAAGTTGGCTTTTCAAAAACCAGATTATTAACGTGTTTTTCTTCAAGTCAGTTTTGACTTTGATGAGACAAGGATACCAAGGATGCTTTGATTACCAGTACACCAAACACTGGTCAATATATTTAATCATTCACTAGGTTGGGTTTTTAAAATTTTCTCAGGTTAGATCTTTTTTTTTTTTTTAATTTTTCTTTGTAGCTATTTTTTTTTTTTAAAGTTGCTTTGGTTTGAAATAACTGAGCACAGGGATTCCAGAATAATAGAGGTCCAGGCATGCTTGGAAACCAGCCAGGTGCCACAATTTTCACCTAAACAGCTTGCTGAGCAGGTCAGCAACTTGAGGACCATGATACTGCTGAGTATGAAACTAGAAACTAGTTACTGAGAGGCTATAAATCACAACTAAAATTTAGGGCCTACTAAAGAGATTAAGAAAAAGAAGCATGTGATGCTTTTGGCATCCACAGTGCAATAGGGACATTGCTTATGAAGGAAAAATTGTTAGAGCATTAAGGCTCTTTTCGCCAAGATAAACCCAGTACTGTAGTTAGCTCTGTGGTTTATAAAGTCTCTGCTTTATGGTTTATAAAACCTGATGACTGAAGAGAGGAACCAGTCCAAACAAATATTCCAGGGTTAAGCAAGTACTTCAAAAGTTTCTGGAGCTGATGGGGGAAATTTTATGTGAAAGGGGAAAAAAACAAGTAACTAGTGCAAAGAAATGCTGGTATAGTTCTAAATCCTGAGAATGAGGCTAATTTTATTTCCTGAAGGATATCTGAAAATACTGAAAACAGTTTTATCTGGATTCACGTGTGTGTGTGTATTTATGGATACATACAGAATGTAGAAAAAAAGTCAGTTAAATGCCAAAGATTGGATGAGCCATAAAAATAGTGATGCAACTGTTCAGCATTGCTATAAGAATGCACAGATAAGAAGAAATAAACACACAATATATCTGTGCTGTTAAATAAATGAGATTAGAGAGCAAACTGGAGCACTAGCCATCTCAACTGCAGAAGTGTCTGCAGCATTCTAACCAGCTCTCAGCAGGACTCAACCCCTGCACAGCTCTGTGAGAGACTGAGAAAAATAATATTGGTTCAAAAAACCTCAAGTGTGTGTTTGGGGGTTGCAGGGCAAGGAACTCACTGAGCAAGAGCTATGGATTTGGAAGCTCACAGGGCTGTTCATGTCAGGGTCCCCTTCTAAAAGTAACATGAATGTCACCACAGTGGTGCCCTGTGCTGTTCCCTTATCAGCACTTCTCCGGCAGGCTTACACTGCTATCCTAAAACAGCCTTAGCGTTCTTGAGCACCAGGTATGCCCAGCCTGAAATTCAACATGCATCCTTTGTTTCATGCTTCAAAACCACTCTTTGATGGTTTGCAACACCTTCAGATCAGTTCCAAACATTCTGAGCTGTTACTAATGCCTTGTACAGGAGTACCAGATGGGGCTCCAAGGAAAGCCACAGGTCAACACCGTGTGGAGTGGAAAGATCCAGTCTGCTCCACAGGGACACAGTCCAAGATGACACATGTATGAATCATACTGCAGAACTTTTTTTGTGTAAATAATTTATTTATTCCTGTGTGAATATGTGATAGAGGATACAGTGGTTCACAAGCAATAGTAAAAATGTTCTACTCTGTTTATGACTTGCTACATTCACTATACAACTCAGTAGTATTAAAAGAAAAAGCAAAAACATAGAAACATGCAAAATTTCAGGCAACAGAACCTTGATCACTAGTTAGTTTTAGACAAATAAATTAGGAGGCCTTCAGTTACTCATCCTAAGCAGTGGAAAAGGTCTGGTGCATCCCTATATTTCTGGGCAAGATACTTGAGAATTCTTGAGAACTGAGAGTTTGAAAGAGCAAATCAGTGAGAACGTGTGAGAAATGCAACAGAACAGCAGAGGAAGCAAAATTTATGTTTGAAATGCTGAACAATACAGTGGGGTGTTGATAGCCTGCGGAAAGAAAAAACACCCTTACAAACCTGCTAAGTGAACTACTGTGATCTTTTTCTCTCAATAGCTGGATATGAGAAAAAAAAATATATGTTCAGATGATAAATTGAAAGCAAGAGCACCAGAGCAAAGTTTGCGAAATGCTGTAGGAAATTTTAAACAGTTTTTTCTTCTATCCACTTTTCTAATAAACTTGCTCTTTTTTACTTTTGATTGCAACTTTCAAGACCAGGATGTTTTATCATTATTCCCATATATTTACACATTATTTCTTTTCCCTTAAACCTAAGTAAACAAAAAACTCACAACTAAAATCCCTCAAGAAGTACAGAGCATATACATATGCAAGACTTTGACTTTTAAGATTATGTTTAGATTTATTATCCTTCTATTTGTTACCTACTGCACATTTTATATTTCATATTAATCTGACTACAGTCTTTTAGATACTTCTTGACCAATGAAACTGAAATTAACTCTTATGTACCACAATTTGGTTTGCTTCCACAGGAAAAGAGGTAACACTATTCCACCATAGAGCCTTTTAAAGGATTATGTTTCTAATTATTAAAAAAAAAAAAAAAATCTTGATGTTAAAGGAGAGCCTAAAGAAATACATAAAACAACACTTCAGTTTTTACCTTCACATTACTGCACAAGAAGTATCAAATCCTACTTTAAAGAAGAAAGGTGGAGGAAGATAATCCTACACAACTGAATTAAACTTCTTGACTTAAACCTTTGTTAAATGAATGACTAAACAATAAAGCATGATATAATGAATGTGTGCTGTGGGTGTGATGAGGGGGTGTAAGTGAAGGACAACTGAAGTACTTCAGTGGAAAACAAGAGTAAAAATAACTGTATTCCATCCTTTCTCCCAATCACAGTGATTTGATATCAAATAAAAAACATATAGTAACTCCTCTTCTGCAGCAGTCACTACATGCACAAAGACATATATTTCAGAACACATGGGATTAGATTTTCATGTTTACACTTTTCTTTCTGGACGAAGCAACTAACTCTCACTATAAAAGCCAATTTTTTTAAACACTTTTTAAACTGGTTAACACTTGCAGTATGAGGGGTGACAACAAACTACTTAAATTCTGTTTAACCCTCATGAACATTATCAAATGCTGACTATAGGGATTCTGATGAAATAAAAAGACTTGTCAAGTCTAGTATCACATGATCATTTTGATACACTAGAGAAGTCTCATTGAGTTCAACAATTTTAATCTTAATCTTCTATAAGAATTTCAAGGAAGAGCCTTTAGGCTTGACCAGCCCTCAAACACTTTCACACTTCACTCTTATCAGCTTAAGGGAGCTGCTCAGGTATGTCTAATGGAAGATTTGGGCATTCAGTGCTATATATTCAGACAGACTAAAATAGTGATAGGCTATTGTAGATAGCTATATACAAAGAATATACATATGAAATAGGTGAGAAGAGATTAGTGAATATGCCACAGTTAATGATGGAAAACATCTGCAAACAATAAACTAAACACTCTACTGAACGTACTTGAAAATCGACATGCTGTTTTGGCATTTCAGCCTATAGCACTTCAAAATATACTTTTAATTTTACAGCTTTAATGAATATGCTGTAGACAAATAGATTCTTCATTCTATTTTTATAACCTTGCCATAATAAATCTATAGTTTTTTCCAGGCATCATTGAGTCCCACTTTCAGTTTCAATGATGCATTTCTCAGAAACATGTAAAACTAGACATGATTCTATATATCCAAATGTAGTGCATCTCTCTTTATCTTGTAAATGTTTGAAACCTTTTAAAAAATTCCTTTTTTTCACTAATCAGAGTTGATTGTAAAGGAAATTAGGAGAAGGAATGAACACTGAAAATGGATAATTTTGTGCTGCCTTTAGTTGTCTGAAAGGGGAAACTCACTTTTGTAAGTCTCCTGATACGTAAAAGGTTGAATGGAGAAGGTAACCTTGACTTACTATTTGTGACTAAAGTACTATGCATATTTACAGTTCTTTAATTATAATTTCCTTTTGTGTTTAAATCTTCTGATAAGGACAGATGTAACTCTCCAGAGTTCATGGCATACTTAGTCCAAAGATGACTTTCACCCTGTTTTATTTATCTTATGTCTTGGGTGTAGAACCTCTACAATTCCCTTGAAAGGAAATATATATATATATATATATATATATATATATATAGATAAATATAGATATATGTATATATGTATATATACATATATACATATATATATATATATGTATGTATGTATGTATGTATATATATGTGTGTATATATATATATAAGACTCCAGTTTTACTGGCTGAAAGAATAGATATATCAGATATATCAGTACAGGTATGACAGTTTTTCTATGCTTACACTTCATAGGCTCTTTTTTCTTCTTTTTATTTTTTAAGAAAAATAAAAAGCCACCTAGTTAAACAATTTGAATACAGTGGTGTGAAAAATCCCTCAGAATGTAGCCATGATGTATTTTTCTTTCTGCACACCTTCTCAAGTTCCAAGTCACAATGAAGAACCTATAAAAATTCTAAGTCAGTGGGAGAGAGACATTAATAAGTGTTAAAGCACTGCTGAATCAGTATTATCACTAGAGATATCTTATGGATAAGAAAGCATAGCAGTTATAGTTGCAATTTCCCAAGTGGGACATGGGAAAGTATAGGCAACAAATAGAAGCAAGAACACAACCCAGGCCTGTTTCCTGTAGCTTGTTATCTTCATGCTTTGTTCAAACCTCACAAAGAATGGAGGGTGAACCTGGCCTTTGCTGATGTCAATTGAAAAGTTTTGTCATTTACTTGAAAGGTTCAGAATTGCTTATCATCTTTCTATTCTTTTTGGTTTTAAAAGAATCTTTCCAGTTAGGAAGCAAAACCTTTTTTTTGTCTGAAGATGGCCCTAAGCAGTAAGTCAAAGAGAGGAGATCCATAGTACTCATTAATTTATTGGATCTGTTGAGCTTGAAACCAATATATAAAACTTTAAAGTGGTCATTACTTTTGACTTCTGTAGCTAGCAGGAAGTAAGACCAAGAAATTTCTCTGAGGAAGAAGAAAAGATGGCTCTCAGTGAGAAGAAAATTAATGGAAAAGAAGTGTGTAAAAGAAAAATAAAATCCAGTATTTTTTTTCCTCTTAGGATAGAATAATTTTGACTGCTATGCTGAAATTAACAACACTTTTCAACCTTTCTGATACTTTCCTGTAGTCTGATAGAACTACTATTTTTTTCTAATTTTTCATTAATTTTCATGAATAATCAAATTCATTATAAATATTTAAATATTAAAAATAAAATGGATACCATATTAGATAGAGCTGGCATCTAATCTGGTTATGAGCCAGCAGTGTGACCAGGTGGCTAAGAACACCAAAGAAATCCTGACCTGTGTAAAAAATAATGTGTCTAGCAGGACCAGGGAAGTGATTGTTCCTCTGCACTCAGCACTGGTCATGCCCTGAGTATTGTAATGCGTGCAGTTCTGGGCTTCACAACTCAAAAAAAGACTTTGAGGTGCAGGAGCTTGTCTAGAAAAGGGTTTAGAGAGTGAATCTTATGAGGAGCAGCTGAGGGAGCTGTTGAGCCCAGAAAGGAAGAGACACAGAGGAGACCTTATTGCTCTGTACAGTTCCCTGAAAGGAGGGTGTAGCCAGGTGGAGGTTGGTCTCTTCTCCCAGGCAACCAAAGACAGGACAAGAGGATATAGTCTTAGGCTTACCAGAGGAGGTTCAAGTTGGACATTAGAATTCATCATTGAGAGGGTGGTTAGGTATTGGAATGGGCTGTGCAGGGAAGTGGTGGATCGTCGTGGATCACCATCCATGGAAGTATTCAAAAAACCCCAGGATGTGCTACAGACTAGCTGGCATGGTGATGTTTGGTATAATATTGGACTCCATATTTTCCAACCTGAATGATTTGATTAGTCTAAAAAATTTCAATATTTTTAGAGTAAATCACAGGTCATATGCTTTCTTTCTTTTCTAAGAAAGCCTTCAACTGATATCAGTGAGTGCACATTTCACTGCTGAGGAATGTATCTCTACATCCTCCCAAGTCTACATCCAATTTTCATTCTACTTCAGACTAGGAAGTTTTCTTCTGACCTGGAGCGATACTGGACAGACAAACTGATGCAGGACATTGCCCTTTACCTCAGGTATATCTGATGAACTAGAAACATCCATGGAGCTTGGAAAACTGGTTCCCATAGGAACGACTTTTGCCATCTTTTACCTTTTTTATTGTCATCTTTTTTATCTGACAACTTTGGTTACAGAGAGTTTCTTTAGACATTGGGCAGAAGAGATGAGTGTGAAGTGTGCAAATACACAGTCAGAAATATTCTAACAGAAGAATCACATTACCCTTGGTATGATTCTTATAATGAAATAGAAAGCACATGTTTAAAGTATCTTTCCCCACACTCAATCTGAACAAGAAGCCCAAAATCTCAGCATAAATGCCTTTTGGCAAGCAATAAAAACAAATGAGTTTCTATATATATACATAATATATACATATAATATATACATATAACATTTAAATTGTCCCAATAAAGTTCTGCTGTATTAAATTACATCACAAGTAGAAAGCAAAGGAATGATACAAGATCAAGCATACAAAAGTAAGCAGCTAAAGATTTGCGAGAGGCAATGATGAAATTATCAACCTAATTCTTCCTAATACCAGCCTCACAAACTTATTTTAAATCTGTGCAGGAGTTGCATGCAAAATACATAAAAATGCAAGAACTATGGTGGGATTAATGGCTGCTTTTTCTGCAGAGAATGCACATTCTTCAAAAGAACCAGCCTGACACACTGGAGTTGGAAGAAGTATCTCTTAAATTGTTTGAGTTGCCATAAAGAGTAATAAATGCTGAGTGAGGCACACCCACACATAGATCACTTTTTGTTTAAAATATTATTTTTCTCTGGAATTCTGTATCTGCTGTTAAAGTAATGGATTCTTCATTTGAACAAGGCTGTCAGATCATTAAATATCACTACTCAGAGATAGCCAGGACAAAATACATTGTTGCCTTATCTGCATGGTAAAACAATTTGATACTCGTGAAACTATGCTTTGCAACCAATCTACAAATGAGAAAACTATGGAATACAATTGTATGAGATAAGGAGTGAAGAATAATGCCTTAAACCATACTCAACAAACACCTTTATGTAAGCTAAATAGCTTTGTTGCCAAGTTTACTCCTCCTTCCCTAATTTTTATTGTCACACAAATCTCTCTAAACCCATTGTTTCCAAAAGAAAGCCTGTGTATGGTTCTAAGCAGAGCTTTGTCCAGGGATCATTTCTAAATACATGTCTATATCAGATTTGTTTTCTTTGCCCTGCACAGTCCTCTAACACACTTTCCACAGGCAGTGTGCCTGCAAATACTCCTGCCTGCCCTCAGGACCCTCTTAAGGAGAGGCCAACCTCACGCTCCCTTTCATGCTTTAAAATTTTCATGCTGAGGACTGCAGTACAGTGTATTTCCAATACCCTGACCTGAGAAAGCACACAAAAAATGATTCCTTTGTCTTAGGGTGACATAGGCATTACAGAGAGCCAGAACTCTGTGCTATGTAGCATGGTAAGTCTGCTCTGGTAGCCATGAGTGATGTCCTGCCCATGAGCCATTCTGCACTCCTTGGCATGGGATCAGCGCCTTGGGGTGAGTGCAGGTGCAGCCAACTGCTAGAAATGAATCCAAGGCGAAAGCAGCACTACAAGGTGTGGCAGATGAAACAAGATTTCTGCTACCTGCTCTATTTGTAATGCTATCATGAAAGACCTCCATCTCTTTGAAATTCTGGACATTTTCTGTTTGGATGTAAATATTCACGCCTGTACTCAACATCACTATAGTCCACACCTCAGCTGCACACACTTAGAAAAACAAATAAAATTAAAAAAAAAAAAAAGGAAGAAAGAAAGAAACAATGTCGACTATATTGCTCGGCAGCTGAGATTTCTAAGACAACTTGAAGTAATTGCTACACTGTCTACATTTGAATGATACATGTCTATAAGCACATACATGCACACAGAGAGAAGGTGTAAACTTACCCATCTCATCCTGAAGGTACCTATAAAACTATCAGATGAGAGGGGTATGAAGTATAATCAGCCCTGGTTTCTCCTGGCCCATTCACTTTTAGGAGCAGTGAAAGCCTCATCACTAAAGGAATGCTAAAACATGATAGATAAAACATAAATTTATACCCTCAGAAGCAGCCCAGATAGAAATTATTATCCTGACTTACCATAAGTGTATGCATAGATTGGATGCATAGTTAGCTGCAATGGAAGAGTATCAGAAGAGAATTAAAAAGATGAAATCTTACAGAGTGTAAGTGTCTGATAATAATCTGAATCTGCAAACAAAATCTGTCTGGCATTTTGTTGCATGAACAACCCAATTAGACCTTTCCACTGCTGTTCCTCAACACATCTACACCTTCTACGGGACAGCTTTCATTTAATGTGTCAGTGCAGACCATGGCAAAGATCACAAAACAATTGTCCAAGTCAAAATGGAGCCTCAAGCTCTACTTGGCTTTGTGCCTCTCCCACCAATAAGGACCATGCTGTGTGGCATATCCCAAGGAGCCATCTCTTATGGTACCCGCACCCCCAGGACAGTGACCACACTCAGCATTAACAGAAGCACTTTTACTGCTCCACTTTGGGCAGGGAAGCTGCATGTCTTCACTGTGAGCCCGTTGCCCTGTGTCTGCAATGCTATTTCTCACAGATAATAAGTTGGACAGAACAAACTACAGGACTACAAGGATCAATAACAAAATGAAACACAACAACCAGAAAATAAACCATATGAAGGAACACTAAATGATCTAGTGCCATCTACCAAACAGAAAACACTAGGGATGTGATCAGTCTCTTCAAGTACCTACAGGGTAATATTATATAAAAGAAAGAAGGGATTTATTTTTATTTAGTCTAGAAAATGATAAGGATGGGGCATTGGCCAAAAGCAAAGAACAGAAAAGTGGTGGAAGTAAATAAGAAAAGGGTATAAACGTAAAGATCAATTTGAGTCAGAAATAAGCTCCTTAAGGGCTTTTGGTCAAGGCACTATTACTGTAGATGCTATTGCAAAGGCTAGATAAATCATTGCTTGCAATGATGTGACATGGTTCTTCAAGGGGCTGAGGAACTGCCCAGTCGGTTTTTAGCATTATTATCGCACAGATAATATCATAGATACAGCTCACTTGCCCTTAGGTTTCCTAATTTGTTTGTAAAGCAGGTCTAAAAAAAATACCAGAGATAGGAGGGATACCATTAATTTCCATGTCCAGCTGATTATGTTTTTAACATCTCAAGATTTAACTAATATTTGTAGCATCTCATTGAAATATTACAGACAGTCCGATTTTTCTGGGCTTGTTATGCCCCAGAATTGAACTATTTATCAGCACCAGCTAGATTATAACCACAAATTTCATTGTTTTAAAGTAACTTTTTCAGGGCATGTCTATTTCTTATGAAGTTCCTATCTTTGGAAAAAGTTCTTTTTTTTTTTTTTTAATGCTTCTGAGAATTAGTAAAGAATGACTATAGAAGTATAAACTGTTTAAGAACAACCATTTAGAAGGAAACAATTTTCCTTATTTGTGGATAAAAATTGATAGATGAGCCATCACTTCAGCAACAATTTTTTGAATGAAACAAAAGGGAGATCTGAATCCCCTGAAGTCCTGATAAACTTATATGAATTTCTTATTTTAAAAAAGACAATCACAAAATTCCTTTGACACTAACAAGATCAGTATTTCATTAAATTTAATGAACATCATGTCCCACGAGCTTGCAGATTAAAATGATAGGATTAAATAAACAAAAACCAGATTGTGCAATGCTACGAATTTATGCTCTTAATAACAATTAAATCTTTTGTGTTGAATAGGCTATTAAACAGATCTAACCAACATTTAAGTGTTGTGCATTCTTTTGCAGAAAATGTAATTTCAAATGCATGTTCTTGGGTATAGTAATAAGAAATGACATGGAATAGGGATCAAATGAAAGCATCCACGTGCCAAGCTTTTATCACACAACCACAAAGGTAATACAACTGCCTGGACTGTAACTGCGCTGTGTTCGTATGAGAGCAAAGCTTATTTACAGACTCCAGAGCCTTCAAAAGCCTGGTACAGGCAGCTAATAACTAACAGCACAATGCCATTGGGCTAGCTAGGATCATCCAAGGCCATATTTGGGGACTTTTCATGTAGATGATAAATGAGGTTTGTTTTCTTTCTACTAAACATGTGGGATTACACTGCCTTCAAAGCAATATTTTCTTCACCACTTCTCTCATGGTGCACTATCAGAATATAGAAAGAACTAATTTTTTATCCTTTGGAATAATACATTATGATCACTTCTTAGCAATAAGGTCATGTAGGAAGACCTGTATGACCATGTAGGAAAATAATTGTTCCCAAAACTTATGCTCTAAGTAGTTGTTACCCTCAATACTGTCATCTGAAAGAAAATTTGATTTGTTACTCTCTTTGTGTACACTTGCAAACAAGTACCATACTCTTTAATCTTGAATCAGATTTCAATGCTTGTGTCCTGGTTGCAGTTAAGGGACATTTAATTTCTTCTCAGGGGCTGTTACAGTGCTGTGTTTTGGATTCAGAATGAGAATGATATCGATAACACACTGACATTTCAGTTTTTGCTGAGTGGTGGTTACACTAAGTCAAGGACTTTTCTCTTGTCTCATCATCTGCCAGTGAGGAGGAATGCAAAAGAAACTGGGAGGAAGCACAGCTGGGACAGGTGACCTGAGCTGACCAAAGGGATATTCCTCACCACAGAACATCAGGTCCCCTCTGTGAACTGGAGGGAGTTGCCCAGAAGGACAGCCAGTCTGGGTTTGGGATGGGCAGTTCTGGCATCGTTCAGCAATTTGTGAGCAATTTCACTGTTCATCACTTCTTTATTTAATTTTGTTATCATTATTATTTTTAACATTACTATTGTATTCTACTTTATTTTCAATTATTAAACTATTCTTATCTCAACATAAAAGCTTTACTTTGATTCTCCTTCCCATTCCAGTGGGGTGGGGGAGGTGGGCATGTCTGTGGTTAAACCACATTTGTGTCTTCATATGGGCCAGATAATTTTTACAGGTGTAAAACATTAACCTGGTGTCAAAGAAAACATTTGTTGCCATCTATTTCCCTAAATATATTTTAGAAATTTAATACAAATCAATGTAAACAACAGTGTATGAAACCTAGATGCTGGAAATAAATAATGTATCCTGGATATGGTAAATTTGTGACTTAAAACAAATAATTCGGTGAAATTAAAAAATGCTGCTAAAAAGTAATGTTAATATGTGTTGTTGTTTCCATTCCATGATGGAGGCTTACCTTAAATGAATGTGTGCTGAAAAATTGAAGTAGGATTGGTGATTCTAGTTAGTGATTAATTTAGAATGTGGATGTTTTGGGGTTTTGTTTGCCTTTTTTGGTTGGTTGGTTTGTTGTTGTTTGTTTGTTGGTTTGTTTTAGTTAGTTGGTTGTTTTGTCTGTTTTGTTGTTTCAGATACATCTTCCAGAAGAAAAAACACTACTGCATACATTTGATATTCTAAAGCATGTTTTTTTCCTTCAATATAATAGGCTCAACATGGCTTCTGTCATCTCTTGCCTGTGC
Organism: Leucosticte australis; assembly: GCA_025504685.1. NCBI lineage: Eukaryota > Metazoa > Chordata > Aves > Passeriformes > Fringillidae > Leucosticte > Leucosticte australis. Next base: position 61,734,586 of record JANIJU010000001.1, read on the forward strand.
TGTGTTGCCTGAAACTTACTCCATCATGTGCACAGCTCTGTCTAACACTGGGGAAAAGCAGCATTGAAAATGCTGTTCACAGTTCTCAGCAACTTGGACAGATGTACACCAAAGAGGTTACAGCACACAAGGACACCAGGCAAGAGCATCTGTAGTCCATCAGCTTTCACATGGACTTAATAGTTCAAATAGCATGTTGTGGTTAAACACATATAAGGTTCAAATCTCAAAAAGGTGTTTTAATTAATTGCAACAATTATTTTGTTGCAGTGATAAGAAAATGGTAGGGCACTGCTGCAAACTGAAATAAAGAGTTTGGGTAGGAAAAAATAGTAAAGAGGCTTAGAAGGGGAGGAATTATGAATTAGATACAGGAGCAGCCGATAACCAAGAACAAGACAGACTCTTATGGAGTCTTGGAACTGCCAAGACTTAGAAGTCTTGGCTAGATGTGTGATCTTGTTTGCAAGCTTGGTAAAGAAGCCTACGTCAAGTCTTTCATTGTTACTATTCCTCTTTATTCTACTTAGAAGTCCAGCACTAAGCATGATTTTTCCCTCAAACACATTTCACGTTTGGCTTCAGAAGTGCTTGTCATGATTAGAACAAATCTGCACAATGCTGTATAGTCTATAATCTGTTTCCAGTAATTGAATCAAATCTTCTTTAGAAAACTGATCACAAGGTGAGTTGGACAGATGTTTATCCATGTTTACTGAAAAAATTATAAAGGAATTAATACCGACTGTATTTCTTCTCTGCTTTTAATCATGGTGATCCAAGCAGATGTGAACATATAGCCATGAGTTATTTTTTCTTGAGAAAAGAAGAAATAAAAGTTGTCCTACTATTGTGGGTTAACCCTGGTGGGCAGCTAAGCACCACACATCTGATCACTCACTTCCCCCATCCAGCCTTCACTGGGATAGAATAAAAATAAGGGAAAAAAATAAAAGAAAAATAAAGTCCTTTATATCAAGTTTTTTAAAAATAAATTATTAAGCAAAAGAGGAATATAGAAGGAATTATTTAATAAGTAGAACAAGAGAGAGGACAAAAGAAAAGAAAACAAAAATTATGCAACAGCACTCACTCACCATGTTCAAAGGGTAGATAAATGTTTGGCTGGGCCTGAGGAAAAAGATGACTAACCTCCTAAAACTTCATCTCTCCCTTTTTATTGCTGAGCATGACATTACATGGTATGGAGAATGTCTTTGGTTTGTTCAGGTGATCTGCACAGATTTTTCAACTTATAACCTATTGAGCAGTGACCAATCTATTCACTGGGGGGAGATGGGGAAAGGGGAGCAGAGTGAAAAGCAGAGATGCCTTTGAAATCAGTAGTTAGCAAAATAGAGATTATTAGTGTCTTATTACTGTTTTGGTCAGAAATCTTTAACATAGCATCATAGGTGCTCCTACAAAAAAAATGAACTCCATCCCATCCAAGTCTAGTGCACATACACAATATCAAATGTTACTAACAGGTAAATTAATTTTAAGCAGAAGATTTTATTGGGTATTTCCTTCCAAAATCAGCTATGATTTTAAGCAGGGGTATTAAGGCTGTATTTTACAAACTTTCCATCTCCTTTCACATTTTAAAAGAAGCTGAATTTAAACAGAGGTTATGATTTTTTTGAGGTGCTGGGAGGTGAGGAGGCAAAGAAAAACTCTGAAGGCACAGAAAAACTGTAACAAGTAAAAATAAGTTTTCAGGTTAAATTTTTAAAGATTAATAAATTACTGAAAGAACTGCATTTTAATATTTTACTCTTAGCAATTATGCCTGCTAGCCTTTCTTTCTGATGGCTCTAAACTGTAAATGGAATGATATGATTCTGAGTGCTGTCTGATATTGCACTGCATAAGTTTTCAACTTAGGTTGATAGCTGTCACACAGAAATAAAGATAAAGCTTATTTATTTTAATTAATACATTTATTAAATAAGAATTAACAGATTACCAACTAAATTGAAAAGCTAACCTATAATTATCATAGTTTTAAACAGAAAGTTAAATGTATAATCAATTAAAAGCCTAATTCATTAATATAAGGAGAATTTCAGCAACTCTTTTTTTTCCCCTGCTTTTGTAGTTCTTCAATTATAAAAGAATAGGTCAAATTATCTTGCTTTTCAATGATGTTCTTGTAAAAGTTACATGAAATTAATGTTCAATTAAAGAAAGATGAAATGAACTTTTAGCTTTTCAGGGCACTTATGTGGCTCCTAAGAGAATAAATTAGGGAGTAAAAGCCAAGGGCTTTATGTCAGTGTGGAAATTGATTACTGCTAAGCAAGAGAGTATTAAGCGATGAATAAACTAAAGTGTGATTTTTAAACTTTTTATTTCAGTGGAATTCATCAAAGTTTCCATCAAAGCTGGCAGAGTGATCTGTCTTGCTTGACCTCAGCAGATTTTTATGGTACATGGTATCATGCACATCTGTGTGAGCAGCTAAACCAAGCCTTAGATATTAGTTACTGTGACTAAGCAGTCACTGACTACACCAGGAGCTTTCACACCTCTCTTAGATGTGGGCACCAAATTTAAAGTTCTTAGCGTTTTCTCTTTGTGGATATATATTCCTTTAAGCATTTCTATTTCTCTTTGTGTTCTTTGGGTTCTCCCCTCAAAACTTTATCCTGGGCTCTGCTGGCAGCAGCAACATGGGATCGAGAATTGTGTGAAACATCCCCACTCCATGACTGATTTCAGCATTCCTGCTCTTGGTCATCATTTTAAGAATGATGACCCTTCAAGCTTGTTCTCTTAAAAACACCAAATTCCTCATTTATATCCAGAATGTTCTTGACTGTCACCTTTTGCATGAAGACATGACAGAGGAACATTAACCACAGTTAAAAGTAGCAATTTTTAAATGTAATATAAAATTTACGTGTTTCATAGGAATCACAAAAATCACAGTGACAATTATAGTGTGAGGGATTGAAAAGATTTAAAGTCACACACAGACATTTCTATTTTCTCTTACAGATTTCTCTTACAATTTCATCCCTCCCAGCTAGTACTTTGTTTTTTTTTTTCCCCAATCCACTTCATGCTTAGAAATTTAGAGCACTATGAAACACAATAACTGAAATGAGTAAATGTCTTTGAGACAATCCAGGGTGAAATATCTTTATAGCAATAAGAATTAGCAATTATATTGTTGGATAATAGTATTAAGCAGCTAGTGAGCTAAATAATGTAAGCATTTATCAAGGAAACTTTTTTTTTTAAAGAATATCCACAGCAATATCCTCAAAAAGGTACAGCTTTTTTCAGAGGATCTAAGGAAGAATTTAATTTAGATAAGCTTTTCACATTTTGCAGATTTGTTGTGACAATAATTAGGTATTTTGATTTTTTTGAGAGGCCCTGCTCATAGCATCTATCAAATTTTTAAAAGTAGTGAATAACATTACCTTAATGTGTTTGCTATTTACATAGAGAAAATAACTCATTTTGTTTACTGTATTCTCTTTTTTTGTCTTAGAAATGGATTGGTATATCAGGCTGAACTTTCATGACCCCAGATGAATAAATAGGATAGCAAAGAGCTATATTCATAACCTTTAGATCCCTGAATTTATGCTTCAATGAAACACCCTTTGCCAGAGAAGGAATTAAACTAGAAACTGCCTCTTAAGGAAGGGATAGAGAAATCCATTAAGTATCAGCTGGATTTTTTGGTGTTTCAGGGAATGCCAACAAATTAGCTTTTATTATTTGTGCCTGAAACAATTAGAGGCTTGGTGATGTTTAGAATAGAACATAGTTTACTGAAAATAATTAAACAAAATGCAAAAGAATAATTTAAAAGAAAATATTTAAGGTAAGGTAATGAAAAAAGAATTAAAATACACACAGCAATGCTTTAATCTCAAAGCTACTGAGTTCAATATGTATTTTAGAAAGGGCAAATTCATCTCATTTATTGGGAGAGAAGTAGAAAAAGAAGCACATTGGTGAAGGGCTTAATTCTACACTTTGAAAAAGAAAATGAGTGCTTAACAACTTCCTTTTGGCAACAAATTCAAAAAACAGTTAACTAAAAATATGATTAGTTTTCTTTAACTGCTGTTACCCAGATCTTAAATTTTGCATTTGCCTTCTTACCCCAGTTTTAAAATGAAGTCAGCTGTGTCTTCTGAATTCAAGCTGAGAGCATATTTGAGCATGCCTTAGAAGACAACATCTGCTGGCCTTAGTCTTTTCCAGCACAGGGTGCCAAACTTATGATCAGAAAGAAATTAAAGAAAATGCACTTTGTGTATGGAAAGGGCAATTTTAACTTTCTTTCATTAGCTTTAGACTTTTCACTGTTCATTTCTTTTTAATGTCTTGCCTATCCGTTCATGAGATAGAAAGAATTAAGCTTCCTTATTCACCTGCTCTGCGCTGCTTGCTTCATCTCTATCTCTTTTTAAAAATCCACTTTTTTATTGCAGCCATTAACAGGCTTGCCTTAATGCAAAAAAGATAATCAGAAATGGAAATATGTAGTGTCTGACATATTATAGTTTTACAGTGACAGCTAATTTCTGGAGATCCCAGGCAAATCACCATCCAAAATTATAAATCTCTGTCAAAATAGTTTCAGCATTGCTTCAACCTAAGATTTATTGCATGGTTTAAAGACACAGGACTCCATTATGACTTAACAATTACAAGTAAAACAATATCTATAGTAAGGGGAAATTAACCATTACATATAATAAAATGTTAAGCAACAGCCCATGAAAGAGACTAAAAAATAAAGGGAACTCTAACAACGTAATCAATTAAATCTCACCAGTGTTAAATTCTAGTAGGAACAGTAACGATGCACTTAGCAGTCATTGAAACTGCCCATACTGCATTGGACAACAGCATCAATAAAAATGAAACATATTCAATATTTTTCTCTTATTTATGGAAAAGCTAGAGTGCTGAACATGCATGTAAGAACTTGCAGAATACATAAATTTTTTTAGGAATTTTGTTTAAAATATGTGTTCATGCTCATGCGTTTACTGAAGCACACTTAGTGCCTATAAATATGCATATTATTTAAACTTGAGTTCCACATTTCTCAAACCCAAGATTATCCTGAGGTTCATAAGAGAAGCTCTTTCACTCCAGGTTAAATTATAAAATATCTGTATTTTAGAGGGGCTGATAACTATAATATTTCAAATGGAAAGGATCTCATTTGAGCTGAATACTCAGATTAAATTAAAAAGTGTCAGTTACTCATGAGTTTTAGTTGTGAGCTGGTAATAGAGATGTTTTTCAAAAAAAGAGCTAATCTGATGGTTTCCAAGTTGCTACTTCATTGCTGATAATGCTCCAAGCTGTACAAATAACAACAAACAAATCCCATCCCTATGTTCTCCTAGGGAGGACATTAAAAATGCCTGTCACAATTGCAATGAAGAATCTAATGAATGACAGTATGGGAGGTTTTACCAAAGCCAGTAATATTCTGAATAAAGGTCTTATCATACACTTGCTTCTGTATCATATTAATTGGTTTCTTATCACATCAGCCAACTCCCCTCTCCCTAATACCATACAAAAGTGAATAATGTGTTAAAACATTGATAATACTTTAAGACTTATTAACAACTTTCATGAGATTAGCTTCTTCCTTTTTCACAAGTGCTCAGATCATACAATGTCAAGCACCTTTCATATGTATTAGTTTAAATGAAATCATTAAGGCAAGAGCAAGCCAGTGACCTAAAGTCTCACTGTTTAGGCAGCTTCCTAAGTCTACAGGCTTATATTTTGTTACGTGAGATCACAAAGAGGATTTCTATTGACAATCTGCGCCTCATATGATAGATTATTATGTTTCATACAACAGTCAAACAAAGGGCAGACTTGGCAGCTCTAGTCACAGTGCAGCCACAATAATAACTTGTGTTCCTGGAATACCTCTGTTGATATGTATGACTGTAGCCTTGTGAGCTGATAATTTCCTCAGTCCTTTCCCTGTATTTCCAGCTAGTTGCTCTCTGGTAACTGACCACCATACTAGCACCGTAGCAGAATTAAAGAATGTATTGGAGCTGATGCAATCACTGACAAAGGGTAGAAACAGAGCTTTATAGCTGCCTTTTAGCAGTTTGGATAAGAAAAATATTCCAAGCTGAATTAACATAAAGTTAAAATGAAACAACATTTCTGAAAAGAAGATGTCAAATGTTCTCACAGAAACACATCTCTATGCTTTAAGAAAGTTAAAGGGAAATTGCCAAAGAGGGTGTTCTTGTAACTGGATCAGTAGGATGTATTATGTCGTTCTGTAATGCAAATGGTTCATTTACCTTGGGATCCAGCAGAGCACTGGGAGGGGCACCAAAAGATCAGCAAAAGCAGATGGATATGAGAAACTTTGTATGCATCTGTGCTTCCAACAGTAAGCATGTTCCTGAGCATTAACAATATTTTAACAAAACTGTTTATAGGCGTTATCAGCACTGCAATTTAACTAACAGTTATCATAGTATCACAGAATGATAGAATACGCTGAGCTGGAAGGGACCCATCAGGATCATCAAGTCCAAATCCTGGCCTTGTGCAGGACCAGTGACCCAAGAGTCACAGCATGTGTCTGAGAGCATTCTCCATACTCTTCTTGAACTCAGACAGGCCTATAACTTAGTTTTATTTTGACTAGGCAGTACTAATATTGATTAAACAATCAGCATGTTCCTGGTGCTTCATAAGGTGCATTCCTTAGTCAACACAAATTTCACAGGGGATGGCATGTGTCCACATAAAAATTATCTGTAGAATACTTATTGCATTTAGTATGTACAAAACATTTATTTAGCTAAACATAAGCTCAGCACAGGTACCCCTTTACCTGTGACTGTATTAATGTTATGAGCTGAAACCCTTTTGAATCTTCAGACTTGTCTACCATCTGCTATTATCTGTATTAAAATGCAGGTCACAAAAGGATAAAATTAACCCAAAGGCATTTTTAACAGGTATCTCTGTAGGCTGCAACTTTTTCTCAAAAAAAGAGAGAGGTGGGAACATGTAGATGGAGATACAGTCAGGGCTTTTACTCAGCTGTCACCCTGGAATGGCTAGCACACATGAGATATTGCAGAAAGAGGCAATGAGTCAGATATTCGCAAGTGACATAGTTTACTTTCCTTTAGGAACAAGAGTAGAAAAAATGACAGCTATGATTTTCTAAAGCACAATCTGGTCTCAGCTCTCAACTTCTGAACAGCAAGAATTGCACTTCGTTTTTCTAGAGGCAAAATTTCACAGCAGTATTTCTTTATCAGAAGCTGTAATAGCAGTACAGTGTTGAAGATTGAACTACAGTCTTGAAAACTGTGGCAGTGACCCATTATCTAAAGTTTCAGCTCTAAATTTATTTCTTTTTTTTAGTCAGTTCTGTTAACAGGTCTTCTCTGTAGCATTCCACCCTCTGGACTGTAGCCATGATAGGGAAGATAAATCTTTGAAGATAATAAACCACCTATAAATCCCTCCTTTTCAAATACATAATATTTGCATATGAATGAAAGCAGAATTATACCTCAACACATATTTAAGGAATGACTTCCATTATAGTGTCCCAGATTTCCTATTTATCTAAGTTTAGAGTGCTCTTGTTTCTTCCAGTTAAGATTGGGTTTGTTAATTTTTTGGCTTAACATTTATTTTTCTAAGAAAAATGCCTTGAAGGAGGAAATGCAACAGACACTATATAATATTTTTTAACAGCAACCTGGAAATCAATGGATCAAAAAAAAACAGTACAGAATACCCTACCAAAACATCCAACTGATAACCAAAACCAACAATGCCAAGAAATCAAATAGATAAAAAAAGCAATTTTCCCATTATATATTTATTGAGACACCGTTAGAAAAGAGTTAAGATGGAGACTAAAATTATCTAATCATGCAAAACAAACATTTGATCTAATCTTTCTACTGTGATATAAGAACCTTTTTCTTGGTTAGTAGTATAAGTTTCATTTCTAAGAACAAATAACAGCTATAAAAACCTATATGTATGCTTACATAGGAATACATAAGAATTACCTATGTATTTTGTGGTTGCATATCTGCATTCATAAACACTTACATGCACATACTTCACTAATACCAGTGGTTTATATTGATATAGTCAAAGAACAAGATAGTGTAAATCTGTCAATGTTCACATACAACTTCTGTAATGTAATCATCATTAATGTTGACAGCAATAGAGGTATAGAATGAACAAAAATTTCATTACCTTTAATACAGCTTGTGTACACACAAACTCATTAAGAAACTCAGACTAATAGTTAAGATAGTAACTAATTATATGGCATAGTTTTAGACTTAGAAACATTTTCAAGAACTACATGTATTTCTCTGATTAAAAAATTAAAGGTACTCTCTTTTCCTAAACATGTTCTCTGAACACCTGCCTGGAGTACCACCTCTTGCTCAAGTATAGTACACTTGCCTACCCCAGTCATTTCTATCATTAATCTAAACTCTCTGTGAAGAACCAGCAACATTTTGTGGTCCCACTACCATATTTCTAAGGGGGCTGAGCATCCTCATCTGTTTTCAGACAAATAGTCAAAACATTAGACCATAGTGACAACATGGGTACAATTAATCTTATCTACTTGACGCAAAGCCACAATGTCGGCAACAAACTAATCAGTTTAGTTTTCTTCAGAATCAATGGAGAGAAATAGGTGCTGCTAGCATGGAATTTATTTGATCCTTTAGATATCTGGTTTAGGATAAGATGAATTATGCCTAGAACTTCCTTTCTCTTCTGTAGCCTGTAATCAGAGTCCAGATAGGTAGTTCATACATGGATGCTGCCTGTAAGATAAATACCATTCCTTTTTTTGCTCTGTGTCTTTACTCCACTTTTTGGCACATTGATTTACATAAAAGGGAGAATTTAGAGTACTCACTCCTGATAAAGTACAAAGATCCTGTTCAAGTGCCTATTTAATATAAAGTTCAAAGAGGGACAACCACAATGAGACTGAGAGAAACAGCCCAAAAGAGTCAATAAATGGATTTGTTTTACTTACTCCAAAGAGCCAGGTCCAAGTGCCTGCTTTGCCACATTCATGTCAATTTTGAAAAACAATTTATTACTCATTCTCTGAAAGTAAAGTAGTCTTCAGAAAAATGGCTGTTATGTGGTAAACAGGTCTTGCTATTCTATTGAAGATTTTCAGAAGTCTTAGTTTTATTAAATGCAGACCACAAAATGTAAAATATCTCAGAAGACTTTACAGAATAGAAAAATCATTTCCCATTGTGCTGGGTTTGGCTTGGACAGAGTTAATTTTCTTCACAGTAGGTGTTATGGGGCTATGTTTTGTGCTGAAAATAGGGTTGATAACACCAGGAGTGTGTTATCAACGAGCAGTGCTCACGCCGAGGCAAGGCCTTTTCACTCCATCAGTGAGGAGGGCAGGGGTGCACAAGGAGCTGGGAGGGGTAAGAGCCAGGACAGCTGATCCCAGCTGACCAAAGGGACATTCTAGATTATACGGCATTATGCTCAGCATAAACCCCTGGGGAAGGAAGGAGGGAGCAGGGGCATTGATGTCCTCCCTCTTTCCAAGTAACCACTGTGGTTGATGGAGCCCTGCTTTCCTGGAGAGGGCTGAACACCTGTCTGCCCATGGGAAGTGGTGAATTAATTACTTGTTTTGCTTTGCTTGTGCATGTAGCTTTTGTTTTACTTATTAAAGAGTCTTCATCTCACCTCACAAATTTTCTTACTTTTACTCTTCCAAATCTCCCCTCCACCCCACTGGGGGAAAAGTGAGCAAGTGGTTCTATGGGGATCAGTTATTTTAGTGGGGCTAAAACCAAAATACCCATTCAAACAGAAGTTCAAATCAGATTCTGAGAAAACAGTGTGCTTCATGATAAAGTTCAATAACTACTGTGCTTCATCTTTTCCATTCAGAAAGTAAATTTATCTTACATTTGAATAATTCCTTCAGCCAAACCTGCAGTAATGGAATCATGCCAAGGTCCTAGTTTGTCCCTTTGAGCAAGATGGAAGTCAAAGCACTGGAGCTAGCTATATAAATGAGAAAAGATAAATGTATTAACTGATATTTAAGGTGACTTTGACTGCCAAGAAACAACATTAGAAGATTCTCACTCTGGCTTTGCCTTGGCTTGGTGTCAAATGTGAAAACAGAGCCAAGCCAGCCACAGGTGTTGAACTGTAATTTAACTTTAACTTTCATTATACTCCTCATCACATTGTGGCCAAAACAGTAGACCTGCCAAGTCTTCAGCTGGAACCAAAAAAGCTTTTAATTGGCCACCAAGGGTGAAGACAGTAAGAAAGAAGTCCTGTTTTATTTCCCATTGGGAAACTGAAAGTCTGATATTATAAAGTACAATGATGAGGTACAGAGTCCTTCCATGTTTTTGGCTTCCAACGTAGTAGTTCCAAATCACTAGAGTAGGCAGAATGTTTCCTTCATTTTTTATTTATACAAAATCTAGGAAAATAACTATGTTTAGACAGTCAGTATTAATCCAGTCACACACACACACAAAATAAAACTAGAAAGCAAGCCTAAAACCAGCCCTTCTGTCACCACTGCCTTAGTATGTTACCATACTAAAAATGATCCATTCCCTGTCATTCCCAATAGCTTTCTACCCCTGTTATTAATCTTGCAATCTGTTCTACAGAGAAAACTTATACCAGTGTGGACTCTGTTTTTTTTAAAAGTCAGCAGGGCAGTAACTGGGACAAAGACAACAAGCGGTTTACCACCAAATCACTCAGTCATTTGGGAGGATCCTCAAGTGCAAGATTCATTCACCTAGGTTAGTCTTCAAAAATCAGATTGAACATACAGTCCATGCTGCCTTTATAGTTAATAGAAATAAAAGACCACTTTGAAATTTAGGTTAATAACACCATTTTAAGATGGAGTTAAATCATTGTCTGAAGGTACCTAAACCCACTGCATACAGAAATAGCCTGGGAGAACAGTTTGACTGAGAGAAATAATTGCTAATTACCTATGTATTTAATTGTTAGTGAGTTCACTGGGAACTGTATAATTTTTATTCTTCTACTAAATGAGAAAAAAGTAAAATAACACATCTACTGATTAAAAAGTAAAAATGCATTTTTATTCTACCTAAAGCAGAACAAAATTATTGCAATAATAGTCATTTTCAGTATAGATTCCTCATTCATTCTTTCCTCACTCTAAATTTGTGACATTTTCTGCTTTTAAAACTTATCTTTCTAGTGTTCTTACATATGAACCACAAGAAAATTGTAATTCTACAGTTTTGATGTACAAGCATCATGTTTTTCATGGCATTAGTCAATCTTTATTAGATATAAGAAAGGGTTTTTTTTACAATGAGAGTGTTGAAACACTAACACAGGTTGCCCATGGAGGTGGTAGAGGTTCCATCTCTGGAAACATTCAAGTTTAAGGTTTAGTTTAAAATGTCACAGCTCATTGCAGTGGGTTGGACTAGGTCACCTTTATTGGCCCCTTCAAGACATTAACATTACATTCTGTGTGAGTGTTGTCTGCTATAAACATAAATTTGTGACGTGGAAAATTTCTCAAGTCCAGAAACCCCAAATAGTCAGCAATTTGTACATGTTTCAAGATACAGGGAACTCTTGGAAAATGGTGGCCTCTCTTTTGCCTTCACAGTCTTGCTATAAAAAACAAATGCTGTTTGTTCAAATAGCAGAAGCTTGAATTCAGATTCTATCACATCCTCTCTAATCTCTGTAAAATATGTAGATTTCAATGTTTATTACAAACCGTGGGTATTGTCTCTCTATGAAAAACAGAAGCAATTTTTCTAACTTCAGTATATTTTGGCAAGAATAGCTATTTCCCATCTAAACACTAACCTGTGTACAACATTCTTACTACATTCTTACTACTTTTTCCTTCCAGCATTAGGTTTTAAACCATCATTTGACTATCCTTGAAACAGACAGTTAATTTTCTCATGTCAGTTTTTCTTGTAGCTCCTTACCATCCAGAAAACTATCTTCATTTATATCCAATTCCTGGATGCTCATATTGCAATCTGCTAGCACCTGAATTTTGGGCAGTGGGTTGTAGTTGTCTCATAACTATGTATTCTTGCTCTCTAACAGTCTAGGAATTAATGTTTACCCTTACTGAACCTTTCAGCCATACCAAAAAATTTAGCATAAGCTGTTCAGACCTCCATCCACCCTTGACTGGTAAGATTAATAATAATTCATTTTGATCAGAATTACTCTGTTGGCCAGAATGGTTTCCATGGCAATCAGGTGGTACACAGAGCTGAAGCAGATTTCATCAGTTGTAAAACAGCATTAGAATTATCCTACACTACTAATTATATCTTAGTAGGACTGACTTTTGCATACTGTAGCTCAGAGGCATAAAAAGAAGATAGCTTTAACTATCAAAAGGCTTCCAGAAGGAGAGAAATTTCCATGACCTCTTCTAAAACTGATGCTATTGGAGATGTTTTAGGGTGGTGGTTTTGGTTTTTTGGTAAGGTTTCTTTTCTTTGTTTGGTTGGTCTTTAGATTTATTTGTGTTCTAGTATGAATGTTGTGAATTAGAGGATTTTTAAAAAAGGAATGAAACATGATGAACTACAGTTAAGATGAACTTACTGCATAACGCTGAGACATTTAGTCATTGTTCCATGTGCTAATGGGAGCAACTAAACTGCTGTAGGTCAGAAATTGCATGTCAGAAAAGATCATACACCTTCAAAAGCAGTAGGTTTAAATGTGAGGATAGGTAATTCCAGTAGCAAGGACAAATGCATTTTCCAATCCATGTCGTAAACATTTCTATTGTTATTATTATTTCCTTACTGATTTTCCAGTTTTTTTCTTTAAAGTCCTTGGAAAAATTCACTATGACATTTTTTATTCCATCCGGTTCCCCTGGTATAGCAGTAGTCAGTGTATGATGCCAAATGAACACTTAATCCTTATTTTAGTGGCAAACCCAAGAGCTGGTGGATGCATGTTTAGATTTGGTTGGTGCATGTTTAGAATATTAATTCAAGTTGAAAAAGGGCAGATGAAAATTAGTATATATGCTTACATTTACCACATAACAGCTTAATTGAAAGGATGGTGGCATATTTACGGTAAGTACTCCTAGAAGCTCTAGATGGACTTTGGAGTGAAAGAAGGGGGGGAAAGGGGATAACCAAGAGCTCATAAACACAGGGTTTATTTTGCAGCTGAGAAATTAATGAAATAAGGCTGAATGGAGGGAAAAATACATTTTTTGGTGAGTTTCTAGGATGACTAATTTGCAGCTTTGGCTCAAATTTGAATTTTCAATCTATAGGCCCTTGTGTACACACACTTGATTGAAAGTATTTTTATTACATGGACAGCTATAGCTGTACATGGCCAAAATCAGACATCCATCTTTAAAACTAGGACACTTGCACTAAGACATGTTGTCAATGACAGGAAATTACAAAAGAGAATGATAATGCAACTTTTCCTTCTAATAACGATTGTAAGTGTTGTCATGAAAGGACAGAAGAAAGACATCAAAATACTGCAAATCTGTAATTTTTCATCTTCGATATTATAAAAAGCTCAAGACTACTAAAATCTGTGCAATAAATTATGGAGCATGCCATAACACAGTCAGAAGTCAGCTTCCTAAAAATACTACTAAACATTATTCTAGTTCATGGAGCATAAATGCTCAGTGAATGCACACTATGAACATGCTCTGCAGCCAGGAGATACCAGGTGGTGGGCAGAGGTTTGAGCTGCAGAGCTGCAGGCAGATGCTGGCATGTGCAAGGCCCAGCAGCCAGATTCCTTGAATCCCAGATTTGTGGCTGCAAGGCTGCCAGATTGTCACTGCTCTCTGTTCTCAGAGGAAGAAGCCCCAAAACCTGGGCTTAAATGATCTTCAGCTCTGCATTTGCAGTAAGGATTCTTGGAGCATCAGGAAACTCCTGCTGCAGAGACAAGACTCCAAACCTGGAAATCTTCCAAATGTCCTATGAGACCTGAACCTCCAGGGTGGTGCATCAAGAAGCTATAACAGTTAAAGAACCATTCTGATGATTATGGGGAACCAAGCATGGCTACCTTCATTTTGCAGGTCTAATTTTGCCTGGAGGTGAAGTTGTTATTTACTATTAGTGTTATTAGTTTAATGCCCAAGAGATACAGTCAAATTTAAGGACCTAAATGTGTCTGAAAAAATATAAACTTGGGGAAAAAAAAATCTTGTGAAAAATAAGGCTTTAGGACAAGGCTTGGAAAACAGTTAAAAAGAAATACTATGAAAAAAACAGAGAGAAAAAATTTGAAGAAAAATTAGATAGAACATTTTGGAGTACCAAAGGGTATAAAGACTAGTACTACTAAAGGGGACTATGACTTTTCAGCTTCTGACAGATCATTAGTTTGTGTGTGATTCAGTTCATTAAAATGTCCAAATGAAACATCATTGCTGACTGATGGCTATTCAATTGATTATGAAAATTGATTCTCTGATCTCAGGACACTTCCTGTTGGACAGATATCTGCATTACAATTGACATGCTCCTTGATGGTACCAAGAGCTCTATGAATAGAGCTGAAGTGGAGAAAACCTTTAAAAATATTTTGATTTCTTACAAAAAGGTTGTTTGGTTGGCTCTTTCAATATAAATCATTGAATAATCTTTCAGAAGATACTCTTGGTAGCTTATCTCAGACTGGCATAAGTGATTACCCCAGCAGAAACATGTTGCTCAGCAGTGCTTCAAGAAACACATGTAAAGGATGGGATTCTACATGTAAATTACTTTCATTATTCAAAACTTACTTCTTTTGTACGTGCCATTTTTGAATTAGGTAAACAGCTATTCCAGTATTTACAGAATTTCATAAATGCCTTTATCCTTGTAATAAATTATTCTGAAATCAGCCCTGACTACAAAATAGTAATTACAGACAAATTTTCATCATGAGCATTCTCATTAAATTCATTATTATTCCTAACACAACTGCAGATAGTTGAAACCCTAAGTGTCTTTTTGAATCAGGACAAACCAAAAGTAAAGTAATTTGTATAAGGTAAACTGGTAAGACTGTAAGTGGGGACTACTGTGTACTAGATTTTAATAAAAGGACATAAAGCTTAGCAAAAAGTAGTCATATGCTTATCACTCCATTTGTTTAAGAGGGAGGACAGAGAGCGAGCAGCAAAGGAAATGAGTTCCAGATTTGCCTCGTAATTTGCAAATGCTGGGTAATTAACAAATTAAGTTTAATGTTGCAAGGAAAAGCACAGAAGAAGGACAAAAGTGTAACATAATTAGAACCACATTAGAATGAAAAGACTGAAGACCTGATCCTGCATGTATTGAAGGCAATAGCAAAACTCCATTATTTTTGACTCAGGCAAGATTGAATCTCTTAAAAAACTGTCATGTTTCCAAAATGCCTAAACAACTCATTCTAGCAGCAGCAAAAGGAAACAGATTGTTCAGACATTTCAAATAGAATACAACTAATAGCACCAGAAGGAAACTCAATCATATATTTATTAGTGTGAGATATAATGTACCATAAGCTATGCAAAAATCTTTGAGGACCTTTGCACAGGAATATTTTAGATGTGAGGTAAATCCAGATTTATACTTTCTTCCTATCCACTTAATAATAATTGAATTGTAATAGAAATATCCTGGGGAAATTTGGAAGAAATGTTTCCATGTGAGATTTATCTGACTAAATTTACAAGTAAGAGGTTTTTTTTATACACAGTAAGAAGAGCTTTTTTTTTTAGAATATAATCCTCATTTATTATCAGGTAGCTGCTAGTAATAAATTAGTTGATTCACATCCTAGAAAAGCTCACTTCTTTTCAGTAACTAAAGAGGTAATCCAAGTAACAAGGTGAAGCTAGGTGAGTGTCACAAGATGAGTAACTGGAAATGGGGAGAGAGGGAAACTGCATCATGTGGTTTACAGTAGGAGCCCTAATCTTTCATTGGGTTGGTTAATCACTTCCGAAAATCTGTGAGTAGGGACAGAAGACTTTAATTAATATAAGCCTCTATCATGACCTGTCTCATAAGTGTCATGGACTGAGATTTGACAAGTGATCCTTCTATACTCACACAGAAGTGTTGGGGACCAAAGGCGTCTTTCACCTCTGTGCTCTTTTTGCAGGACATTCCTTCTCACAATTTAGCCTTCAAGAGAGCAGCCTCAGGTGTACCACTTGCCCCTTTAGGGGCAAGTTGTGCCTGACCAACCTGTCTTCTACAGTGGGAGAACTGGCTGTATGCATGGAAGGAGAATGGTGCATGTGACGTACTTTGACTTTAGCAAGGCACCTCTGGCAGTCTCACATTGTACTCTTACAGTCAAATTCATGAGCTGTGAACTGGATAAGTGCACAATTAAGTGGGAGAAAAATAGGCTGGACTGTTGGTGGTCTTAAAGAGCAGTCACTGGCAGTCAAAAAAACAACTTTTAATACTACTGGGGAAAATATTGTCCAATGACTCTTCAAAACTTGGAGGATAAGAGAGAGGACACTTTGAACATATTTGCAGATGATACAAAATTAGGAGGAACAGATGATATGCTTCAGGGCAGGACTGTTATTTGGAGGAACCTGGACAGGTGTGAGGAACAGGCTGACAGCAACATCACAAAGTTCAGCAACGTGTAAAATTCTGCATCTGGGAGCAAATAACCCCATGCAATACTATAGGCTGGGTCCTGGATGGAGAGGGAGCAGCTTGTCAGAAAAATGTCTGAACGTTCTGATGAAAAAACTGGACATGAATCATGTGCACTCTTGAAGCACAGACAAAAACTGACAACCTGGATGCATTAGCAGAACTGTACTCACCAGGTCTAGGAAAGCAATCTTTCTCTGTAGTTGTGAGACTACATCTCAAGTGCTGTGTCCAGTTTTGGGCTCCCCAGCACACAAATGATACTGGTACACTGAGTAGACCCAGCAAAGATTCTAAAGCTGGTGAGATGAGAGGAATGGAAGGACAGGATGCCCAAGGACAGGCTGTGAGAGGCTGTGAAGTCTTTCCAAGCTTAAGAGAGGAAGACTTAGAGAAGACCTCAGATACCTTGTGGGAGGGCACAGAGAAGATGGAGTCAGTCTTCTTGGAGTTACATGGTGACTGGTCTGGAGTCAATGGACACTAATTGGAGAATGGGAAATCCTCCAGTGGACATGGAGATTTTTTTTTTTTACCATGATAATGGGAAAACACTGAAAGATATTATCCAGAACGGTTGTGGGGTCTCCACATAGATATCAAGACATTTAAAATGCAACAGAGGATCAGAGGATCTCCAGTGGCTCTTTCCAGCCAGTAAGGTTCAATTTCCTGTAAATATATCTCTGGTTAAGTATTCTCTTGCTTCTGAAGGCAGAGAAAGCCATGAAGGTTTTCACTGTTTACTACATCTGGCAGAAGCAAATGTGCAAGATGAAATTCTAGTCGGGTCTGCCCCTGGGTTACAGAGAAAGAGTTGGGCAGACAGTTTAAAAATCTTAAATAAAAAGAAAAATAAATAAAAAGTAAAAAGAAAAATATTTATTATACATGCTGGCTCTCAGCAATGTCAACAAATTCATATCTAGTTCAGATAAGGGCACTTCAAAGAAGTCACTTAAAGAGACTTGACCATGACTTAAAGAACCAGCGGAGTATGGTAGCCAAAGGGAAGTCAATGTCTGGAAATAGGGTTATGAAAAATAAGGTAGTTATTTGAGGAAGCAGCAGATAGAGACATAGCAAGAGCCTTTTGTGGGGTCAGGAATGTATTAGAAGGCATTAGTTCCTGTGTGATTTTGTTTTAAAGTAGTTGTCAATTGCAAATAAGCCAACAGATTTCATCTAGAAGTACACAGTCTAAGGTAACACTGCTTATAGAAAAATACTCAAAAATCTTGTCTTGCAGGCTGCCACTGAAGGTGACACTTGTTGTTTAATCTACCATAGAGGACTATTTTCAGCTTCTGTCATCCACCCAGCTTCCCGTCAGAGGACAGGAGCCTAATATGAGAAAATTAAACATGAAGACAATCTCTTTAATGCAGTTCAGAAAGAAATGTGTGTTCATATATTAGGGATAAGCTGCATGAGCATCTGTTCCTCTCTGTAGAACCTCCTGAGTTTAGTTTACACATAAAAAGGAGCACTAGGCATTGAATAGGAATATGATCTGCTTTCCTAACCACTATACGGAGAGCCATGGAGCTCAGTAATTTCAAAAGTAAGTGCTTTGTGGTGCTATTAAGTATTCAAAAGAACCACAATATAGCAAGGCTTGTAAAAGGAGTTTGATAATTCAATCCTTTACACAATGGAACAGCTACAGTTTTAAGATTAATATAGGTCTGTATAACTCTGAGTACAAAGTAATGCTAGGACTTTTCTTCCCTGAAATTGTAATCTTGAAGTGTCCGCTAACAACCAGTGTAATTCACTGCCTTTTAAAATTTTATCATTCCCATTTTAATTAATATGCTACAAATGAAATATCCAAATACTCTAATATAAAGAGCATCAGAAATCAGTATGATTTTTTTCTTACCTTTACCACTGCCTTCTGTTGTTGGTAAATCCTAATGGGCAACTAAGCACCACAGAGATTCTCAGTCAGTGGGAAGAAAAAAGAGGAAAGGAAGAATAAAAACATGATGGGTGTCTACATTAAAAAAAAAAAAAAAGAAAAAAAAAAAAAAAAAGGAAAAAAAACCCAAAAAAGCAAAAGAAAAAAGAAAAAGCATCCAAAAAACCTGAAGGAAAGTGAAGAAGAGAGATGAAAACAGAACGAAAGAAGTGATGCAAAGGCAACCATTCACCATGTTGCAGTAAGTTCTCAAAAAAAAACCCCAAACCCTCCTAATGTTCTTAACTCCTCTTTTACCTTTTATTGCTAATCATGACATTATATGGTATGGAGTATCTCTGGTTGGTTCAGGATGTCTGCAGGATTGTGTCAGCTCCCAACCCATTGCACAACAAGTTGTGTGTCACACAATTGTGTGTCACAGTGAGAATCAGAGAAGGCCTTGTTGCTAGCACTTAAGTGTCTTATCAAGTATTATTCGAGTGTTGTTTTGGTTATGAATTTAAACCACAGCACCATATGAACTGCTGTGAAAAAAATACTAGCCAAGTACACCTTCTTTCATATTACTTTCCTTCTCTCTCTTTCTTTCCTTTTCTTTCAAGAGCTGCCTCTCCAGAATGCTCTGATTTTGACTCTTTTGCTCTTAGCAATATACTGTATATAATATGTATATATATATATATATATATATATATATATATATATTTCCCTTTTGCATGCTAAGTCTGCATATAATTAATTTTTTTTATGACCAGAAGACTGGCTCTTTATTTTCTAAATATAAGCTTGTAGGAACAAATATTCCTATGCCCAGCAGACAGGTACAGTGAAAAAGTACTTGTTCTTGGTTTATCACTCGAGTCATTCCTGAAACAAATAGCTCACAAATATCAACAAGGGCATAGCTTTAGTGAAACAGGAGCATAAATTGCAAAGCAGTTTGTGAAGAATTGGCCTTCAATCCTCAAAAAAATTCAATTAATGACATTTTTATTATTGGAAAAGTACAGAATCAATGAAAATGTTGTATTTGTAACTGCTTCTGCAAAAACTTCAGCCTTCATGTCAGTGTTTTTCAGTTAGGTCACTGGAGAAAGTACCTGAGGTCACACAAAGAGTTTTCCTTTCATGCAGTTAAGACACCTGAGTAAAACAAAAAAGTTTTTTTTAAAAACAGATATTCAGCTAATAAACAGCTGGTTTTGTTATCACAGACCCAGAGAGCTTTAGACTTTTAGATGACTAAAGCCTGGCAATTTCTGTTTTTCTAGTGAAGCATTTCAAAAGGTGGGGAATTTAGGCAAGGACAGACCAAACAAATTGTGAATAGAAGAGTACAGGAAATCTGATTAGGAAGAGAAAAGATGTGTGATTAATGTCCAGGTACTGATAAGTCTTGCCAAGAAAGCTTACAGCTGCCACAAATTCTGCTGTTGTATAGACCCAGAGGCAACTCCAGAAAGGCTACCTGACTTAAACTGTGTCTTTTGGTATGTTTCACACTTGAAGCCCATGGAAAGTCAAAAATGGACCTGGGCACCTGATAAGGCACCTTATCTGATCGGCAAGTCTGATAGGTGGACACAGCTGAGTTCACTGCAGAGGCAGCTTCTGACCAATGTTTTTTGTTTTGTTGGTTTTGTGTTGGATTTTTCTTTTTTTTGCTAGAGAAATTATCAAGCAGGCGTGAGAACCATAGCAACATTTTTTCCAAGAGAGAAGGGAAGCAAAGGGAAGGAATGAGAAGGGAAAACTCAAGATGTAACTAATAACTTCAGCTTGATTTACCATTCATCACCTGGGACAGTCAAGTTTGATGCTTTTGAACTATCAGCATATTATAAAGAGGCAAGTTTGGTTTTGGTTTATTTTTTTTTGTTCAAACCACAGTTGCTGTGACTTTTTGTGTAAGAAAACCAAGAGTGAAATTCATCTCCCTTTGCTTTATCAACCTAAAAGCTGTGTATCTACTATAAAGTACTGCCTCAGACTCACTCTACATCCAGAGAGGTATTTCCAGAGGACAATTCTTTGATTTTGAGACAGCTGTCCAAAATAGATTATATGACTTTTACTCTACAATAATTTCAGGAGTGGAGAAGACTTTTTTTTAATGCAGTAAGAAGAGCCTGATCCACTACTTACCTAAATGTTGCAAAAAGAAAATTATACAGTGCATTCACCTTTCACTTTGCAGGGTAACAATACCCACAGTAAAGTAAAGCTTTACAATCTATAGAAGGTCATTCTTAGGGTCAGTACTTTAAGCAGACTTCAAAATGTCTTATTTTCCCACCTAATCATTCACTCCTGAAAAGAAAAAAATACACTCTGTAAATACAGATAATGTCATGCTATCCTTAAATGTGTTTTTTCTGAGGCTTTATCAGGAGCATCTCTAAGGTTTCTATATCAAGTGATTAGGCTAAGAAACAGTTATACCAAATATATATATATATATATATATATATATATATATATAAAATTGTTCAGTGGGAAAATGATTTGAGGAAGAACTAGAAGTGACTCTGCCCACTCCAGATGCTGAGCACATTGATATGAAGAGCTTTCAATATTCATGTAACACTCAAGCATATTTGCAGCAAGAAATAGTCAAACCAATACAAAATGCTTGATAGGTTAGCAGGTTAAGAGTATATTTTCTGCAGAATAATTAATCATAAATAATGTTAAAACTAACTGGTACTAAAAGTAAAGTGGTAGTTAATTATTTCATTAAAAGAAATAAAATATTTTACGAAAAGCAATAATTTTCATTCTTTCAGTGTCTGTTGATTTGTTTTAAATCTCAAAGAAAGCCCTATTTACAAGTTAAACCTATGAAATCTTAATGCAAGGGATAGGAAAGCAAATCAAGGAAACAGCAGGGAATTATTTTTCTTTCCCCTGTCATTTTGTCAACTCTAATAAGCATACGAACTCATTTTTAAAGCAGTTCCAAATCCATGAGGTGTTAGTTCATTGACAGGAAATCAGTAAGTTCAGAAGATAATGCACATGTGATGTTTTTTGTGTCTATCATCCTTCCTGCCACGACATGGTCTTTTAGCTCTATACTGTGTGACAGTCTCAGCACTGGCAGTGCAAAACTGGCTTGTGACATTCTCATTCCAAGAGAAACAGAGCAGATGTTTCCAGCGACTGCTTTCCAAAATGCTAGAGTACCAGTTCACTTAGCACTCGCTTGTATGCTTGACATTTAGAAAGTGGCAGCTTCTCTTTCACACATAAAAACTTCAAAATGCATGGACAATGAACCACAAATCATCTTTAGTGCTCAATCTGATCAACTCCAATCATGGTGTATTTATATTTTTGCAGTCATGTCAGAAGGAAACTCCACATCTAACCTCCTCACAGTTGCAGTACCGGGGGTATTTCGAATGGACAACCATTTTTACCGACCCATTGGTCTATGTTTATAGAATGTAACACAATTACTTCAATTATAATGGCTCTGCCTCTTTGTGACCTGGTTCCCTAAGGCTTAGCAGTCACAGGAGGTTAATCTGGTTTTCTGATTTTTTATTTACTCCAAGTTCCAGTAACTTTCTTTAATGCAAGTTTCCTAGAGGCTGTGCAATGGAGTGGATAGATGAACAATCTCTCATCCTCTTTAGTTCAAGCATAAACTCAGAACAAAATAAAACACTAGCTTTCCCAAAGCTCAGTTACAAGAGGTAAAGGCTGGAAGAATCACAAAGTCATTAAAACAAAACAAAATCAGGAGACCCAGAGATTTAAAAAAAAAAAAAGTATAACTTGGAAATAGACATTATTTCCTGAAAGGCACCAAAATAAAAATCCCAACACAAATTTGGAAGATCTGGAGGTTGGGAGGTGGGGGATATCTCACTACCCATTAATATTGCTATAATCTCAGTGAGGAATAAAATAGCTACTGCACTTTGAGAAAAAACCTCTGGGTAAAAAAAGCCTGGAGCTATTTCACTCACACCTTATGAAAAAATAATATTATATGCCATTACATATACAAGTATTCCCAATACATTTTCTGTAGCAAATACATAATAGCTTTTTTTTTTTTCTGAAAAGGCTATGAACAAATAAAAGATCCTTTTAGTAGTTTGAGGCTAAATTTGAATATACTATAGGTACATATATATTTAAAATAAATATATTATCTTAAGTACCATTTCAAGTCCCAGAAATTCACTTAAATGACCATATAGGTATCAGGGGATGAAGACATGTTTACTTTGCACAAACTATAATTCAGCTGAATTGTCTGCAGCCATGATTTAGCTGACAATAAAATCAGTAGCAAATAAAATGGTCTATCTAGTATCTTATTAGGTCATCCTTTTAGCTGTATCCAGGGAAGATTATTTTATTCTTGACTATGATAAATGGAAAAGACAAATATAACTGGTAAATCTTCTGTAAATTGCAAACATTTTCAAGACAGCAATTACAATGAGGAAAGCTATTTTTAAATGTATGTCACTCAAGCTGATGTTGAATTTTTATTTCCTCATGTGGTGATCATACACTCATTTTCCTATGTCTCCACTTTTTGCCTTTCTCATTAATATTTTGTTTTTCTCATTTCTCATCAGTTCTATAAAAAAATGCAATTTTATGCACCATATACTAAGGTATTTTAATAACATTCTGCAAAGCCAGAAAGGAAATTATTAGTAACTTAGACAAATGCATTCAGGATGCATTGTATTTGTTTCTCCTGCAAGCCTTCTAAACACATTTTAGACAATCCTCTTTCCTCAATAATAGTAAAGTAAGCTAGTCCAATTAGTGTCACTGGTATCACTACAATATTAATTTCCATTACCCACTCTTGCATGAGATGATATGGTGATGATCCAAATAGTATTACAGAAAAAGGTGTCACCTAGATGAAAACCTTGTGAAATATAATAGAACTGCCAGTGAGAAAAGGTTTATTGAATAACACTCTTGTAGTTGCTTGAATCAAGGGCAAGATAATATTCTTTTTTTAAATATATGATGATGATTTTATTTTCTATATCCTGCTGTCTCACAGTTCACTTGCATAGGTTTTGCTTAAAGAAAGGTGGACTTCTACACCAAAATGAGACTCAGGAATATTAGAAATATTTAGAGTAAATTCATTCTAATAGCTGTGAATGTTAATATGCTTTCTTACCACTACACTGTATCTGAATTACCACTTACACAGAAATTCATCACAAGGTTAATACCAAGACCCTTTTCTTTGAAAAATAGTAGTTTAATATTATTTTAAAATAAATGTAAATATTAGAATGTTATGCTTTTCTAAAAGTGTTGATTTAACTTAAATTTCATATGTAAGTACTGGACTGATTTGGGTGGTAATTAAAGATCAAGCAATTAGTGCTAGAAAAAGAGATTCAAAAGGCATCAATGGAAGCCTTTGTAAATAATCATACAAAAAAAGTCATGTTTAGAAATATAATAACTGTTAAGGTATTCAATCCCCTTTTACCTTCCTCTCTGTTAATGCATTTTAATATGTTGCTACAGATGACTTAAAAATGCATCATTTTACTAATGCATCTGGATTCATTTCTTTGGGATTTAGTGACAGTGGTACAATTTCCCTAGATGCTGAAATAATTTCCTCTTCCTTGGTTAACAGCAGCCTGTTTACTAATTTCCTAGAAACAAAGTACTCTGTTTCTGGTTGTTGGTTATTATGAATAACTTTAGCTGAAGGTCCTATTGTTTTGCAGTGCAGTCCTTAGCAGAAGTATACTAATAAGGACTAAGTATGCTAATAAGTCATTTTTAACGTGGGCACTTTAAAAGTGTCCTCAAGGCAGGATGTATCTTGCTGTAAATATTCACCACAAATGCTAGCAATGGAATGGATAAAAACATACATTTCTTTCTTAATAAATCTTCCTGTCTTATGCATAGAGTCCTTAATTTTTACAAAAGCAATTTCAACCTACATATTTTAACTAGTTAAGGCAAAACTACAAACAAAAGTTTTTCATTTTCCTCAAAATATACTCTCTCCTAATATATTACTTTAAGAGATTCTCTAACTGAACCTTCGCATCATGATATTGCTATGGAAGAGTGTTTTATTCTGTTAAAGAACTTGGTGAATGAAAGCTGCATGGGTCATCTGGCGAATTAATCCTATGATCTGTATTTCGTGATCATGAATTTATATAAAAGAATTATATTTTTCCCTCTGATTAACATCAGAAGTAAATGTACTATGCCTTAAGACAGAATTCAATCAATAGTTAGTTTCCATTGAGAAAACAAACCTTGACAATTGTTTGTTAGAGGCAAATAATTACCATATGCAAAATTCCAATAAAAACCATTGCCATACTTGAGAAGAGAGGAAAAAATATTTTTTGTGCATCTTTCATTTTGACTGAACCAGAGAACACTTAATGTCAGACTCCCATCCTCCTGTCCTAATAATCTGCCAGCAATGCCCTTGGAAGAACGTGTAGGAGGATTACTTCTTGTTTAACTACTGTGCTTAACCTTCACAGCATTTGCTTGCTGTGCTGTCAGTAAACACAGGACTTAAAGGATATGTGCTGCTGGAAGGATAGTTAAGTGCAGCATTAAGCAACTTTTCCTCAATCTTTGTGTAACTGCAGGTGGAAATGAGTGGATAAAACCCCTGTATTTCTTAAACAGAAAAATAAATAGGAAAAAAAAAGAAAAATGAAAAAAAAAAGATTGAGTGGAAATTAAAGACAAAGAGCTTACAAGCAAAAGTCTCTTGTTTTCATGAAGATTTCTCCAAGTGGACTGCAAATCTAATTTATTTTACACACACACACACACACACACACACACACACACACACAAATGCAAAAAAAATAAATGCAGGTCATTTATCAAGCCTCCTGTAGATTTGATTTTTTCATTTCTTCGTATGACTGTATCCTCGAAAATTCTTAACTGATATCACATTCCTAAAAATTCTTTGCAGACTTGTGAGGAGGCAAGCCATTGACTAAAATTACCTTCATACACAAACCAGAGAAAGAATGCAAAGATAGATAGGAACAGAGATCAAGTGAATTCTATAACAGTCAGTGGCAGATTTATGAAGAGAATTCAAGATTTCTTAGTCATAATTCAGAGGCTTTATATTGTGCAACCAGTCCTATTCACTGGGAAAAAAAAAAAAACAAACCCATGTTAGCAAGGGCAGTGGGCTCTGTAGCCCTTATCTTACTGAGAATGGATGTTTTGCTTGAGCAGGATCAAGAGGAAGCATTGACTGTTAAGGAAAATAAAGCATTCACAAACTTCATTCTTCTGTTGATAAAAAAGCTATAAACCCAAAGTGAATAGCCATGCATATGAAAAGAAATTGATCATTTAGAAATTTCTGATTATTGCATACGTGAAGTCATTGATTTACTGAAAGAAACACAAGCTTGAGTAAGAAAATCAAACGCCTTTGCAACAGTGACTCACGCATGGATTCACTAAAACACAGAGAACAATAATATCTTTTTCTTCTACTTACAGAATATTGACAATTTTGATTTGGATTGGCTAATATTGTGAAAGGGTTCTTTTTAGTTGCACAGCCAAAGAAGCATAAAAATACTTTTATAGCATTTATTTGCCCTTGGTGAAATTCAGTGAAGGGTTCAGAATCTTGCATGCTTATGGCACAAATTAATTTGTGCTCATCTGCCAGAGTCACAGAAAGCTGAAAATACACTTTTATGGCATTTATCCATTATTAAATACCATTTTGTTGGAAGTCAATAGAGTACTCCACAGAAACTTCTTAGATATTTTCTATTTTGTCTTCATTTAGTGTAATTCTTTAAGTATACATTTTCTAATAAATTTCCAACTAGTTTGTGATGTTTGGCTTCTTAAGGACTATTGTGCTGTGTTTCTTTATGACACAGAGGAAGATACAGGAATTACAGATCATCCACCATTCTCAAATGAAGAATATATTTTAAAAAGTACTGACATGAAGGAGAATAATTTTTTTTTTCCGAATTCTGGCAATGAGCAGACACTACAGAATGAATACATCATCTCTGACATCTCCTTAATATTTCAGTAAGACTTTACAAAAAACTGATGTTGAAGACAAGTAATCAGCCTTTAACTTGTTCTTTAAGTTTACTAACTCTTCCTGTAGATTACCACAGAGAAACGGAAACAGATTTAATCATGGCTTGTTCAAAATGTTATTTGGAGGCATTACTAAGAAGAAACAAGATAATTAAGCTTTAATATCACAGAAAGAGAGAATCATTGCTTGTTAGCCTGTTTTACTGCCTCTGAAAAAAATGATGTAAGCATAAAAATAGGATTATTCATTTTAGATACAGCTATTCTTTTTAGATAGACTCCTATTTCTTTGTTTATAAATTGCAATAGAAAACATTCTTGATTTCAGCAGGTTGGTCACCCTCATGGTGAAGAGGAGGAATTAGACAATGAGTAAATATTATCTCAATTGAATTGAAAAGCCAGTTGAACAAAATAAAAGTGCATCAGTATAAAAATATGGCAAAACTTCTCCCAACTCTGGAATATTAATTGAAGACCATTTGTACTGAGTAAACTATGACTTGCCAGAAGCACAACTCCACTAGTACAGCATATGAACAATGTGTCCTCCTTCTGACAGTGGCACGGTTTATTTGTACTAGGACTGCATTTCTTAGATCAGCTTGTGAAGAATTCACCCAGAATATACTCTCTTACGTAAATAGTACTCGGTCCAGGATAATAATTGCCAGAAGAAATCTCCAAACTTCCAACAATATCTGAACAGTCTGTATTTCACTAGATTATCTTGTAATATCTACTGTCAAAAACACAACATTTTATTTAGACTAATACAGTAACAGGATATGAAACCAAAGGGTTTTTTTTTTTTCAATCCCTGTAGTTAATAATTAGTAATCAGAAACAGGAGAGCATCCTGATCTTCACACCTTTTTAACTGCAGAATTTTCTCTGAGTTGTACAGACAATGCTGCCACTGCAAATTTAGGGTTTTGCTACACATTCTGTGTAAAAGTGAATCAGTCTCCTTTAAGTGGCTGCCTACATGATGGGCTAACCCAGGGCAATAGATTCCATCCAGCTGAGCAACACAATAATGCACATGCTCAAAGAGCTCTGCTCCAGGGAAGGTTGTGAGTCATGCCACTTAGTACAGCTGTCAGCAAGTACATAAGAGCAGAGAGGAATGGATGAGAAGGCAAATAACACAATTAATGGTATTCTGTGTGACTTGAAGACAAAATACATTACTTTTTGGTGAGACTTCCATAGGTGTTCATAGTAATAAACTGTGACATGATCAAAAGC
The DNA here is from genome assembly GCA_025504685.1 of Leucosticte australis. Taxonomy (NCBI): domain Eukaryota; kingdom Metazoa; phylum Chordata; class Aves; order Passeriformes; family Fringillidae; genus Leucosticte; species Leucosticte australis. The sequence goes on from JANIJU010000001.1 coordinate 61,762,588, forward strand.
TCTGTATTTACAAAAGAACGCAAGAAACATTTCGGGTATCTTTGTTTAGACATTACTGTAGCTCTGGTGGCTGCTCTTCTCAGTGTAAAAGTCAGGAGTAAGCTCAGTGAAACTATAAAAAAGGCTATCATTCACATTAATAGAATTAGTACATACATGCATAGATGAGTGTCTAAACAATTTAAATTAATTTTCTGTTTCACTATCCAGCAGTTTCTTTGCAAGATCATGCTCTCTATTTTTCATTACAATGCTATCTAGCTTAAAACTCTTTCAGATATTATGATGTTTATTAGTTTATTATTGAAGAAACTAGTAAATATCTTCCTCTGCATTTCAATTTAAACTCAGTACACACATTAAATGTCAAACAGTGATATCTTCAGATATCAAAACTTTGCACAAACCCACAGAAGATGTAGAAAAGGAATAAAGAAGGTAGAAATGCACACCTTCAAATGTTATATTTTTTCAACATGTAATGTAACTGCATTCTGAATTTGATTTTAATTTTTCCTGAAAGCCTTGTTACAGTAATATGTATGTTACAGTTTTCAAAAAAGTCAGTTAGTCTGAAAAATAGTCTTGCCAACAAATTAGATAATTTTTAGAGTTTTTCAATCCAAATTACTTTATTGTTTTTCTGACTTTCTTTACTGTGTTTAAATTCTGTATTTGTTGAGACTTGGTGAACTACATACTGTCGGCCTCATACAACAATTTCAAAGTTTATTTTTTAAATATTTGCATAGAAGATCCATATATTAAAAATCTCCCCACCAAACAGAGAAAAAATAGCAAGCAAACAAAAAAAATCCCCAAATCAAAAGCCATGAACTAGATATAATAATGAGCAATAAAATAAATATTATCTATGAGCCTATATAAAGGAACTGAACATAATATGGAGAAAGAGACAGGGAAAGGTGAATTGCTACATGGTAATAAGAATGAATTATAAGACCCAGTTATAAAGAATTTTTTTTCTAACTGGTAGGAACACCTGAAAGGCTTTACCTACCTGAAGTGATTCTATCTCAGAAGATTAATCTACAGTTTTCCAATATAGATTACCATTCTGAAGTAGTGATTGGAAGAGATTATGTTAGGTAGAGTTAGGAAAACAAGCTCAGGAAAAAAACAAGTTCAGTGCTGATAGTTAAGCTGAGGTCAGAATGAGAAATTCTCAGAGTAAATTTGTTAACTGAAGTGTTGCCAGCTTAGAAGGGAAAGCCAGCATCTCCTCCTGCTTCAACCCTATTTTTCTGCCTGCACTCCAGCAAAAACAAACCCCTCCTGAAAGCTCCCTATTCTCATGCCATCATTTCCATCCCATTTAAAACGTGTTCTATTGCTAGTGTTGCAAACCTCAATATTCTGTTTGCTTGAGTGGTAGCCCTCAAGGCATGTGGGAGCAACCTGTAAATGCACTGTTCTTGCATTAGGATCTGCTTTAGTGATCAAGTTCAGCCCAAAATTATACAGTAGCTAGTCAGGTACAGCTGTCACTTTCACTCAATTACACTGACAGTTAGTGTAATTATTACTAAAATCATTTAATAGTGATTAATGCCAGGGTCCATATTTTTCCATGTGTAAAGGTATGGTGTGAGGTATGATGCTTAGGTGAACACTTATTATGAAAGCATGCTGTGGTACAAGCTAAATAATGTAGATCTTCAGCTGAGAATAATTCTGTCAGCTATATAAGAATAAAAAAACCTATATCCAAAGTATGTCTCAGGGCAGAAGTGCTAAACTCCTTACTTTGGTGCTGAAGACAGGCCTTAGAAATGCCTTTGTTTGTCCAATCCTGAAAGCACGCCCCTTACATCAACACCCCTCTTTTGGACTCTGTAGCTGCCCAACTACTGCAGAAATAGGAGGACAGGGAGTAGCTCCCATTGATTCAGTTTTCCCTTACACTTTGAAATCATGAAAGCCTGTGCTCAAAGCCCATCCTGGAATGCCAGCAATGGAACAGGAGCTGTGTAGGGTGCCCCAATGCTACTGCTGATGCCAAACCAATCAGAACATTCAATTACAAATATAACTCCTGGCATTGCCAAGTGGGGTCCCACAAGATATTCAGAGTCTGGGCCATTGCACCACATTAATTCCCCACCACAGAAAACATGTGAAAGCATATCAGATACCATATGGTATTTGTGGCCTTTTGCTCAGCTTCTCTTTCATCAGATTTAGAAGTATCTACCACATTCATCCCAAACAACAGATAAAGCCATTTCCACAAAGAATGTTACAACTTTATTTGTGGATTGCAGGGGAAAGACATTATAAAACAGGGCTGAGGCCTGCTATAAATGACATTGCTGTGTGACTAGGCCTGAAGGAATAATGAAAGGCCCAAAAAGGAGACAAGAAGGTAGTCATGGTGCGGCAGGGGAAGATGAAATTTTGGTTTCAAATGGCTGTCATCACAGGCAGGATAAACGGCTTGACAGAATTTGCTGGTCTGTTCAGAATGTTTAACATTTTTGTCACAGCCTCCAGGAGTGTTTATGTGCTCTATACAAAAATTCTTGACTTCAGAAACCCAGTCCCAGGAGCTGGGACTGCAATAATGTTTTTTATGTTTTATCTTTCCAGTTCTTCTGCATTTCTAACTATTTCTATCTATGCATTTTCAGGAGAAAAAGAGTAAATTATTGTAAACAATGTATCCCATCATTGTGGATCTTCAGCATTTTCAATTCATGAATTAAGCTCATGACTCTTTTTTTTTTCATTCAAAAACTATTTCAATTGATCATACAAGCACAGCAGAGAAAGAAGAAAAGACATTGAGAAAGTCTTTAATAAGAATATACCTATAGCCCTGTACTTGATGCAATCTTTTAGGAAACATACATTAAAGTTGAATCAAACACTAAAAAGATTTAGGCAAAAGTTTCTCATATGTTAATATTTTTTTAATCAGTGGAATGTTACAGAAACTGTACAGAAATGTGTTATTCTCTGTTTTGTGGGAAGAGGTTGGCCTTGAATCCCAGTTTCCAGAATATGGTCACCAATGAATCCAACAAGAAAGAGAATACTCTTGCAAATTTAGGGCATGACACTCTTCTCAGTGTTCATTACAACCCCAATCTGAATAAGAGTCTGAGATTTTTGTTCCTCTCTCCTCTTTCCCCATGTAAATCCATCCACTTGAGCTACTCAGTGGAAAATGCCAAGTGGAAATCAACTACTAAATAAATAAAAGCCTTTATATATTTAAGTTCTTCTGAATCACACTATTTAAAATCTTCTTCTTTCTGGTGCATAGGTGATGCACCGAACATCCAAAGAGTATTTACATTTTAGGGGAATAAGAATTCTTTGAGTGAACCATTCTCCCTTTATGGACCTAGCCTTAAGCTACAAATATTTCCAACAGCATGCTTCCATTTTTCAGTGTCATGCTGTAATGCACATGTATACTTAAGACGTGTATTAACATTGGCAAAATTAAGAGATACACATTTTAAATTCAGAATTAGAAAGAAAGTATGATATTTTAATTATTGTCTTTCAGACATTGAGAGTATTAACTAAAACCAGACTTTAATTGAGCTGAATGCTTCCTTCTTGAACATTAAAAAAAAAAAAAAAAAAATCAACATTTTTCCTTAAAAGACAGACAAGCCTTGGCTACTCTATCTAAAGATCAAGTCAGTCCAAAGAACTCCCTCCTAGAAGTGTCATTATGACTGAAGACAGACTAAATTTTTCTTTTCCCTTCCCTTCCCTTCCCTTCCCTTCCCTTCCCTTCCCTTCCCTTCCCTTCCCTTCCCTTCCCTTCCCTTCCCTTCCCTTCCCTTCTCGGAACCTTCCCGGAACCTCCCCTTAAAATCTCAGGGCTGTTTCCAAAACAACTGTCTGATCATGTCTTCCCAAATTCCTTCTTCACCCATCCACTTTCACTAGATTTTTCTCAGGCATTTTACAGAACACAGTAGCAGGAAACTAATTGAATGTACACATCCAAATTAAACAATTCTGGTGCAGAAGTTGGCCTTTTAATTGGCTTAGCAATACTCCACTATTCATTGGACCGAAGTCAATTCCTTGATGCTTCCTTTTTCTCTCATCTTAAAATGGAGTTGTCTTAGTTAACTTCCTTGTGGCTCAGCCTGTCCTTCAATGCAGAGCATCCATGAGAGCTGTGACACTTCCTGGCAGTCGGAGCAGCAGTGCCAAGCAGCGAATGAGCAAGCATTCAGTGCTCAGCCATGCATAGGCATGGCCTCATGCACAGCCCTGGCCTCAGGATTGCTGCACGCTGCCTAGGCACTGCAGAGGAACTCACATTGCTATTTCCCTTTTCAAACTAAATCTCAAAATCTGCCCATCCGTGGTCACTTTGCATAATGATGAAGGCTCAGTTTAGTCAGCTTAACTTCAGGTAATTACAGAGAACACAGTAGGTTTATATAGACCTCTGTGAAAAGACAGACTCACAGATTAATGAGTCATCCTTTGGAAATGCCTGTTTCTTCACAGAGAAAAACCCAGCAATTGTGATTCTTATTTTAGAGCTTTTAAGAGCACTAAAATTAACTTCAGTGCTTCAGGTAGCTGCCTTAAATCAGATGGGTAAAGCCAGGCATCAATTTACACTAGCAGTATGCTAGGGTTCCTGTTAGAGCTGCAAAGGAGTAAAACAAAACACAAAAAAATGTGTTCATATTACCGTGTTAGAATCAAGAAATATCTAAGCCACCAACAAGAGAAGATACAGAACTGAATCACAAGGAAAGGTATTTTAGGGAAGGATGTACTGTAAATATTTTTAAACTAACAGTTTTTAGTGAATGAGTGAGTTTCTAACTGGAAGTCTTTTTTTGTTTGGAAGATTTTGCTGGTTTTTTTTTTTTTTTCTGTACAAACAAAACAGGATTTCTGAATATTTTTAAAAGAAAAGAAGCATTACCTCTTCCTATATTACAGTGGAAGTAAATCACCGAAAAATGACACAGAATTTTTTTTTTTTAAAGACATAAATTCTAAGATCCAGCAACATATTTGGTGTTTACTTAAACCATTGTTATAGGTCAAACCTGAATCCAAATGTGGAGGCTTGTTGTTGTTTTGCTTTTTGGTTTGGTTTTTTTTTTTTAAGTGAGAAGTCCTTACATAACCTCTAAATATTTAGAAATAGATTTTTTATTCTCCCTGGTTTTAATTTCAACAAACCCAGCTTACATCCTCTATATTTATTCATATTTGTGGCTAAGGGTGAAATTCTGTCTTCTGATGTGCATCTCAAGAATGATTTAGTGTCCAGAAACTTGAAAGACCACAGCCTCTGACTTATTAATTTTACTCCAACCCTAACTTTTTTTTCCTAAAGGAATTTCTGTCTTCTGATAGATTTGTAGAGAGATTTCTTTCTCAAAATGGCACAAAAATGCATTTAAACTTAAATTAGTGACAACATCAAAGTGAAAGATACCCTGAAACACTTCAGCCTTTTTCTACATAGAGCAAGTTTAACAATATGCTTATTGGCTTACATTCTATGAAGAACAACAACAACAAAAAAATTAATCACAGAAGTGAAGAAGCACACATAGATGTTACACTCTAGATGACATGTTCTTCAACACTGGTAAACACTTGATTTCCCAATCCTCCCTCTAAGGGAACATGAAGGAGAAGACCATGCTTTCTTTTAACCTAGAGACACAGGTCTACTTATCAAAAAATAGGAGCAAACAGCTCAGGATTCCTCCTGGAAATAAACTCAGGACTTGATTGAAGTATGTATCCTAACCCACAAAATGGCATTAAATGTTGCATTGTGTCTCAATGTTGAAACAGCCTAAAATATATATTTCTCTTCAGAGAGGGAATAGAAACATGGGTCTATGTTTCCAGTAAGTTCCCATGTTTCCTTGGGTAGATTTCATAGGCTTTCTTACAAGTTACATTAAAAAAAAAATGTACTCAAACATTTTGTTAACATGGGTGATACCTGCTGTAAAATCACTAGCAATGTCTCTTGTGAGATTTCACAAGTAAATTCATTAATATTTCTGGATTCCAAAGTAGAAGGCTAGAAGTCCACAAAGGGTATTTTTGAAGAGAATAACTCCAAATTAATTCTGTGTCAAAAATACATAACTTTAGAGTAAAAGAAATTGAGCCACTATTAAACTGCAGAGCTTTTGTCACCTCACTGATGTTTATATATTGCAAATATTTACTGTATTAAAGTTAACAGGAATGTAAACAGATTCCTGAATTTCTCCCAGACATAGTGAATTTCTGATAAACAGTCTGTCAAAATATTCCACAGAGATTCCTCTATTTGATTTTTAGGTAGCTGTGAAAGTACTTATTTTTCAAAATTTGTTCTGCTACAACCTGAAGAGACTAGGCTCTCCATCTCTCAGTTTTCTATATTTTATAGCATTGTTAGCATAATTTCAATTATGTTTGCTTTGATCTTGATGCAAGAGCCAAAATCCTGAAAACTAGGAAGGACGTCTTACTTCATGTATATCAATGAATAATTCACAATGAATTCACTCACATCTCCTTAATCAGTAAATCTTACCTTTATTTGGGTTGAAATGAAATTTTAAAATCATCAAGCAGAAACTTTGAAAAAACAACAGTTTAATTTTTTATATAATAAATAAAAATTAAAAATAATAAAAAATTAATATCTGTAAGCATTACAAGAAGTGAAAGTGAAGAGAATTGATTGGCATCAATCTTAAAGCTATAGTCTGCCCTTGAGCAGGTCCATGGCTCCATGGGAAATGACATTCTGTAAGAAGAATCTGCAACTTCAAATTATGTTCTTTCTCTTGTGTCCCAGTTTATTTTATCAATATTCAGCAAGTGTGAAATCTGTTAAAGACAAGATATTCCCTGTGTTTCACAGACCAGGGAAGTGATTATCCTTCTGTACTCAGCACTGGTGGGGCTGCACTTTTAGTACCATGTCCATTAAATATTGAGGTGCTGGAGCATGTCCACAGAAGGGCAACAAAGCCAGTGAAGGGTCTGGAGAATAAGTTCTGTGAGAAGTGGATGAGGGAGTTGGAGTTGTTTAGCCTGGAGAAAAGGAGCCTCAGGGGAGACCTTATTGCTGTCTACAATTACCCGAAAGGAGATGGTAGTAGGTGGGGTTCAGCTTTTTCTAACCAGGAAAAGAGCAACAGGACAAGAGGACATTGCCTCTAGGCATGCCATGGAAGGTTCACATTGCACATCAGGAAGAATTTCTTTGCTGAAAGGGTTGTTAAGCATTGGACTGGATTGTCCAGAAAGGTGGCAGAGTCACTGTCCCTGGAGGTGTTCAGGAAATGACTGGAGGTGGCACTCAGTGCATTGGTCTAGTTGGCAAGGCGGTAATTGGTCAAAGGTTGGACTTGGTAACCTCGGAGGCCTTTTCCAGCCTTAATGATTCTGTGATTCTGTGACTGAGAACACTGCCTCTCAGATCAGGAATAGTATCAAGAAGTACAACCTGCAAAATGGAATCTGATAGACTTTCCCTGATTTCCTGATTTTAGTATTAAATCAAAAACATATATATACATACATATTTATATATATATATTTCACAACAATTTCAAATATACCTCTTTTCAAACTTCTTCACAAAAATTCCATCTCAATGTAATCAGGACAGTCCAGAAAAGTATGGTGGTAAGAAAAATATTTGGGATTTTTAATTCTGCTTTTCATTCCTTCTCCTAAAGAACTGAACTAAAACCACCCAAAAATTTCCTCCAAGAAAAGAAATCAAACTACCAAACAAAAAAAAAACTACCCACAGTTTTCCTGTGGAGGAAGAGTTTATTTATATTTTCCTGTAAGAACCTGGAAGCCCAGTTGTCTCACTGAAGAATTAGATGGACAGCAAAAGTATCAGTTCTAATTTTTTTCATGTACTTCCAAAATACTAGATTTAATCCTCAGATTATTTTAGCAGCTTGTGCTGAGAAAGGAATGATTTCTACTCTCCATTACTCTTGGCTCTCAAATTGTTGAGCTAGAGTTAAGATATTGTAACAGCTTTTTCAATCTTTTCAATCGTGCACTTGAATTAAGAAGTGCAGTCAAGTTGCTAAATTTAAATTGCCTTGACTCTGAAAATGTCAGTTCAAGCTGAAACAAAATTGTTTTGAAAACTAGTAATTTAATACAAATTGACTATATTACAAAGTAAGCATATATTTAAGTATGCCAGCCCCATCGAATACTATTCATTATATTCCCTGAGAACCTGTGAAAAATTAATATTCTATACTAGTTTTAACTAGGAAATAATATGAAATATAATATCAAATGAAAGGAGAGAAAATGTGTGTTGTAAACCCACACAACCTGATGGAGTATTTTCTTTCTTATGTTGCTTCCACATAGTAACAGGAAGGTAACACATCTGCTTCCACAGGTACTGTCCCTTTCTCCCTTTGTCAAGCAACCAAGATTCATAAAGGCCTCAAGTAATTTCCAAGCTCCAAATTACACTAGATACATAAAGCACTTAGAAAATTTTAAAGAAATTCATTTTAGCTCATCTGCCTTCTCTGTACAGTCATTGAACTAAAAGAATCACCTTAAGGGCATTTCAGAATAGAAATGGGTACAGTCAGTGGGAAAGCTTGTCTTTCTTCACTGTCTCTTCATTAGCACTGATTAAATAAAATAGGAAAGGTCTCCTGGATGGCAGTTCCTTTGGGACTCATTGATGATATTCTCAAAAGATCAGGTTACCTATGTGATACTAGGCACTCAGCAGCTGACTCATGCTGTCATCTTCATCTGCTAAATTCAGTATCCACTTCTGTCAGATTTTGCAAGTACAGTGTAGCATCTGGTCTGGCACAAAACTCTGAAGCACAGTCTATTTCTTTAAAATGCTGCATTTTCTCCCTCTTTAAATAACTCAAGCAATGGGGCTTCCACCTCCTCCTCGAAAAGACTGTTAGCATTGAGTTCTCTCATACACTATTTTGCTTTGTGTATTAATTCCCATATTTTATTATGTTCATTAATAACATGCATTGCTGTAATAATAGCTATTTAGTTCTTCCTTCCTCCAACCATAAAATTTTCTCATTGTGAGCATGTAATTACTAATGTTTTAGAGACTTCATCATAAGTAGAATATCTAAAGTGAGTATTTTTTTCACTGTAGTGTGAGTACACTTTTCTGGTATTATTTAGCTATAATTTTAAAATAATAAAGACTTTCCTACATGTCTCTTCAGTGAATATTGGCCTTGCTTTGCTGAATTATCATTCTTACTGACACTGTAATTGCTATCATATATAGCAATCTCTTTATAAATAAACATGTGGATGAACATTTGAAAACAAGCCACCAAAATAATGTAATGAGGAGCAATTTGCATTTAGCAGAACATCACAAAATTGCAGAAAGCAATAAGAGAGAGAAATAAATATTTTTCCTATTGTATCCAAAATTCTAATCTTCTTCTCTTAAGAATCTGTGGTTAATCAGTCACTTACTGGGAGCAAGCTCTGAGCTGAGACAGGGACATACCATGGCAGTAAGCCAGACTTGACCACAAATAGTGCTGCCTAGGAAATTATTTTCCCATCAATATTTATTTTTTAAGTTTTCACAACATTTCTTATTCTACAATTGGGGAAAAAAAGTCCCACAAGAGTAGGGAGAGATCTACATCCATTCTGGAATGAGAAGCAATGGGAGAGAAGAGGCTGGCAGGGACTGGAGCCATGCATCCCTCAAGAGGAGTGTGTTCTAGTTCCTTACACTAATGAGGCAAAGCAGGGGCATGAACTGTATGTGCCAGTTAACAAATATTGCAGAGTAGGTGTTTTCCTCTCTCTTTTCTGAAAAAGATCGATGGATGTGGGAAATATTTCTTGGGACAATCTTCACTGGAACTGACATGTTTCTGAACTTTTTGCTGAATTTGAGTTTTCTAACAAAAACCCCCATTTTCTTTCTTAAAAAATCAATTCTTACTGTCCCAGTTTTATACTAGGAAACAAAAACATCAACCTTGACAGCAGACCACACTGGGGACAGATCTCAGCACAAGAACTCTTGCCCCAGTGTAGGTTATCATTACAGAAATGGTACATCTCTATTTCCTATTTGTTTCCAAGCTATTCAGTATTTGTATTTCAGACTAATTTGCTCCACATAAAATTTTCCTCCTATTTTTAATTTTTTTTGTCACTTTCCTTCAAACTCCTCCTTAACTTTGTATTGTCATCACTGGTTGTTGAGCATTTCTAGCTAAATAATAATTAAAGGAAAAAAAAAGAAAAAAAAAAAAGAAAGACATATGTTAAATCTTTCAATGTAAAAAGTTAGGCTACTTTCATTCTTTTTGGAAAATATCCAAATGTTCTTTAAATTGTTTTAGAAACATATCTCAACCAGTAGTATTTATTGAAAAAAATGCCCAATGGATTTAGGCTAGAGCCTTAGAGCAAGCTGAGTTCTGTTGATTTATGCAAACAAAAGGTCTGACCTCAAGCCTTTTCTGTAAAAGTGAGAGCAATAAAGCTAAGAAAAAAAAAGCCAAGAAAGAAAATACTGTCTTTACCTGGACATACATCCGTATATTTCAAATACTGAAAACCTGGAAAGAAGCACTTCACTCAGATTTATATATAATTTGCATTCACTATGTCTCCTTAGAAAAAGCCAGCAAACTAAATAATTAGATATATAGTTGTTGTTGACAACCTAATTTAGTTTAATGAGGACAGCAATATACCTGTTTTCAGCACAAACAAAATGTGCTTTGACGAAAGCACATTTTGTTGTCTCACAATTGAAGTGCTGCAGAAACAACTATTGAGAGTACAATAATATAAAGTAAAAATATGACAAAAATCTTTTTACTAATGTCATTTTATTAATGAATCCTACACATCAGAGGTTGCTGGGGCATGGTACTCTTTATTTACAGATTCATTAGAGAAGAGAAGGATCATGACTTAAAAACCATAAAAGTTTCAAACACATTAAACAGTTCCTCCCACTCATGTGCGAATGAATAAGTATTAATCCACTTCCAGCTATTATTTTAACCATTAAAATGATTTTATTCTTCCATTCTTTTTTTTTTTTTTTGCAATTTTATTAGTGGTAAAATAAGATTGCTTTGAATGCATTGATGGCTACTGCAGTTACCTTCCAGCAGAGCCAAGTCTATCAGAACAAGGGCAGGCCAAAGACAAGGCCTGTTTCTGCACTACTGACACGACATCTTAGGCAAGCTCAGGAACTCATCACTGCTGCAGTTAATATGTGTTGTCAAATATGGAACAGTAGATAAGGCAAACTCAGCTGAAACCAGATTTATCTACTAAATTCTATTAGTATCTGCCTTAGTTTATATATGTCTCCATTTCAATTTCTATTTAAAAAAACCCATCAATTAAGCAAGATCCTGAGAAATTTTGTTACTCTGATTAAAAAAAAAAAGGCCATAATGTATTCCTTAGATTATGTTACAATTCCCTGCTTTATTTTTTTTTTTTTCAGGTGCAGCTTATGGGATTTGAAGCTCAAATACAGTAAGCTTTGCATCATTTTATTCCTCATGGCCAAGTTCCACAGCAGAAAGAAGTAGAAGTTGTACTGGAAAGGTAGGGAGCCACCTCTTTCTCCATCCAACTGTGTAGCTGGAAGAGGAAACTCACAGGCAAAGATCATCATCTCCTTAGTCCTTCACCTTATACACAGCAATCACTGTGGGATGGTGAAAACACCAGGAAGGCATCTTGGGCCATTCAAAAGCACCCTTGTTGACTTCCAAGCCAGCCCAGCAAGAGCCAGGAAAATTTAGTGAGCAGCTGAGTCAGCTACTTATTTTTTTTATATTTTTTTTTAATTTCCTAAAAGAGATTAAAAACAGCATGAAGCATAATCATCTCAGTATAATTGCACTGCTGGACACTGTCTTGAGAAATAAATCTTAAACAGCAAGCTTTGAAAAGATTTATATAGTTTAAACAATGAAAAATCAAAAGACACTGTAAGTTGACAGAATATAAACAATTTGATTTTGGATCATTCCCAGTTCTCAGTTTCCCAGTCCACACAGATGGAAATACTATTTGTAAGCAAAATTAGGAGGAAATATGCTGACTGTGTCTTCCTGAGAATTAAATGCCTAACAGTACTTTTTGCTGGAACAGAGGAGAGTTATGCAGTCTGAAAGCAGAAATTACATCTTCCATGGCCACCTTTAAAAATGATGATTTCAAAGTATTGTTAAAAAAAAAAACAAACAACAACTTACAGATCCAGAAAAGTAAAAAATTCAGAACTGTCAGCAATGAAGTATTACTCAAGATTTAGTGAAAAGCAAAGAGGACTTTGGTTCTTTACTTTGTTAACTTGTGACAAAGCCCAATCACAGCCAATGTTCTGCACCATTAGGTAAAGAGATTAGATATAAAGACAGAAACTAGTATTTCATGGAATCATAGAATGGCTTGATTTGGAGTGAACCTTAAAGTTCATGAAGTTTCAATTCCCCTGTGCCTTAGGTGGGGTCACCTTCCATCCAATGTGGTCTTGACCACTTCCAGGGATCACCCACAGCTTCTCTAGGTAACCTGTTCCAGTGCCTCACCAGCTTCATAATTTCTTCATAATGCCAAATCTAAATCTACCCTCTTTTAGTTCAAAGCCATTCCCCCTTGCCCTATCACTACATGCTCTTGCAAAACTTGTTTCTCCAGCCCCCTTGTTGGCTCCCTTTTTTAGGTACTGACAGGTTGCCATAAACTCTCCTCAAAGCTTTCTCTTGTCCAGACTGAACAACTCCAGCTCTTCAGCCTGTGCTCATAGGAGAGCTGCTCCAGCCCTCTGATCATCTTCAGGCCTCCTCTTGACTTGCTCCATGTCCTTCTTGTACTGGGGCCTCCTGAGCTAGACACACTACTTCAGGTAGTCTCAAAAGAGCAGAAGCAAGGAGAATCACTTCCTTTGACCTGCTGGTAATGCCTCTTTTGCTGCAGCCCAGATCAGCTTCCTGAGCTGCAAGTGCAACTTGCCAGGTCATATTGTGCACATTTTCTGCCAACACCCCCAGGTCTTTCTCTGCAGGGCTGCTCTCGATCCATTCTCCACCTGCAGAATGTGCCCTCTGCACTTGGCCTTGTTGACCTCTAGGAGGTATGAACATGCTCACCTCTTAAGCCTTTCAAGGTCCCTTTGGATGACATCCCTTCCTTCCAGCATTTCAACAGCACCACATTACTTGGTGTCATTGTCAAAATTGCCAAAGATGTACTTCATCCTACTGTCCATGTCACCAATGAAAATGTTAAACAGTGCTGGTTCCAATATCAACCTCTAAGGAATGACACTTGTCACTGGTATCCATTTGGACACTGAACTGTTGACTGCAACTCTTTGAGAGCAATCACCCAGCCAAATCCTTATCTACTGAATGATTAATCTGTCAAAACCATGTCTTTCCACTTAAGAGGCAAAGATGTCATGTGTCAAATGCTTTGTCTACAGCAAAGATAGAGAGATGGCATTTGCTCTTCCCTTACCCACCATGGTTCTAAATTCATCATAGAAGGCCACCAGGTTTGTCAGGCTTGACTTGAGCTCAGTGAAGCCATCTTGGTTGTCACCAACCGTCTCCTTGTTTTCTGTTGCCTTGGCATAGTTCCTAGGAAGATCTACTCCATGATCTTGCTGAGCACTGAGATGAGACTGATCAGCTTGTAGTTTCCTGGGTCTTCAGGGTTTTTTTTTCCCTTTTTAAAAATGGGAGTTTTGTTTCCCCTTTTCCAGTCAATAAGAACTTCACCAAACTGCCACAACTTCATAGCATCCATCATATGATGGATAGTGGCTTGGCCATGGAGTCTGCCACTTCTTTCATGACCCTTAGATGCATCTGATCAGATCCCATGGCCCCTCAGGTTCCTGAGGTGGTCTCAAGTGTGATCTCCTACAGTGGGCGGTTTGTAATTCTCCCAGTGCATCCCATTAAAAATTAGTACATCCTATTAATATCCAGAAAGATGTCACAGTTCTGTAGGATTTCCCACTAATCCAGTTAATCAGGGATTTTTATTCAGGCATCTGACACTGCTCAGAATCCTATAGACCTGCATCACTCTTTCTTGCGCCTCATACTAGAAGTTATGGAGCCAAATTTTTGTTTGCATAACATCTAAAAGTCTCCTTAACCCAGCTTTTACATAATCTTCATAACATTTTTACTCTCATTTCATATTAAAAATTTATTCCAAAACAAAATTACACAGCTGCTTGCTTCCACCAATAAAGTTGTTTTGTTGTGTGTTTATTTTATTTAGTTCTTGGGGTTTGTTTTTTTTTGGTGGGTTTTTGTTGTTGTTGTTTGGTTGGTGGGGTTTTTTTGTTTGTTTTGTTTGGTATTTTTAGGGAGTTTTTTCATCTGTTTCTCTCTTATGTAGGTCTTATCTCTTTTCATTATGATAGGTCTTATTGAACATATACTGCCTCTTAGTGTTTGAGAACTCCTACTAAAGTTAAACTTGAACTGCGTTAACAGAACCCCACCAATAACTCCTGAGTAATGGATTTATTAGACTCCCTACAATATAACCTATAATTTTCTCTATAAGATGTGATAAATGACAAAAGATGAACTCTTCAGAATATTTTTAATATCATTCACTATTCATTTCACATTCTCTTTTATACTAAGTACCTTATAACACTTACCATCCTTGGAAAATAAAACCTAGCTCAGGTTATTAATATCTTTCTTTAAATGCAGATCTTGATTTCCCCTGGAGACAAGACTAAGCATTGAGCTATCAGGAGCAAAGAAGACTTTGAGTCATATATTGTCCACAAAGAAAGGATTTTTCTAGGGTCTGGTGAGTAATCCTATTTTTCCTTTTTTCCCCTCCAGGTGTGCTGGCAATCTATAATTGTACGTTTGCCTTTAATACCATATTGTACTTTCAGTCACAGCACCATATGTAAAGCAATTGCTTTTGTATCATGAGTCACTAGGCACATTGCAGTCTATAAATGTAACAATAATAGTGATGTTAATAATACTTGGTTGTCCTATGGCATTCTTTTATCAACATAATTCAGTAAGTTTTAAATGGAGAGATAATTACTCTTGGTTTATGGGTGGAGAAACTGAGGCACTGAAGGGACATAAAGATTGGATTTCAGTGTTTGCAAACCAGTTTATTAAGTTTTGCTCCTTCAAAAATTCTGTATTCCAAGAGATTCCAGCAGTTTAATTGAAACAAAAGTGTTACAAAGGCCTGTAGTGGCTGCTGACTCAATGTGGTTTCTTCTCAGTATGCTGTCAGCTGATTAAGAACTGGTACAGAGCGAGAGAATCTATTTTAAATGTCTTGTTCTAGGGCATTTAAAAACTGACTAAATTTGTCCCCAGATTTTTAACATAGAGGCAATGAAGTCAGCCAGTCCAGGCACTGAAATGGAGTCCCAGACATGTTTCCTGACTATTAACTCGACTGTAGTAACCATTTGTAATAATCAAATGATAAGCTCCAATTTAATCAAAGTACATGCCCCCCTCTCCCTGTCTTCTGCATCCTAAAATAAATTTTACAGAGCAGTAGAGAAAAAAAAAAGTTTTGTGATTTAAATGTAAAATCAGAATAACCCTGGAGGATATGTCCTAGAAGAGACTTTGGTCTCTTCTCATTTTAGAACTTCTCTAAAGTCATAAGAAACTTTCTTTGCACAAACAGGGGCTATGTTGCAAGAAAAAAAAAAAAGAGGTGATTTGCAGAGATTAGGGTTAGTAACTATCTTCTAATAAGAGGAGAATTTGATAAGCTGATTTAAAAAATTTGATAGACTGATTTAAGAAATATCTCGCTTGATACTGAACAAAGAGTGGAAACCAGAGGAAGAGAGTGACAACTAATCCCTACAGGTTAGGAGATCTGGAAATAGTGTAGATTTTAGGATAGAGATGAGAATGAACATGGCAAGACTGACACATGCTTAGAGGTCCAGGTAAAATTCCACATGTGGAAAAGGTCCTTTAAAGGAAATTATTCCTATTTCATTGAAAAGAAGAGTAAGTACTTGAAAACAGTTGTTTGGCTGGTCTAGCAGGTTAACCATGGCTGCTCACAAACATAAAGAACTTAGTGAGCAGGAAAAAAAGAAAAGAAATATTTTTCAAGGACTCATTACTGAGGATAGAAAGAGAATTCTGCATCAACAGACAGCTAGTAGGATGATTTTTTTTCCCATTGGGTAAAATTCAATTATCTTCAATTAGGAATGGCAGCAATGTGCTGGAATGGGTAGTGAATGAAAAGAAATAACCATTTCCAGATGACTCAGCTAATCATTAAATGAGTTTTATCCCTGAACATGAGAGATGGTATTCCATTTGGGAAAACTTTATCTAGGCTGTTTCTTCCATCAGCAGAGAAAGTGCAGATGATTACTCATTTCAAGACTGCTTTTAAATTTAGAGAATGGAGATACCTTTCTCCATGGACTATAGAGAAAGTTTGTGGAGCAGCTTAGACCAGATGCCTGACTTACATTACTAAATAAATATTAATCACAACATAAGTACAGGAATACTTATATCTCCCTAGTCACTGTGCAAGAATTTATTGGTGATGGTCCATTTTAGCGCATGTGTAATTTATCTATCTGAATTCACAGAACTTGTGGGGAATCGGCTGACTCAGCCTGTTAAAGTACATAAATGAGCACCTACCAAGGAGGGGGTTAAGGACAAACAAATGAACACTCTGAACAAATGAAAAATCAAGTTGTCAAGAATGAAATTAATCAAGGCACCAAGAAGCTTGAACAGAAATACTCTAGTAGCTTGTATATGAATCCAGAAAACTGGATAATAAAAAAGAGAAATTGGGATTGGAATTGCTCTTTTATGACCTAGCTGGTGTTAGAGACCTGATGGGAAGATTTGCATGAGCAAAATCACCGATTTTAAAATCCCAATATACTGGATTTAGACAGGATCTAGTGAGAAAAAAAAGTAATGAAGTCACTTTCTATCAATCCAGGGTATTACCTGCACCTGAGTTCTCTGGTAACTCAGAAAAAAAATGTTTTTCATGTTCATAGATTCATGTTCTAAACAAATCAGCAAATGAACAACATGAACAAATTGATGTTCAAACAAATCAGCAAAAAAGCTTAGACAAGGCACTAGCAAGTGTCTTTAATAGACCAACTTAGTCTAGGAAAATAATGCCTGATTTCTACTGCAGAAATGGAGAAACTACATTATAATGTATGATTTCAGCTTGAAAGGCACGGTTGGAAATCTCATGGTCCTTACAATTTCCAAAAATTATTGAAGAAAAAAATGTAATAAAATTAATGTTTCTTCCTAAATGTTCTATGCTTGTTGCAGTTATTGCAAACAACCAAGGAATTCTAAAAACACAACACACCCCACTTTAGATGTTGCTTTTTTGACCTTACAGTAGCCTTCCAGCACCTAAATGGGACCTACAAAAAAAGCAGGAGAGGGACATTTGAGAAGGATGTGTAGCGATAGGACAAGGGGGAATGGCTTTGAACTGAAAGGAGGCAGGTTTAGGAGAGAAAAGAGAAAAAAATTCTTCACTGTAAGAGTGATGAGGAACTGGAACATGTTGCCCAGAGAAGTTGTGGCTGCCCCTTCCTAGAAGTGTTCAAGGCCATGTTGAATTGGGCTTTGAGCAACTTGATCTAGTGGAACGTGGACACACCCATGGCAGGCATGATTGAAAAGAAATGATCTTTAAGGTCCCCTCCCACCCAACCCACTCTATAAGTCTATGACTTAATTATATCTGTAAAAGGTAAACAAGACCAAATCCAAACAAGTATGGTATGTATTCTCAGCAAGTTTCTGGATGACACCAAACTGGGGGGAGTAATCAATATGTTGGAGAGCATGGCTATCATTCAGAAGGATTTCTACAGGCTGGAAGAACAGGAATGGCCATTCATCCTGTGAGTGGCTGGGAACTGAAAAACTACAAAGTCACAGATGTGCATGTGCAGTGGCAGAACTCCCTGTGCTGGTACAGACAGACTGGTTTGGTAGCACCTCTGCTGAACAGCATCTGTAAGTCCTGATGGACTGGAAACAAAGCTTACTTTAGTAGATATTTATTAAACCACTTGTCTATTTTACTGCAGCACTCTCAGGGACGCAAGTACAGAACCCAAGGTTAAGGTTAGAATATGGCACCTTCAAAATTAAAGCTCAGACATTCAAGGCCACCAATTAAAGAAATATATACATATATTTCACTTAAAAATTAGGTAAATTTCATATTTCAGTAAAAAAAAAAATCGATGAAACTTGGCACAGAAGGTTAAAAGTCAGTTTTTAGGACATGAACATGCTTCATTACTATTTTTCTTTTCTGGTCTGAAGTACATTGTCAAAATGACATACTGTTAAGATTTAGAAAACCTTCTGCCTTGAAGGAAGAAAAAAATGGTTTCCTTCTTAACTAGGAGACTAGTATGAAACAGATTCAATAAAAAGAAGGTGAAACATTCCAGGTGAGCTATGTTTTGGAGATTAAAATTAAACTAAGGAAAGGCAAGGACAAAAGGTTAGTGTTGTGGTGGGTAATACTAATCCACAGATCATTCTCAGAGGAGAATTAACCTTTTTTTGGTTTTAAGTTTTGTAAAAGGAATTCAACAAAGCATCACTAAGCTGTCAAATGAAAATACTAGAACCATAATTTTTCTTTTTTATCAATGCTTATCTATGTAGGGATTTGGTTTTGTCTCCATTTGACTTTTTTTTTCCTTAGGGAGTGATCCTATACTAATAAAATTGTTTGCTTTGTAACAGTGGGAGGCTATGTAAGAAATTAAATGGCAATGATTGAACTTGGAAAAAAAATAAATGCAGAAGGGAAAAATACACTCTGAAAGATTTTGAAAAAAGTTCTTGCATAGCACAATGCATATGATGGAATTTACTGGTTTGAACTGGATTGCTTTCCTTTTTCTGAGAGGAGACTTTATTACTATTTTATTTATTTATAATGAAATGTTTCTTTCATTATAAATAAATAAAATAGTAATAAAAATTACTATTTTTTACTGCAAAATTAATGGATTTTAGGTAAAAAAATAATTTGCAATAAAAAATAAATTTAAAAAATTAATTTGTAATAATTTTTTTTTATTAGTTTCTCTTTTTGTGTGTGTGTGTGTGCGTGTCTTTCTTTTTGTAGTTTCAGTCAATTTAAAGACACCTTAGGTATTCTATAGGATGCAATTTGCTGAGCCTTCAAATTATGCTAAGATTTTTTTACTATTAAAGCTTTATTACCTTTATTTATAGATCTGAAATTTCCATATTATTATTTCATTATGCTACAGAAAAAGCAAAATACAGTCTTATTCTAGAGAGTCCTCACAGAAATGGTAAGTAATGGAAAAAAATATTAGAATACCTTCAGAGCTGCAAAAGGTTACTGAAATGCCTGGCTCCATAGTTGCATGTGTTCTGCCATCTGAGTTAAACAGTACCAGAGAGTAACAGTAATTGTCAGTTGACCTTTTTATTAGACCTACTCCTATTAAATGTTATGAGAGTAATCAATTGGTACTAAATAATGAGCAAAACAAGCAAACAAAATTATTTTATTAAATGACCTTTTTTAGAACAGCGTTAGCTTAAGAAAGATAATTTTTGGTTTTAGACTGGTTGTGACAGAAAAGAAAATCAGAATAATTCCCTCTAAGGGTATCCAACTCAATAAGGACAAAATCATCATGGTTATCTAAATCCAGTAGCTCTGTTACAATGGCTTCTTCATTTTCCTGTGTAGCCCTTCCTCTTCTATCACTCTTGTCCCTTCCACCCCAATAGTGTCTATCAGATGCCAAGGTTAAGTGCAGAACAGGACACTGAAGAACTGAACACAGGTCAGGATATAAAGACACTTTGTAGAAGGATGCTTTGTCTCATAGAACCAGCTGTAGAGTGGACTGTGAACAGTGATGCAGATACCAATATCCTTTATGGACAATGTAGGGGGTTCCAATCAAGAGCCTTTAACTCTTACGAAAGTATTTTTATCATAGAAAAAATTGCTTACTTAACTTCCATATAGTCCAGCACCCACTATATTTGGTTATTTTGTTAGCTACTTTTCTTACAGTATATTCAATTGTCATGGTAATTAATTTTTATGCTGACCTGAGGCTATCTATTTCTATTTCAGGGTGTTCTGTTCATTCTTTCTCCAAGGTAGGTACAACTATTCAGCTTTGCTTCACAGTCTCTGAACTCTGAAGCAGAACTGCTCACCTTTTAAAACAAAAGTCTCTCCCCTCCAGGTACAATAACAAAATAAATTGATGGTACAGCATATACAAACTTATTTCAGCCTTCAGAGAATTGCTCACTGCCTTTCATGCTAAGACACATATAAACACGGTAATTCACTCTGATTTTATGAATTGCCTCCTGACTATCATTGGGGAGTGATGGCTAGGCAGTGCTAAATGAGAGCATCTAAAGCAGGTTGAGAATGACTGCAGTGTGCCTCTAAAGATCGATGAGTTGGCAGGTACTGTTATAAATTACCATCGGGTGCCATTCACAGACGATAAGAGCTTCATCCTGCATGACAGCCATTGATCTGATTCAGAACTAAGATGCAACCTTTGATGACACTCCTTGAGGATAAAAGGTTATGCTTCACATTTAGTTATGAATAATAAGGTCATGTTTTAATTAAAGTAGTATCTCAGTGGAATATTAGGGCAGTGAAACCGTACAAATTAGTATGACTCTATAGCAATGGTTGCTGAAAAACAGCCTAGTACTGAGTATAGTAACAGAGAATAACAATGAAATTACATTAATGAGGCAAATAGACCATGTTATTAGAAGGAGCTTAATTAGTCAGACCCCAAAATTAGAAGAAACAATAGTTTTTGAGTTTATGTTTGACTCTAAAGCTGGCAAAACAAGAGAATTGAAATTAAGATTAGAAATACTTAAACTATAAACCTATGTTTTGGTTACAATAATTTCAATACCCTTTAATTTAAAAATATTTTGTGCAAAACCTAATATCAAAGCTAAAAACAAGCCTGGGACTGACTGTTCATAGAGATTTTTGAGTCCTCTTTTCCAGGGAACTCAAAGGATTGTTCACAAATCTCTTTTTTTGGCACAGTCCCAATGACATTTCCTGACCAAGGTTTCTGAAAATAAAACTGGCTATATAATGAACATGTATCCAGAAGAGCTATTAAATAGAGCAAATATTATTTGTAAATATTTATGAAATCCTATTATATAATATAATAAAATATAACTGGTAAATATGTGTGCTGCTGATCCAGCAAAATATTGAGGCCTGTGCTTAAGTAAATTATCTAACCAATACCAACCTTAGAAACTGAATTAAGCAAGGTAGGGATACAAATATTTTCAGCCTAATCCATTGTAAATGAATTGCACATATTCTAACTCACACTCCAAAAGGCAATTTCACTGACCCAAGATTTGGAAATTAACCTCTCATATAGAAAGTGTTGTAAAAGTTCAGTCATGAGGATTTATCAAGAAACTACAAATGGTACCTTGTGCATTCTGTCAGCATGGCGAACTTTATTTATTTATTTACTTTGACATACTGCAAAGCATGTACAACCAAGTATTTCTTCACACCCACAGCTGTTGCAGCTTATGGTGTCCTCAATCCAATCTAAATGTTCATTTTGCAATTACTCTGCTGTCAAATGATAAGTGAAATATAGAATATATACGCAGTAAGTACTTAATAGCTTTAAAAATATACTTTCTATCATAGTGTCACCGGTTGCTTGTCAGAATTCAGACATTTTAAAATGTTTAGTGCTTAAACTAGCAGAACACATCCAGATCAGAGACCAGGGATAGTGGCTCTGCAGGAGAGCAGCTATGCAAATGCCTTGAAAACATAAATTGCTCTGAAAAGGCTGAAAACACAAGATCAGATTGGGAGGTCAAGAGATTATGGAAACGAGCTGTCCACCTCCCATGGTGCACGACAGATTTTCATTTCCCTTTCTGTTCCTAATATGACTGACCAGCCATAAAGCAAAACTCACTTACTACAGACATAGCAATGCTTGTTTTGGGGGTCTTAGTAAGTCTGGGCACTTAGAGGAATGCAAAATCTCAAGGCAACTACAGGACCGGATCAGTTACTTTGAACTGCCTTTAATAAAACCAAAACTGGGTTTGAAGGTGTTATGAGTTTGTTTATAGATGTTTTACAGTCATAATCTACAGCTTTGCAAGGCAGATATAGAGCTTTCTCATTCTGATGAGAAACAAGTGACATTCCATATGAAAAATGTAAATCTATTGAATATTTATTTTGCTTGTGTTCTATATTGTTACTGATGTCACACGATAGCTAAAATTATTTAATTAATACAAAGCATGTGCAGAGATTCTTCCTCAGAAGATTCTCTCTCCAGAATCATTACCTAAGCTCCTATATAATTATTTGTTTTCAAAAATTTTTATGCAAAGTTAAGAACACTATTCAGCATAATGTGGTTTTGATTTTTCTTGCTTGCAGATTTAATGAGGAAATGCACATTGCTTGCTTGGAGAAAAATAAAAATGTAATTTAGCATGTTTCAAGACATATCCTGAATACTGACAGTCATATGCTATAGACTTCTGCTCTATGAGGAAAACAGAGTAACCTTACTTTTAGATCAAAGTCTTTTTTCCAAAACCTTACTAGATAGTAGTACCTTCTAGAATAGGGAAAATATTCAAGGTAATTGTGGGTGTACACAGAGATTTGGTAGAAGAACAAAACAGTTACAGCTGAGACGGATACATATATACATGCTGACATAATGCAAACATCTAATATGTAGCTATCCCATTTACTGGCTGAGAAAAGAAAATTGCACTTAGAAAATAGTTAGGAATAAAATTGTGTTTTCTGACAATACTCCCATCACAAAAGATTATTCTTTCTGCTTTCTTTCTTTTCTTTTTTTTTTTTTAATTTATTTAAAATATTTGCCTGTTTCATACTGGTCTGTCTTTTTTGTGCAAAAGTATGAATCAAACAAAGAATTGTCAGTATTCTTCAAATGAAATCATTAAGAATTACATTAATAGTTTTAAGGGATGAGTTAACAATCAATACCTGGATGATATTCGAACTTTCAATTTGGTTTTGAAAAATGCTCAGAAATTTCAATATCTAAGCCAATATAAATGTATTGTATTAGTGGGACACAATGGCATCCTATCAAGCATCCTCTTAAGAAGACGAACATTAAATAAAAAAAATCACATATAGTACTTCACTTGTGACCTGTAAACTCACAGCCTCGGAAATGTTAGATTCTTTTATCTGACAAACAACGTGGATTTGATTCCCAAATACTTCATGACAGAAGCTCAAACAATCATTTCCCAGCAATCCAACAAAACTTATAAGGAGGCAACAGATTTCCATGCTGTTGAAAACACATGTTGGGTGGAAAAGTAACAGATATCTGAGTAGAAAAAAAAAAAAAAAAGAAATAAAGTTATATAGTAAAACAAAATCAGAAATCAAAAAGGCCTAATAGCATATGCTTTTTTACCTGCAGGCAAAGGAGACTTGATTATGAATTTCCAAGTGCAACAGCACAGTCCCAGTAAATGACAATAATAATATAAATTTCTGGAGGGCAAAAAGGTTTCTGAAGGTAAGAAATATTGTTTGAAGTTCTTCTTCGTTACATTTCAGTAGAAGAACATGTGTAGAAACATACTGAAGATCAAAGGTCTAAATAATTGTGTTCTTTATTAATTAATTCTGAACTTATATTTTATCAATGTCCTTAAGATATGTGTTTAAAGGGTATAATACCAGTATTGTAATACATTCAATTCAGTGCAAATAGTATGTACCCTTTGGTGATTGATTAATTATTACCATATCAAGAAACCTCTGTCTTCCTTCATCCTTTTGGCAAAACCAATATTTTTTTTTATTTAGGCACTTACCCTTCAAAGAGGTAAGACAGAGCATGATCTCAATAAATTTATTATGGGGAAAATTGACTTTTTGAAGTACAAAATTGACCAACGGCATTAGGTCAGAAACATAAAAAGAAAAAGAATTATAAATCACATCAAGGATAATATTTTAAATATTCTGTAGATTTACTTATGTATTCACCTTTATACTAGAGTTTAAACTAATGCTATGTTAAAACTTCTTTTGAAATCTAAAAAGAGTGTTATAGACTGAAGACTGCCATCTCCTAAGTTTGTTAAAATGTATCAAAATTAGCACTAGCATTTCATTTCTGCTCCATTTCCCTTTTGGGTTCCACACATCTTCCCTTAGTGGGAAGCACACAATATCTATTGTATTGACAGTCATCTCCATTTGATATGTTAATTAGGAAACCACCTAATCAGTGGATGAGCAGCAAACATTCTTTTGCTCCACACATTAGAAATCTTCCCAAAATGATTACTTTGCAGATTTATGTTAAAACCAAAAATTATTAGAGGATGAGGGAGGGAGGCTTGGGTTTTTGTTGGTTTTGCTCACTGATACTCAATACTGATTTCAATGTTCTGTGTTTATGTCTACTGAGACTCTGCTAAGTGATTAGGACCATATCCAGCAAAGCACTTAATATTTAGTTTTGAAATATAAAAGGATATCCACTGATCTCAGTAAGCTACAGGAATCAATCTAATAGAACCAGTTGAAAAAAAAACTAGCACATTTTCCTTCCTTTCATTCATCTTATTAGAAAAATGAGCAAACTATCCCTTGAAAAATATTAAAGAATATTGCACACAAACTTATTCCACACACCCCCCCCCACAACACACAGATGCAAACAACTGTATACAGGCAAGATACCATTTATGAAACCAAATGAAGCTAAGAAGACAGGAAGTGAAAATATGAAACTATTCAAAGGTGCATTTTAAAGTCAATTTTAAAAACATAATTTATGTAGTTTTCATTGTTTTAGACAGAAATACTATTTTCAACAACTCACAGCTCATTGTTATTTTATTAAACACAAATAATAATTATTTATGCACTTTTGTGACTCTTCAAAGCACACTGCAACATTGCAGCTGAATAACTAAAAGACTATATAATTATTTTACCATAACTCCTTGTCAGAGTCAGATTTATGCCGCGCTATTGCACCATCAGGAGTCAGTTATGTCTCCTATTTCCATTATATCACAATGAAACATTGCAAAACCAAGCACAGTGTTAAAATTACTGTGACTTGTGGTGTCCCTCAGGGGTCTGTACTGGCACAAGTTGAGTTTAATGTCTTCATCAATGTCATAGACAGCAGGATTGATTGCACCCTCAGCAAGTTTGCAGAATGACACCAAGCTGTGTGGTGCAGTTGACATGCCCGAGGGATAGGATTTCATCCAGAAGGACTTGGACAAGCTTCAGAAGCAGGCCCATGGGAACTTCATGAGGTTCAACAAGGCCAAGTGCAAGGTGTGATACTTTGGTAGGGGCAATTCCAAGCAAAAATGCCGGCTCAGCATTGAGTGCTTTGAGAGCAGCTCTGTAAAGAAAGACTTGGGGGTGCTGATGGATGAAAAGCGGGACATGACCCAGCAATGTTCATTTGCAGCCAAGAAAACATACTGTATCCTGGGCTGCATCCAAAGCAGTGTGGCCAGCAGGGCAAGGGAGGGGATTCTGCCCCTCTGCTCTGCTCTGGTGAGACTTCACCCGGAGTACTGCATCCAGCTCAGGGGTCCTCAGCACAAGAAAGATGTGTGCTTGTTGGATCAAGTCTAGGTGAGGGCCATGAAGATGATCAGAGAGCTGGAGTACCTCTCCTGAGAAGACAGGCTGAGAGAGCTGGGATAGCTCAGCCTGGGGAAAAGAAAGCTCTGGGGAGACCTCATTGTAGTCATTCAGTATCAGAAAGGGGTTCATGAGAAAGAAAGATGGGGACCGACTTTTTTGTGGTGACAAGGGATGATTGTTAAAACTAAAAGAAGATAGATTCAGACTGGAAGTAAGGAAGAAATTTTTTACAGTGAGGGTGGTGAAACACTACTGGCACAGGCTGCCCAGAATGGTGGCAGATGTCCCATCCAAGAAACATTCAAGGGCAGGTTGAAGGGGCTTTGTGCAACCTGATCATGATGAAGATGTCCCTGGGCTCATCTGTCATTGCAGGGGGTTGTACTAGTTGGTATTTCAAGTCCCTCCCAAACCAAAACCACTCTATGATCCTATGATCCTCTGATTCTATTCTTGCTGATACAACTCCATGTAATTTATTGTAATTTTTTTTTTTTTGACCAGACTGACAGGTCCCTTTTCTTTGCACCAACCTTTTTCCTCAGTCACGGATGCAGACACTCTTAACAAAGGTTCTGCCTAAGAATGTGGAAGTGACAACAATTGCTTGTCTAGTAGCTTCCACTATGCTAATTGCAAAAGTTGGTCAACCATGTTCATGTTCTGGTCTGACCCTAGTCCTACAAGAGACAAGGACATACCCCAAAGGAAACTTCCTTGGAACTGAGATAAATGTGAGTAATTCTGACCACAAATGTGAAAGTCCCAAGAGTGGATCATGAGTGTTCAGTGCTCGTATCTGGCTTGCAGGTGGAAATAGTACTGCTCTGAATCATTTATAGGGAACAAGTCATAAACTGCAAACCCAGGAAAATGTGAAGAATGCATTTCTCCATTATCCTCAGGCACTGGCTCCTGGTATGATTTTACATATGCTGCTTTTTATGATGATATTGATTACTAAGTCAACAGAAGCATTCACAAGGGAGTGCAGATCTCTTTACCACTGCTCTGTAATATTAAAATATCATTACTGAGACACCAACTTTTTGTTCTGCTGTAATATTATTCTCTGATGGTTGCCTGCCTGAGATGAAATTTGAAACTGTCACACACAGACTTGTAGAAGTGATTTGACTTCACTTATAAGGAAAGTGAAATTAAATATTCATCCTTGGACTGCATTTCAGGTTCAAACTGACTGAAATTCCTCAAGGCAAAAAGTACTTAAGTCACAGAATATTTTTTTTTAGTTTTAAAAATTCAGGAAGTCTATTTATCAGGGTTGGACAGTCAAGAAATCATTTATCTGTAAGTTCTGTACACAGAGATTATTTTCCCTGCTTTGCAGCATGGTTTTAATTATTATGGCGAGGTATGCTACTTCCTAACCTGGATTAATTTTAGTACACTGAACATCCAGACTGAACTCTTCAACATGTAGCTGTTCAGATAAGTGGTGGAAGAGCCTAAGTTTGAACCATCTGAACTTTTTTATACTGGTGAGCATTTCTGCAGGTAGCAGCCTTTGAAATTAAGGTAAGCAATTACAGTAATGACAAAAGCCCAGTTAAATCTTTAAATGGATGTAACACCTCGAGACTTAGCTTCCAATTTACAGATTCACTTGAGGGTTTACCCACTCTGAAAACAAAACTGTCTCAGCAAATAAAGACAAAATACTATAGTCCCCCCTAGACAAGACTTCCTCTGAATACCAAAAGTGATAAAATTCACCGATCCAGATTGTAGAAGCAAAGGCTTCTTCCTCACAAGGGAAATTCTTTTTTTTTGGACAGTCAAATTAATTGAAAATGGCCCACAGACTTGAAAATTTGTTCCTTTACAGAGCTCAATTGAAAAAACACCATTTTATTTAGAATTTTCTTGTTTTATTCTCACTGTTCTCGCTCTAGCGCTGGGAATATAGCATGGATTTGGTAATTTTAAATGCCATATCAATAAATTCTACTCAGATATACATTACATTTCAGGAATTTCCCCAAGCCATATATATTCACAAAGAAAAGAACGAGGCCAATACTGCAGGAACCAACACAGGCAAAGCCATCAAGAGACTTTGTAAGCTCTAAGTTCCACACAGACTCATGGTACCCAGGCAACAGAGCAGAGGGGAGGCAGAAGATTTGGGAAAACATTTAGCTCATGGCTGTTCTTCCATGACTGCTGTCAAATGGCACTGAGAAATACATGGCAATATTTAATATTTTCCCTTCTTTAGCTACTACCACCATTTAGTCAAAATAATAGTAAGCAAATACAAGCTTTATAGAATCAAAAACTTTAAAAAAATATATATGTGACACTAAAAACAAGTAAATATGCTTACATATTCATAAATTTTTCCAAAAATTACAACCATCTCAGATACCCAACTCTGTGTGGAGAAGGGGTTTTCCTTTTAAAATTTATTCGTGCGGCATTTCTTTCTCTCTGTGTAAGATGACTTTGTGATAAAGACACTTCTGGACATATTTTGCAGGGTTCCTCCTTACTTTAATACAGATGATATGTAAAGGTTGAGATGGAGTATAAAATAATTTTCATTATGAAGACAGTAAAAGTGGAAACATATTTTTGGAAAAATAAGCAAAATACAGGACAAGTATTCAAGGATAAGGCTGGTATTGGAATGAGAACCACTGCCTATAATGGACAGTTGGTGCTGTTAGTAATTCCTGGCCCCTTTAGCTCTGGAGTAAGATTCCAGCTTTCAATTAAAAACAAAAAAAAGTCAAGTACACACCACAAAATATCATTTATTTAAGCAAAAATTCTAACCTTTGTTTTAGAACTTACGATTTTGGCCATGAGAGATATATTTAAGTAATAAAATATGAGTTTTTGATTTCTCCTGTTAGGTCAAGAAGATTAAGTACTGAAACCTAGTCTAGGAGTCTTTGGGTCAACTTTTCCTTTATAATGGAATTTCATTTCATTTTTTAATGATGGACTCAGTATGATTACATGGCATTTAATTTGCACATAGAAGTTCAACCCAATGAGACAGCATAGTCAGCAAGACTTTTCTTCTAAATTTTATTCCCATCTTTACAGAAATTTCCAACTCCTTTTAAATTAATGTTCTGCTTTGTCTTTGACCCACATTGTGAACACAACTTCTGCTTTCTAAGATTTTAACGATTCAGACAGGCTCTTTTGTTTAAATCTATGACACCCATGCTTATCTTCTTTGTATGATGCATGTCTCTCCTGAGGCTTCTCTGCATGAAAGACAGTCACAGCCTCACGTGTTTTCTCCCAGTACAAAATACTGTGCAGGAAAATTACTTCTAGATTAAATTTGGTTTCTGTCTAAGCAGGTGTCAGAACCAAATTATGAAAGGATCAACTCAAATTACTAATTGCAGAAAACATGTTTTATCTCTGCTTCTTTTTGATGAACAGCACAGCTAGAAATATTTAATTATTGTTTAATTATGTTTACTAGAAGTTCATACAAAAGCTATAATATTCCAGGAATGAATTCTGGGAAAGAAATTTTAGGCAATGCTGTCAATGCAGAGAATGCAATACTTAAACTTGTCTGTCATTAGAGATACTTCCCCCCTCCTTCCCCCTCACCCCATCCCCCCTGTTAATTTATATGCATAACAGGAACAAAGAAATTACTTGTTGCTTCTTAAGGATCAAAATTCCTACTTAAAAGAAAGAAAAACTATTTGAAGAGGATACAAGTACCTGTAGTGTGATTGAATTATTTATCCCTTGGCATCATGTATTGTCTCTGAGTAATGGCTTAGGCTTTGTCCCTAAATCATTAGCACACTCTCTTAAACTGTAGGTGTATCTGAAATCCCAACAGAGTTTTCATTTCCAATGTGAAATAATAAAAGCAGTAACACCTAGGAATCATATGTCCACTTCACATGCCAAAAAAATTAATGCTCTCATTCTGGATCTAAGCCTAAAATATCTAAAGATCAGTATTTGGAAAAAAAATATTGCTTGTTTATGATGCCACTGCCTATAATTTGCCTCCAGTTGATTCAGACAGATTCAGCACAGGATTGTACTTTACCACGCAGGAAGAGGGGAGAAAAATGTTACAAAAGGATTTCACAAAAGATTAAATTATTCAGGGTTTCTGAATTTCATCATTAATAATTTTGAAAGGACACACTTTTTTCAAGTAATGAAATGGTCTTCTATTTTCAATCCTTTAGAAGCCCCAGAAATGACACTATGTTCAAACACAGGGCTGAAGAAAGATGGTACCTAACTATCAGAGAAAATTATCAATGTTTTACATAATAAGCATATCTTTATCTTATCTACAACAAACCTAAATGAAATTTTGAAGGTTTTGAAAAGTCCTTTACAAAAAATGGGAAAAAAAGAGGGGATCATTTTACTTTGAGGTTTTTATCAATAGAATGGTTGTATTTTATAACTTGGTACAATTCATGCTTAGAATAAATTAAGAAATACTTCTTCTATAAGGGAAAATTAATACGTGTTGCTGCTATTTTGCAAATCTGTAAATTGAATATGAAATTCATGAACATATGGATTCTCTGCTTTCTCAGATGTGTTACAAAACTGTTATTAGCTCAAAGTGATAATTTACAACTAAAAGAGAGAATCATCTCACTTAACTTTAGAACTCTTAAAAGTTACACATGTAAGTGTGAAGTAGCCATGACAGTCTCCTTTACAATCAATGTGGAATAGCAGAGTACAGAGGGGTTTTAAGTACTTATCTAGCAGATGTGAAGAGTTATGGTGCATAATTCCTTTTATTTCATAGAAATATGGTTGAGTATGTCTTCTTTCATGACTGACATCTGTATTTAGGAAATCTAGCTTAATATAGATCAATCAGTTCCAGGGTGTATGAAACACAGAGCCTGATATGTGATGTGATTTTCTGAAATATCAAATAAAAAGCTAATGGCAAAGAAGTAGAATCTCTTTTGTTTGTACAAAAATGTCACTGTTTTATCTTAAGAAAAAGAACACCACTGAAATCAGTTAAGCTGTTGAAAGTATCATGTTTTGTTTTGTTTTGTTTTGTTTTGTTTTGTTTTAAAGGACTAAGAGTATTAAACAGAGTTTTATTAAATTGTGTGGACTCATCTACACAGATGAGAGTTTCATGAGAACTCACAGATGTCTTGTATTAGTCCAGAATCCTTGTCCTTAGT
Organism: Leucosticte australis; assembly: GCA_025504685.1. Lineage (NCBI taxonomy): Eukaryota > Metazoa > Chordata > Aves > Passeriformes > Fringillidae > Leucosticte > Leucosticte australis. The sequence continues at coordinate 61,793,616 of JANIJU010000001.1, forward strand.
TCAAAGTCATACTGACTATCTGAACAAGGAACTGCTTGTGTTATGTTAATTTTTTTATCATTCTTTTAGCATTAAAATAAATAATGTATGAATTCAAAAGAGTACTTGAAAAAAAAAAAAAAAAAGTACCTGACATGTTTCTAAATTCACATTTTTCTACTAGGAATGTCCAGGCATGTGATTTGAGTGGGAAGAAAAAGGCCTTCTCTTTCTTGAAATGTAGTGGAATGAACATGCCTAATGACAACACAAGCAAGAGTCAGCTTCTTGCAAAAAAGCAATAGATGGAAATTAATGAAACATCCAGATTTCCTAAACCCCACTAATAAAACATCTTCTGCCTAAGCAGATTGTTCTGTGGCAGAAATAAGATATCTTACATGTAGCTCTGTCTAAATTCTTTCATACAAACTGCTACTAGACTATAAATGTGTTAGAAGGAATGTGGTTTGAGATATTTTGTTTAAACATTAGTAAAATTGCTTACTCAATCACTTTGAAAGGAATTTAGCAAGGCCAGTGATGCCCAGAGACAGAAAAAGGGGCAACAAGCCCAAATTTATCACGGGATATTCCACCCAATTATAAGGAAAAGCTGACACAGGCTGTGGAACACCTTTCCACATATTCCAGATATTCAAAACCAGCCTGGACACAATTCTGTGTAACCTGGAGGGAAGTAACCTGAACTAGATGATCTCCAGACAATCCAACCATTCTCTGATTCTGTGATCTTCCAGACCAGACACAGTTTTGTATTAGAAGCTACATATGAATCAAGCTACCTTTTACAGTCCCCAAAACTCTTACTCATTTACAAGGCTGGAGGTTAAAATAAAGTTGAAATTTGCACTACCCAATATTGAACACAGTTCAGTATAGCTTGCTTCAATAAAAGTCACACTGAAAAAAATTACAAAGCCTGATTGAATTGTGTACTTCATTTGTCTAAAGAAAATTCATGCATGCAAACAGAAGTGAACAAAAAATACATCTTTATTTTTAAGAAATGAATCAATAAAACCCAAATAGGCATTAAAAGAATGGTGCATTTCAGTATTTTAATGATCTAAAAAAATTCCTGATGTTTAATTGAAGTGTCAAGAACATATCTTCAGCTTCTTGAAGTTCACCAATTCCTTACTTACACACCTCTGCATAATGACTATTTAGTACTACACTTATCTCTGCAATTATGGGCATTATTTAGAATCTATGCTAAAAAGAGACAGTTGTACAAAGCAAATTCTGCAATAGTCTAATTACTATCAGTGATATTTTGGAGCAGCAATTTGGTCATGCCAATTTGACAAAACATAAATCTCTCAAAAGTATAAAAGTTAGCATATACTAAAAATACACCAGGATCCTTGTATTTGTATTGAACTTTACTAATAATGCAGGTGACTACTTGCATTACTACAACTATGTGTGCAACCAATGTCTAAAGTGTTTTCCCCAAATTCAGTAGCTCAGATTTTGACCTACACCATGAAGCTAATATTACACAAACACGTTAATAACAGAATTATTAATGTTTTGTTGTTTAAAAGCTGTTATGTACATGATATTCGTACATATGCAGTAAATTGTGTAAGTAAACTCTCACCAAAAGAACCTCTTTTCTATTTTTGAGTGCTCCACATCTCCCTCATCTCCTTCTTTTATTTTGAGTTGGTCATAAGCACTTTAATTCTTACTGGTGCAATAAGGTTTCCTTAAGGCTCAGCTGTAAGATCAAGCAAATGAGGTTTTACAGGCAAGGGCAAGTCAATCTATCTGCAACCAGCTGCTTGTTCTTAGCTCACAGAAAATGCAGGTAAACTGGTTCATGATAACATGATCTGGCTGTGGTAGTAGTAGTTTCCTTCTACACCTAGCTTCCACTGTGCTTTCTGGTAATTTCCAGTGCCTTCTGCAGTAAATGGATTTTTTTATGGCAGATAGATGAGAATGGAAACTCCAATGTAAGGTCCTTTACCTTTATGATGTTTAGCAATAGGTGCCATAACATATCATTACTTGTGAAACTAAGTATCACAAGACAGCAAAATAAGTGGGTAGAAGTACCCCGGTCTAGGGGAGGGTGCCCGTGCCTAGGGCAGGGAGGTTGGAACTAGGTGATCTTTAAGGTCCCTTCTAACCCAACCATTCTATGACCCTATGAGTCTGTGATTTTGGACCTTGACTGGTGAGTTGCAATATCATTCTTCTCTTTGAGTGTTATGTTCCTCCATAACTGAACTTGTACAAGAACCTTTAGCAAAAAAAGATTATAATAACAACTAAAGAAAATATTAATGTAGAACATGTTCTTACCTTGTTTTCCACAAATATACTTCAATCTCAGTCAAAATTTTCATTTCATAAAAATGCATTAATATTTTTTTTTCCTGAGTTTTCCAGACAAAGTAACTTTCTCCCTGTCTATTTTGAATTTGACACAAGACAAAATTTCAGGACATTTTTTGTTTTACTTTGTTCTTGAAAGAGAAATATTATTATGACAATTTAGACTTTCAATAATGAGAAACAAATTACACTATCATTTACCTGGACATTGACAACAGGATGGGTGAACTATTCATGAAATATAAACTACATCTTAATGTAGCATATATTTGGCTGTCAGCTCAATTTAGACAACTTAAGTGTTTTCAAAAGCAGTCATATCTTTTTGTAACCTCAATAGAAGAGATGTGCACTGTGTTGTAAATTTAGGGAACACATATATGCCAATATAGTAGAAATAACTGTGATACTTTCTTGCAGTTTTTGCATTTGGGATATAGTTTGGGGAAGAGGGAATTTTAAGGGGACGTCTTATTATCCTTTTAATTTTAGTGATTGATATGAAGATAGGAATCAAATTATCTGGAATATCTTACATCAGTGATAGTGTATAAAAAGTAAATTGTTCTCTTTTCTTCAATATTGTTGTCCCTAAAGTTTTGTTAAAATCTTAAGCTTTATATATGTTACATAGCAACTTTAAAAGCATGAATAATTCTTCTCTGTTGCCCTTTTATCTTCAGTGATACCTGTTTTGGTACCTGGATGTCTTTTACATAACTTTGTTCTCCAGTAAAATTCCAATGCCCTTGCTCTTTGCTTAAGAGAAAAAAATGAAGCCTATAAGCTCCAGGCATATCAATCAAAAACAACATAGTCAGCACTAACTCTAATAATGAAAACCATGATTTCATAAATCATCCTGCACAGGTTGGGGTCATCTTTTAGAAATTTCTTATCAGGCACAGCTCAAGATTTCTCAGACTCTCACTCTTCTTTCTTTAATGAAAACAATAAGAAGGATGTCAGCATACAAATGATGTGACCCTCTTTAGCTTAAAAAGATCCTGAAAATGAAAAGGCTATCCTTTGCTTTGTCCTTGAAATTGTGGAAGGCAGGATTTTTACCTCCCCTCCCACAAAGTTCAAAGAAAAAATTTATCTCAAAGCTCCATAATGAAATAAAAGTATATAATCTTACATGGAGTTAATTTAATAAATTGTAGATTTAATTTGAAGAAGCTGGTGGTACAGGATACTTTCTCTACTGCCTGTATTCACAACATAACAGGTTATAATTGCCTAATTGGATTTTGTTGCTGCATATCCTTAAGCAAACCAAGAGCCCTCTCTTAATGGAATGATATAGTTTTAATTCCATCAGCAAGTTTCAATGTATTACTTTACAATTTAGATATTTCTATAGTTAAAAAAAAAAAAAAAACAAACCACTAGCAAAATATGGGTCCATTGTTCTGTCTGTCAAGACTAATATATGAAAGAAAAAAAATTAAAATATGAGTATGGCATTCAATCTCTGCTAATAAAACCCATATTTTTTAGACTTCACCTCCTGGATCTGATGCCCCACTGTGCTTCTGTACTTTTTGCACTCACACAGCCTGACATGACAACAACCTTCAAAATTCCATTAGGTTTTTTTGCAAGCATTTAATCCACTCCCTCATTAACAAAATAATTACCTCCCAGTTAAAAAACAAACTAGCAAACAGAACAAAAAAATAATAAGCCTACAAAACAAACAAACAAAAACCCAAAGTAACTCCAAACCAAACTAAAAGCCCAAACAAAAACAAAAACAAAAGCTAAGAGATATCTAAGGAACAAAGAACTATGGGAAAGAAAAAACTCAAACATAGTTTCTATCTGTAGAACTAGAAGAGAATTGCACAAATATGAAAACTTTAAGAAGCATTGCAAGACAACAATATCTATCTTAGTTAATTGCATCTGCACTAATTTGTAAACAAAACCTGGGTTTGATTTTTACCCAAATTAGAAAAGTTTCTATGTTAGTATGGGATGGATCATGATCATTTGTTCAGTTTTGCTCTTACAGAAGGATATAAATGCTTTGGATGCATCTACACTGCTGGCTGAGATGAGTCTTTAAAAATAGACTCAGACACTGCACAGAGGGCAAAAATGCAAGAACAGATCCACTCTGACCAAAGCACACTTCTGAAATAACATGGCTGTGAACTGGGATCATGTTGGCTGAACTATGTACCACCCTCTGTGAAGGAAGAGACACAGCACTTGACTACAATGAGAAATACCAAGTTGTGGATGCTATATTGAACAAAGATTTTTTCTGTGTTAACACAAATTAAATTATTAACTTTGAGCAATACAATTAGCTCAAAAAATGTAAAGAGAAAAAAATTGCAGGAGTGGTCCACAGGCAAGAAGGGACAAAATCTCCTGAAAAGACCTGAAAACTATATAGCAAACCAGACTTAAGCAGACCTCACCCTGACCTGGTGATGTCAGCTCCAGAGCACCTTGCTCCTACGTTTGGAACACTCAGCAGGGCCTTGCTGCCAGCATATGTGAAATCTGCAATTTGAACTGCTGAAATGCTCCTTGGTGGTAATCCCTCTTCTAAAGTCTGTGTAGAAGGCTTCTGAGCATGTTGCCTCAGGCAGATATTGCTATTAACTTTATAAAAGAGTTTGAGATACTACACTGCAAAGTGAACAGTTCAGATATGAGCAGACCATATGACTGAGTAAAAAAATTGTTTGACTTTCAGCATTCTATCACTTAGTAAGTGGTGGAAAACGTAAGGAAAAAAAAAAAGTTCTGGTAGGAAAGTACTATTTATTAAGAATTCATCTTCCATACTCAACAGTCCTTGGGGTTCTGTCCCCACTTCATAAAACATTGTTCATCTTGAGCTATCAGAGTAAATGTAAAGATGTAATATTTGAAATAGGTTTATTTCACCACTTGCTTGAGTAATTTTTGTTTTTTCCTATTCAGTCCAGGATCTGTTTGATTTCTGGGCCAAAACTGCACATTTCCAGCTGATATCTAACTTTTCATACATCAGCACCCCCAAGTTGTTTGTGTCAGGGCTGCTCTCAATATCTCCATCCCACAGCCTCTGTTCATACTGGAGGTTTCCCCGTATCAGGCACAGGAACATGCACTCGACCTTTCTGAGCCTCATTTGTGGCTATCAGGGTTAACCCACAAGAAGAAGAAGAAGAAGAAGAATTTTTAATCTAGCTAGCTGTTTAGCTATCTATTTATTTAGCTATCACACAAAAGCACTTGAGATTGTAGGCATATGTACATAGAATGAATGTGAAATATATACAAACAATACATTACATATATACACACACACACATATACATATATATGTATATTTAGACATATGCACACACATACACACACATATATATATATGTACTGACTGAAACGTTTCCATTATTGCAGGGCACATACACCACTATACATTTGCAGCAAATTCAATTCATTTGGAGTAAAGGTTTTAGAGGAAAGGCCTTCATAAGCGCTTCATAAACATACACACTACAAGTTTACTGATCTTCTAGCCAGCCCTAGAGCTGAATGATTGCTTCTACACATCATAATCCTATGAATTGTGGAAGAATCATCCTTTGGATTTGTATGAATACATACTCCTCAGAATTCACAGCATAGAGCAAATTCCTACTCTAGGCAAGTATTCCAAAGTTCTGTGCAAATTGATTGGCTCATAAGGCATGCTGGCAATGAATATTTCAGCACTTCATGTTAAAAAAAATAAAAAATAAAAAAATTGTACATTTGAGTCCTTAAAAGGAAGTAGAGACTTTAGAATGCAAGTTTGCAAGTTCCAGGCAAAGATACAGACCATCTTTTTCCAATACTGACAAGATAGACATCTAACCTCACAAGACAACTATTCTGTTGTGAAAATACTTTCTGTATTAATACAACAGCACAAATCCAAACCCAGAATAATGTGCTTAAAGAAATAGACACTTTATGCTCTTTTTTGGGGGGGTTGGGCACTACTTGTTAGTGCATTTCGTTGGTTGGTTGGTTGGTTGGTTGGGTGGTTGGTTGTAGGATTTTATTTTTTTTTATTTGGTTGTTTTGGGTTGTTGCTAATTTGTTGTTTGGGTGGCAGGGGTTTTGTTTTGTTGTTGTGGAGGTGGGTTTGTTTTTTGGTTTTTTTTTAAGGTTTCTTGGTTAATCAGGCAAATCAAGTGGATTATATAAATTATAATTCTTTATCCCTCTATTTTATGAGGCTATTGTTGCTAAGATGAATGTAATATATGGCAAAATAGGATGGTTTTAAAAGAAATTAACCAATCCTTGCTAAGGTTAAGAAAATATATTTTTAATATTATGAGAATTCTTTATATGTCATCCTAATGTGATTTGAATCCCCCTGTTTTACAAGGAATTAGTGTATCAAAGAAAGATTACATTTCTCTTTCTCATTTATTACTAACCTAAGGAAGTATATAATAACTCAATTTAATTTATGTTTCCCCGAAGAAGTGCAATTCAGTGGATAATAAATGCAGAGCTTCTGTATTAATAACACCTAGCTGGAGACAGTAGAATACATATGGCATGTAGGGGTTACAATTAAGTAGGAAGACCTGAGACAGAAGCATTTACATCAGCAGCTTTGTACTGCTTAGGAAAATAATGGACCCTGAGGCAAAGCTGAGGGACTTATTTATCTGCTATGATTAAAACTATTGATAATTCCCAAAGTGGTAAGTTCAGCTGCTGTTCCAAATTATATTGCTTAAGATATTAATGGGAAAACAGAAACACTGTGCTATTTAGTTCATACCAGAGGCCATATTTCATTTGCCAATTCTACTTTAGATTATTCTACATTCAAATTGAGATTAGTCTATATTACTATTGTTGATTTCACGTTTTATGAAATGTTCCTTGGCTTAACCCTTCTATTAAGAGAACATGATAGTATTACTGCTGTGCCAGGTCTTTTGTGATACCTAAAGAATATCTTTATTGTGATTTACATTTTCACTTATTCCTATTAGCCAATATTTGAGTATTAATCCAAGTTAGAATTAAATTTTTAGTTTAGATTAAAATCACTTCCATATGTTATATATTGTGTGTTTGTAGAAATTGTGAAATATTGAGTGCTGTAGAGAACTGCTACCCACAGAGGAGAGTAGTAGAGCTGTCTTCCCTATAATCATTACTCTAAAATGATGCTTGACACTGATCCCCATTCAACACAGTCTTTGTTAACACTGAGAGTTATCCTATCAAGTGGGATTAACAATGAAATATTCCATCTAAGCAGCAACATATAAGAAGAGCAGGGATCACTGGCTCAGTCAGTCACATGAAGATGCAGTCAGAAGCCAAGCAATGAGTTGAAGCTCTGATTATAAATTGAAGTATGAAATGATTTTGTCAAGTTGTGGTGTTTGACAGTGAGAAAGATCCATGAGAATAACTCTATAGATCCGGTACTTTGGACATGAGATAGTAGAAAGTATAAGACTCAAAAATTCACTTCTGATAAGCAAAAATCCTTTAAAAATTAAAAAAAAACCCCATGCATAACTATTTAATATGTTAAAGTAATTACTTTGTCTCCCCCTAAGCATAAGGAGGCTTTATACCCTTAAATCACCGCATTAAAGCCTTTAACCACCATCTTTTCTATGTTAATTGCTCTAATTTCATATTCAAAAAGATTTTTGACAGATGTCCTTTCTTTTTGTCCTGTCTGGGAAGCCCCTTTTTATGGCTGGTCAGTAAAGAGATTAAAGACAAAAAAACCCAACAAAACAACAGCAACAAAAACCCAAACCAAACCAAACAACCCAAAAAAACCCCATAAAACAGAACCAAAAAAAACAAGGAAGAAAGATAATAACTCCATACTACTAGTTTAGAAACATCTGAAACCATGAAAAATAATTAAAAATAATTCATGTTTAATTTAAAATGAGTCTTTGCACAAAGATTCTCATATTTAATACAGATCATGAGAACTTACCTGCAGACTGAAATAATCCACTGGGTGTCATTTCCCAGTGTTCACAGTACAGGAGATGCACTCAAAATTGTGACCTCTAAAGGCTATCCTACTGTTCCCATTACAACTCTGGGGTGTTGGAATTACAGTACTTTAAAATGAAGGCTTAGCATATTTTCATATGTTTTATAACAGCCATAAACATGGCTTCGTGCATTTGCTCTGACAGCCATGGATAAAACTATAAAATAGTAATGTTTTGGGAATAGTACAGAGCGGAAGAGAAAAGAATCTAACTGGTTCTGATAGCAAGTTTTAGAACAAAACACAAATATCTCAGTATTTTCTTTCCTGAACTGGGGTTTGCTACTCAGATTATTAGAATTAAATTATAAGAAGGTAAATATGGTAGGAGCATAATAGGTTTGAAAATAATAGGACACCTTTTGGAGTGAGACAGATGAGACAAGAGCTTGTGTATTCCTACCATCTATAAAGTGCTCAACAGTAGTTTTTGAGCCACTTGGTCTGAACAAACAGGCCTAGGAGGCCAGACTTTTCTCTCACTCCTAAACTCAACACCTGCCTTCAGAGTCATCAATCTGAGGGAAGAAACTGCAACATGAAACCCCTTCACCAGAATAAACATGTCATATATTTCCTATAGAATATTCCAGTTATGATGGAAATGAGTTTTCAGACAGAGGCTCTTGGCTATTGCTAAGATACACATTACAGAAATTTCAACTTTTCCATGGACAATACATGTCTTTCATCCCATATAATACTATACATAAATAGTATATGCACTATATAGTACATACTACACTATATAGTACATACTATTCTATATACTATGAATATAAACATACATATTTACATAAAAATATTTGCATGATTGTGGTGCAGAATGCATGCTTCATACAGACACACAATTTTACTGTCACTCTTTATCACCAAAGAACAGAGAATGACCTTTGACTATTTTCCAAAGGAAAATTTTGAATTTGCAGAATTGGCAGAAAAGAATTGATTAAATATTTCACCAGTGAAACCCAAATGTGTTATTTATTTCTCAAAACACTATGTCTTATATTGCAAATAGGACAGATAGACAGCTAATGCAATATAATATCTCTCTACAGAATTCACAGATCTGTGATATTATAATAATAATTAAAATTCCATACATATATTGAAAGCATATGTTATGATTATTCTGTTTTATATCCTTATAGAATATCCCTTCCTTTAATTCTTTTTTCTGAAATAATAGAATTCACAACAGGTAAGATGCTTTAATTCTGACTTTATTGCATGGCAGACCACCTGTTTTAATTTCTAGTGACTGTCAGATATTTTGTTGAGATCATTTTAGACAGAAGCAATGGTTTGCATTTGGGTGTCTTTTTAAGACAGAAATACTAACATGTTTAAGCTACACAACATACTCTTTTTTATTTGACAGATCAGTGGCAGTCCCATTAAAATAAGATATATGCTTCTACATTAGCCTGACAAGGGATTACACTAAATAAAATGTTTTTGACTGGCATGAGTTTCCTATTACTCATTTTGTCCTTTGCTGCCAGAACAGGGATATAAAAACTACATAACATGAAAAGTCCTTGTCCTTGGGCTCCTTGACATTACTTGGAGGCCAGCAGTCCTGAAATTAATATGTATTCCTTATTTAAGTTTTGCTAGTATGCTGTTTCCTAATCATAAAACTAACATGTAAATGCATATATTTCTCAAAATAAATAACATCCCAACTGATAGTTCACTAACAGTTTTATATTGATATTTTTGGACATGCGCAGAACTGTTCATCCAACTGCAGATACAATCTAAAAATAATTTTTATTCAACACAATATGCTATTATTTTTCTGCTGTATTTCATTTCTCTGCTAAGTCAGAAAGTAAAGGCAGATGAACTTGGGCTCTTCCATTATAATTTTATTCTAAAATAAGTAATATGGAGAAAGGTCACCAGCGGAACTGCTCAATTAACAAGTCTGCTCTCAGATGGACAGTACATGGCCTGGTTTCTAATATGATCAACATTACATCATTTAGCACTTCTGTGACATTCAAAAAGATTCAGTTATTGTCAATCAAACTAAAGAAGAACCTCAGTCAACACAGGAAGAATTATACGGGTCACCAAATAGCCTGTCTTTTTAAATAAGCTAAAAGGAAAGGAAAGGTTCACTCCTGCTCAAGAAAACATACAATATGGGTCCTGACTGGAAATCACTCTTGCCACTTCATTGCCTGCTTAGTGGTAAGAGAGAAGGAAGAGCTAAAAGCTAAAAAAGATCTAACCATCCCACAGAATCTTTCAGCCCATAGGTACAAAGAGTTGCTCTTTTATCCCACTGAAGAGAAAAATCAAATTATGATTCAGAAAGGGACAAAGTAATAATTCACAATTAAATCTAGACTTTGCACATCTTATTTATGGTTCTGAATTAGCAGCTCAAGCAGTCCTTCAGTTTCCATGGCGTCAGAGGTTTCTGCCTCACCAAATCAAAAGTGTGAAATAATTATGCTTTACATCTAACAACTCAAGTGGGTTCACACAGGCTACTGACTTGCAGACACTGAATGCCTAACTCCTTTGATCAAACTATACTAGCTCATTAAGCAATATTTTCTCTATAATTTTTTGTATGTAAACATTGAACAAAAGGCTAAATATTGTGCCAGAGAAGAACTGAATACTGCACAGCAGGGTTTGATGATAGCAGCCAATTGCCTCCCCTGCAGTTGGAAGACAGTTTGGATAACTATTCCAAAGATTAATGAGCAATCAGTTCTAAATTAAACCAAGACCTATGTTTAAATCTTTCTCACTCACACCCTTTACAAGTCTAAATTTGAGTTACACTCACAGAGATAAAAAACAGTATTTGGCTTTGTGTGTTGTAGAACATTATTAGAAGAGTGAAAAATTGCTTCTTTAGCATTTTCTTCACATTTTTCAGCTTTTATTTTCCTGAACAATTGGAAAGTAAATGGACCGTGACGGGGTTTGCTGCTTCTGCACCAGGCTAGAAACAGAAGTTTCCTGTCATTTCTAGAAACTATACAATCCCATTTTGGAACTGGTACAGAAGTATTAGATCTGTGAGGCTCATGACATCTGACACACCATTTTCATACTGAGATGAGTTTTTAACCACTGACGAGGCAAATACGATAGTGAGCAACGTGCAGGAGAGTCATTGAAGGGCTTTGATGCAGCTCAGGAAATATCACCTTGTTTGTCTCTATGCAGTTTCTGTAAGTCTGTACCTCTCCCTCTCCCTCAGTTCACTTTCTAAGCGCAGCACTGATACAGTGAACCATATTGATTAGGTTATGTATTATGTGCATATTTGCACAAACATCTAACAGTAGTTACATATCATAAGTACCAAGGTAGTTTTTAGAATAGTCTAACTAAAGGTGTGTTAGTAGAACACCACCACTTTTGGATGGATGGCAGAACTAACAGAAATCAATTTCTTACACATTTCTCTTCTAATTTCCTAGCTAACCTCTTTTTCCCCTTCCTCTTCCCTTAATTCCAACCTAAAAAGTAGGAATGAAGCAGGAATTCAAAGACACCTCAGAGACTGTCAAAGAGATCAGACATGCAAAAGCTACTGCCTAAGAAAACTTTCAGAACACATTAATTTGATGGGTAATTTCCTTCTTGTGTGAATTTGCCTCCTTTTTCCACTCATGGGTTATTATTCATGTATGAATGCAGGAATGAAACATACATACCATCAAATTGGGTTTTTCGCCTGTTACTTGTTTCGGGTAAAGAGGAAAAACACAAGATAATTTTTCAGATTTAAATCTCCTAAGGTTCTAAACTTACTAAGAGTAATTAAGATACAATGAATCAGAGTAAATAGGATTAAGAATGTAATAGGGTTTGGCAAATTCATTTAAAAAATTACCACAGTCATACTGGTTATTTTGATGCTAGATAGTAGAGGGGTTTAAAGTAGTATCTCTAAAGAAGCTTCTAATAAAAGGCTTTATATCCAATGAAAAAAAAAAAAAAACCAAAACAAAGCAAAACAAAATAAAACAAAACAAAACAAAACAAAAAAAAAACCAAAAAAAAACTCCTGTGAAAATTGCATTGTACTACAACTGTGATACAATACAGCTATCACAGGTCAACCAGGTGATGGTGGTTAGATGAAATATGATATCTATTATGGAGTTCAACTGTTATCTGAAAATACACTCTTGAGCTTTGTGAAATAGATAAGAGGAAGCACTTCTGAAATGGTGGAAAATACATGAACTAGTTTAACCTACTTAGTATTGACAATGTGCTATCATTATACAAAATATAGGAACCTTCAAAAGTCTTGCATTTTTCCTATCTGGAAAAAAAAAATTTATGACCAGGATCTGATCATTTCCATATAATCATCTAAAAGTTATTTACAATGATTTTTTAAGCATACATATTTTTATAACATACATATACTTCATTTAAAACTGCTGTTATTAAAGTCAAGCTAAAGAGATGAAATCTTAGTAAAATTAGTCACAATCTGGGTGTGGTAGGTGTTGCAAGCTAAATAACCCCACTAGAATGTCCATCATTACTAGAAACAGACTAAAATCCTGAGATACTCAATTTAGACTGGGACATACATTGCTCACCCAAACTGGGTAATGTACCTCTGAGCTGTAATACTGTGTCTGTGCTCATCCTGTCAGCATTCTTGGGATACACCAACTTGATGACTGTCTTCAATTTCCTGTCAGGAGTTATCAGTAAGGCATAGAGTTGTGCAAAAATAGTCCCAGTTCTTCTAGACCCAAGATATACCACCTTAAGAGTTTCTCTACCAAACTCACCTACTTTTATATATATATATATATATATATATATAATTGAAAAAAAAAAAAGATGAGATAATACTTGTCTGTAGTCATCACAAAAGACAAGAGGCTCTATTTGGTATCTTGATACCTTGATTTTGTATGCACATCTAGTTCCTGCACATTCTAGTTTCATGTACAGTTTTCTGCACGTGTCTGGTTTCAGTACATAAATGCTAAACAAGGAGGAAAAAACCACTCAGTATTGCATAGTCTTTGAGTGTTTTCTTGGAAAACACCACATGCTGGAAAGACCACTACAAATTTTCCTGAAGGTATTTTCATATAGCTCACCTCATGAAATGTTTATTACTGGTAGTTAAAGTTTTCTTGTCAAAAGTTAATGAAAGCAATTTATTTATCCATCACTATTTAGTTATATAAAAAAGAAATATGAGTCATAAATAGGGAGACAGACAAAAGTAGGTTCTTGTTTTTTAAAACCTTATGTTCATATTATTTTATCATCATGTTAGAGAAAGTACTGTTTTATATTCAAATAAATGAAAAGGAATGGAAAATGAAAAAAGAGAATTGTCTGTGCTAGAGATTCAGACTTTAATAAGCAACAACGTTGTACAATGGTTATTAATTTCCTTCAGAACCAACTATGTCCTTTTCTCACATACAGATTATAGTTTGTATTTTGATTTTCATTACTTGTTGGTGCTTATTTACTCTGGGTGATTGGTTATTCATGCATATCAAGAATATACCATTTGCAAGATTGGTCCCAGCATTACAGGGAGTTTTCAGAAATGTAGTCTATTTCTCTTATATGCCACAATTGAAAGCTCCAGACATTTATTCACTCACTACTCTAACTACCTTGTCGTCCCACTGTAGTTTCCACAAGAACAGCAAGTGCTGTGCCTCTCTAATTGGCACTTCCTTGCCAGCCCTCTGTCCCATTCATCATCTCTGTCTACAAATGGTCAGCTCTGAAGGGCAGATCAGCTACAAGTCTCCAGAGAAGTCACAGACGAGACACACAAGGATAAAAAAAAGGACCAGGGACACTGCTAAAGAAAAGGACGAAAAAAGACTGAGCAAACAAGTGAGCTAAGAAGAGATTAGAAGAACATGTCAGAACAGATTAATTTGAGGAGATGAAGCATAAGGAATAATATTAGGAATTTTTATGGAATAGCTAGAGAGACAAGTCAACAAGGGAAAAAAAAAAGAGAAAGGAGAGGCGAATAGAATAAGCAAAGCCTTTCAAAGTATATCAGAGTAGCCCTAGAATAAAATGAAAAGAGACTTATCAAAAAAAGGAAGGATGAAGTAAGTGGTAAGCATAAAGAAGGAAGGACTTGGTAATAAAATACTAAATGAGGAATTTATGTAGGAATGTAAATTACTGGTTAAATGCATTGGTTGAAGTACACTTTATCCTGACAGACTAGAACACCACCTTCAAAATGTAATTGCAATGTCACTTGCTGTAAAGACCAAATAAATTATATGTCACTTTACTCAGAGGAGGCAAAGTTCAATTTGACTACATTGCTGAGAAGCTTGCTCAGAGCCTACATTTACTTTGTAAAGTAAGACCATTCAGCTAATGCTGAATCATATTTTAATGAATGTACTTAATATCCACAGGCTTAATTAGTTATATTTTTACACACAGCTATCCTGAATATTTATGGCCCATGAACTTAGTTTTTTTCCAATGTTCATGGTCTGATTGTTGAAAATTAAATTATTTGCATGATAATTAAATACTTTGTGAACATTGGCTGAAATTTAGCCTTCTGTTCTCATGGGAGCTTATGAGGAATTTGAAAATATATAGTTAACACAAAGGTTAATCAAAGGTTAATAGTTCTTATGATTGAACAGAGTGGATAGAAAGTAGGGACAGTTTAGTAGTGTTTTCAGATGTTAACTCATTTCAGCTGAAAATCTCTCAGGACTCTCAGTGACTCTCTTACCTCTGTTTCTCAGATGGAAACAGTCTAGTGACATACTAGGGCATTAGTGTCTAATCAATTTGACATCAGTTAGAGAAAAAGTACAAAAAGCTATATTTAGTAAATCAAGAGTGATCTATACAAAAAGTATTACACAAATTAATCTTCTAAATAGATACTGAAAATGAGTAATCAACCCTGAAAATAGCTGGCAAATTTCTTACCTTGAAACAGTTGTTATACTAGTAATTGTAGATATGCTGATATTTTACACAGGATTATAAAATTCAGAATATGTAGGAAAAAAAAGGAAAAAAAAAAGAAACAAAACTAAATCAGGCAATGTATGTCAATGTATGCCTGTGTTATTGACACATGCAATGCAGTTAATATTCTTTGATATAAAATCTTAAAAGCATGTTAAATTAAGTGTTTTTATGGGAAACCTTTAAGAAAAACAGATTAAATTAAGTCATAAATTACAGCATTTTCAAAATTGACAAAAGGAGGAAAAGGGTTACCAACTGCTCATTCTTGAAAGAGCACACAGAACCCAGGTTTAGCTTCTTGTTTGCCTGAACAGATGTGACTCTTTGCTTCTTCTTTACAAAAGGATATGCTAGAAACATTTCTGGGAGGTGCTGTCAATTTACTCCATATAAACAATTAAAAATTAATGGAAACAGAAACAGAAAGTTGCATGTTTATCTCCTGGGTAGATGCTCTAATCATCAGGCAATAGCAATATTTTCACTCTTGGGTCCTATAAGTATTTGAATAACTTCCCACATTGTGCAAAATGTCTGCAGCAAGATGTACTGAATAAAATCCATGTCGAAAATCATTGGATACTAACGCTTAGGAACCTGTACTGAAAAATGAAAAAAAAAGAAAAAAATTAAAGCTCCTAAGACAATGAATGCATGTTGCTCTCTCCTCCTTGTCAAAAGTTTAGCCCCTGAAATTTTGTGTCAAAGAGAGGTCATAGTGTCCTTTCCAGCTCAAGATAATCGCGAGTAGCTCGAGAAAAGTGGAAACACAAATTTCAAGCATAAAAATAATTGAAACAAACATCAGCTACAGAGAAAGCAATCTGAGAAAATACAAAGGAAAGGAAAAAGCTTCATCGGTTCAGTTATCCTGCAGCACATATTGTGTTGATGATGAAAAAAGGGTGGATTAGAAGATATTTGGCTGGCTACTCCATTTTCAGGTACTGTACTAATAATATAGCCATTTTATCATGAAGGAATAGAGTGTGATTGAGATCAGGCCTCTGACATGACTACACCCTTGCAATCAATATAATTGGGTGTCCTCTGGTGCCTCTCCAATGTGCACCACTCCTGGAAAAACAGTTACCCATCAGAAAGCTGGCCAAAGATCACAAAGGAGAGGAAACAGATACGCTCTGCATCTCACTTTCCCCAAAAGTACACTGATCTCCAGTGAAGTAAAGCAGAAATAAAAACAAACAACATAACTGAGGACATGGTAAGCATGGAAGATGGAAGACAACTAACCTCTAAAGAAATGGGGGGAGGGTGTGTGTTTGGATTTTGTTTTTCTTTGTTTCTTAATTCCCTTATAAATAAGAGATTTTTTTTTTTTTTTACATGGGATTCTGTTGATTTACTTCTTATTTCTGAAAAATGTTACTTGAAAAGATTGAGTAGCTAAAGCTAAGTTTATCTTATCAATTACTGAATAGGGAACCTTAGAAACGTATAGTCTGAAACTGGCCTAATACAAAACCTGTTTATTAGTTAGAAATAGCCAGTATTAATTCTAATATATACATCTGCTATTAGTATTTTATATCAGCTGCTAGCCTGCTATTCAGTCTTTTTATATAAAACAGAGAATGTAGGCATTTAAATGATTTCTGTATCAGGTCAAACTGGGCAAAATCAGAATACCAGCCAAAAAATTGACATCAATTTTAAGTCATCCTGGCTAAGGTTAAGAATAGATTTGAAGAGAGAGTATCTCCAGAAAAACTGGTTTAAAGTTGACAAAAAGATTAGGCCAACAATATTAACTATTATTTGAATTTTTAGATTTTTATTCCTTTCTCTCTTGTCTCCTTATCAGTCAAGCAATACCTTACATTTCACAAATGAAAGCAAAAGTATAAGGAAAAAGTGGCATTTTCAAAAGGGAATTATATTGCTTAGATGACGCCATGGATTATGCCTTCTATAATCAGAGGGAAAGTCATGGTACTGGTAACTTTGATACCACATAGTCACAAATATTGAATAGTGCTGACTTTGAAAATTATTTTAAGGGACTTTTGTTTTCCCTGATGGAGTTTCTTCAAATCTTACAATGACTATAGCCATGCAAGTTGTTCTACACATGATTCACAATTTAGAGTTTTAAAACTTTTTGCTGTTTTTTCACTACCACCACAGGAACTCAGTTTTTGTCTTTCTGTTCTACTGCACAGGAAAATTTGAAAAGTTATAAGATTGGAAGAAAAGGGTACATTTGCACTTTAATCACTTGTCTGGATTTGCTGCACATAAATCAGACCATCAAACCCCATCAGCATACCAGAAATTATACTCATAGACTTTCACTGACAGTATTAGCAATCTTATACATTTCGTGGTTTATGTCACAGAAATTTATGGAATCTGGCTTTAGGCGTCTATTTTTTTCCTTTTCTTTTTAAAGTTTGGAGTTAGAATAAAGGGAAAAAGAAGAAAAAAAGGAGCTTTAACTTTGTCATTTGTTGGGAAAAAATTATAAACACAGACAATTATAAAAAATCCTTAAATGAAAAAAATACTGTAAAATATTATGAGAGAAAAGGAACCAAAACCAAGAAAAAAAAACAAGGTTTGAAAATGCCAGATACACTTACTTGACTGTAGATATGCACTGAATTTACTCAGTCCAAGACAGGACTGCTTCATGTCTACATGCCAGCACAGACACCCACCAATTCCCAACAAAGCCTTCCTGACAAAACTCCTTGACAGAACTGGCTAACTTTCAGAAAAATATGTGATTACTTGAAGTTCTGTTGTATAATTCTATGAACCCTGTACAATTTGTAATTACTCCCAGAGTACTGTAAGTAGGTGTTGGTGAGAGATTAAGTTGGTCACAAATGCTGTAATTACTGGTTGCTTCTCAAGGAGAGGAGGTAGGGATGGTCCCTAGGACAGGAAGTTGCCCTTCCTCATTGGAGTATAAGCTAGTTAAAGACTGGAATACAGTGTTGAACTCTTCCTTGTTTTAAAATTGCATCATCTTACTGCATCTTTATAATCAGTATATATATATTTCTCATTTCTTAATGCTTAAATGGAACTTTTGTGGAATATTGAGTTTATATGTACACACCAAACTTTTTGTGTATCATGAATATCATGGGATTGCAAAAAGCCTTCTTAGTGCAATGACCTTTTTATATCATGACATTGATTAGAATTATTAAGTTGATAACAGAAAAGTAAAAAAAAAAGTGTTCCAAAGTAGGACAAAAAAAAATCCTGTTACAAACTATCTTAATTATCTTTGAAAAGCTCATAAGTATCTACTATCATAACCTAATATTTCTGACTAGTTTCCCATAAAAGGAATACTGAGAAACAGAATTGACAGCACCAGCTTAGCAAAGAAGCATCATCTAACACACAATAATTTTAAGGCTTAACAGTACTATATTAGTCACTTATTTGATCTCCTGTACAAAAGCAGTAGAGATTCACCAATCACTTTTTTTCATATTCCTGTGCATAAAATTCCTCACTGTCTTTAAATAAAATTAATTCCAATAACATTTCCCAAGGAGTGCTTGCTATTTCTTGTTGGTAAATTTTGCCTGTGGTTAAATAACTTAATCTTCAAAAGTGTCATTCAATTTTCCTTCTAATTCTCTTCTTCTTCAAAAGATTTAAAAATAAAACAACTAATGACAAAAAAAAAAAAAAAGGAATAATCATTACCAACATTGATACATTTGATATAAAAATACAGTAAATATGGTATATGGTGAGTTCCATAACAACTGAATTTTTGAGTGTTCTTTACATACTTGTTTTCATTATATTATTTATCAGAATCTACCATATATATATATATATATATATATATATATATATATA